>QXTE01000233.1:896542-951201 GCA_003942145.1 Platysternon megacephalum
AGAAGGCTGGGTGTGGGGGGGAGTTCAGGGGTCAGGGCAGAGGGCTGGGGGTGTGGAGGTGCAGGGCAGAAGGCTGGGTGTGGGGGGGAGTTCAGGGGTCAGGGCAGAGGGCTGGGGGTGTAGGGGTGCAGGCCAGAAGGCTAGGTGTGTGGGTGGGGTTCAGGGGTCAGGGCAGAGGGCTGGGGTTGTGTGGGGGTGCAGGGCAGAAGGCTGGGTGTGGGGGGGGGAAGTTCAGGGGTCAGGGCAGAGGGCTGGGGGGGTGGAGGTGCAGGGCAGAAGGCTGGGTGTGGGGGGGTTCAGGGGTCAGGGCAGGAGTCAGGGCTGGGGTGCTCGGCTCATTGGGGTGCTCCCAGCCCCCTGCCCTGAGCGGCTCAAGGCAGGGGGCTGGATGGGATATGTCCTGTTCCACCCCCTTCCCCAAGGTTCCGTCCCTACCTCTTCTCTGCCTCCTCTACGGAGCAACGAGTACGCTGCCACTCCTGCCCTTCCCCCTTGCAAGGGCCATCAGCTGATCAGCGCAGGGAAGGAGAGGAGGAGGGGCAGGAAAGTACCATGCTGGGGGAAGACGTGGGGGAGGGGGAAGCTTGGCTGCCGCAGGACCAAGCTTCTGCCTCCTGCCCCCGCAGGGAAGAGCAGTGGGCAGGGGGGGCTGAGTGGGGCTGGGGGCCAGGACCACGGCAGGCAGCACCGTGCCACTCAAAATCGGCTCGCGTGCCGTGTTTGGCACACGTGCCGTAGGTTGCTGACCCCTGCATTACATCTTCCCGTTTAAGTTCTATATTACCATTTACAATATTTACACTGTCACACTGTCTTTGAAGCTCAGCATGGATCTGTCTGTTAACTGTCTCTGAATAGTACTGGTTTCCTAATTACATGACCTGAACACATAACAACTTGGTCATCAGGCTGTCCGTTAGTTGCAATGACTGGCTGTGGTTGGTTTGGAATCGCTGAATTTTCTTCTTGTTCTGCATCTGCCATCTGTAGAGTTTGCTCTGTTGACTGTTCTTTATGAGGAACACGTTGTAGATGACGATAGTTTCTATTGAACTCTCCACTGTCAGTGTCAATCACATATGATCTGGGCACCGAATACTTTTTCTTTATGACAGCTGGAGTTCGCCAATCTTTTTCTCCATCCAATTTGACAGGAACACAGTCACCAGGTTCTAGACCTGCCTATTCTCTAACTGGGTGAAGTCTGTTGTAAAGTGTTCATAAGCTCTTTTAGCCTTTTTATCCGATTTTGCTACTCTCTTCAGGTCTGGCCACTTTGGAAACAGACAAGTTTCCAAAGTTGGAACAGTCGTTCTGAGTTGTTTTCCCATCAGGAGTTGTGCTGGACTGTATCCAGTAGCTGTGATCAGCGTTGATCTGTAACTCAGAAGAGCAAGGAATGATCTTCCTGCTGTAGGATTTTCTTGGCTGTCTAAACAGCTTGCTCAGCCTTTTCATTTGCTTGTGGGTAATGTGGGCTGCTAGTAACATGATCAAAATCATATATTGTTTGGAATTATTTAAATTCTGTTGCAGTGAATTGTGGTTGGTTGTCCATCGCTAGTTGTTCTGGAATACTGAAATGAGCAAAAGTGTACTTCAGATTCTCAATAGCACTGCAATATGTTATATCTTTTAAATACATTATTTCTATATACCAGGAAAAATAGTCCATGGCGACCAGGTAATGATGTCCTCTGAATTCGCATAAATCTGCAGCTAGTCTCTTCCAAGGTCTGTCCAGAAGAGGTGTTGTTATTAAAGGTTCTTTGTGTTGTGCTGGTCTGTTAGTTCTGAAATGTTCACATGCAGATACTCTATTCTTTATATCCTTGCAGATGCCTATCCACCACACTGACTGGTTGGCCGTCTTCATGGCATTTAGTTAATCCTTGATGTTCTTCATGGATGAGGTTTAGGATTTATCCTCTCATTTTGTTTGGAATTACGATGCAATTAGCTTTAATCACAGGTCCCTTTGACTTGCTTAATTGTCCAGGCACTGCAAAGTAGTCTCTTGTCACTTCCTTAGTGTCCTTTAACTACTAGGGCCAGCCACCCCAATGGAACAAACTTACTGAACTTGCATGACTGTCGAGGTTGCTTTTTGCAGCTGGAGTAGTCTCTTTTCTGACACTAATTTGTGTCAAGAACGAATACCCCCTAGGCAGTCATTTGAACTGTTAGGAACAAACACTCCTAGGCAGAAAATTTGAATTATAGTCTCAAGCCTGAGGCCCGTTTATTGAGCTCACACACACCTGCATAGGCGTAGCAGACCAAAATCAACTACCACGCTTACAAGGTTACATGCCATTTTTAAAGTCTTAAACCACACCCGCACACGCGTCACTGCCAAGCATTAGGGTGAGGGGTGGTTTTCTGAGTTGTCAGCAATCCTTCTTTGGACGTGCCAAGAGGGGTTGGGTGATTGGTACTTCCCTATAGAAACTTTTAACATGTCCTGGACACGTAGGCCTCGCATTTCGTGACCGGAGGGGTTAGGGCCCAATATGGTATTTTGGGCCTAGTGTGACAATTAGTCTGGGTCCACAGGGGTCCACAAAAGGGCAATCTGCGGTTATACTGTTTATGCTGTGAGCGGGGACATTAGCACAAATTTCGGTTACAAAAGACAGCTCTGCAGAAATATGTTTTAGCATAGGTCACAAGAATACTTTGTTACATGCTTGTATATTAGAGCCAAACAATAATATTGTTTTATAATGAGTTAACATTTCCTTAATTAGTAGGGTTTGGGCAAGGGAGTACGTAGTAGGACAAAGAAGGGGCATGATGCCCTTCAGTATGACCACTAGGACTATTGCTGTGCTAACTTGTTACAGGTTATTGGTTACAGGCTTTGCCTTATTGCTTTCTATTGTTGAAGGGAAGGGGAAAGGAGGGAAGGGGAGGCAATGGGGGGTGAGTGGACAGGTACAAGGGGTGGGTGCCTACAGAAGTACCTATCGTTGATTAATGTACCTTAATTGTTTATACAGCAATAATTATAGGTTGTACAGTCTTGTAGCCTTAGAGCAGAAGCTGTTACAGAAGCAGAAGTTTAAGCAGACGTTAGGCTGGACCATGGCCAAGGATGCTGTTACAAATATTCCAGTTCCTCCGGCCTTCCCCCCCCTTTCCAGGGCAGCGTCGCTTAGTATGGTTCTGGCTTCTGACCTGTTGGTCACAGGGTAGGCCCTGGTCAGAGCTTACAGAGGGGGATGCTGTTACAAGGGTTATTAAGGCCTTCTACTGTTATAGGGGCCACAAAAGAGGGGGCCCCCATCTGATGCCATTTGGGCATCCGGCTGGGCCTTGGGGTAAGGAGGAGGACTAACCTTTTGGTGGATATGGGCATACAGGGGCTTACCTAAAGGGGGCACAATTTAAAGGTAACAGAGTTTATATGCCAAGCAACGATTCCATTATAAAAACATTGATTACAGATAGGTTTCAGGATGAGTCTTAATAGCCTTTAGCAAGCAAATTAATATAAGCAGATGCATTTTAAACCTTGAGCAATGCCTGTTACAAATTGTTCTTTCTAACCTTTGCTAGTTCCCCTTTTCTTCCCCATCTCCCCCCTGCCCCCCCTCAAAGTGCAGCCCAGTCTGGTTCAGGCTTCCGGACTGACAGTTTTGAGCCAGGCCAGGGTTTGTAGGGGATAGAAAGGGGGGAGAGAAAAGGGGGGGGGGGTGTTTTCTCCACATTTGCATATGTCCACAGCATCAATGTGCACCTTTATCTCATCTTTGGTCTCACAGTAGTTGAATGTGATGCGTGTCTACTACTACCAGATTTTTCCCAGGAACATATTTAGCAATTGGTTTAAATTGCCTTAACCTCAGCAATAGATATTGACATCCCAGCAATGCTTGATCCAGGTCTTTTCCAATGATGAGGGCTACAAGTGGTTTATGGCTGTTATCAGTGTAAACAAATCCAGTCCACACAGAGATCTGGAAAAGTTCTCACATGCCCATACGCTTGCCAGACACTCCTTTTCAGTCTGTGCATATCGTTTTTCTGCTGCTGTGAGTGTGTGAGAGAAAAATGCAGCTGGGTTCTACTCCAAGCCATGTGGTTGTAACAGTACACCACCTAGGCCAGAGCCGCTTGTGGCTTTGTTCACATCGTAGTACTTGAGAATTGGAGCTGTTGTGATACATGTATTTTACTTTTTTGAAGGCAATTTCTTGGTTTGGCCCCCATAGCCAATATGTGTTGGACTTTAACAGTTCATTCTGTGGTTTTGTCACTGTAGAAAGGTCTTGTAGGTATCGACCAAGGTAATTTACCATCCCCAGTATACATCTGAGTTCTGGTACATTAGCTGGTGCATTCAGTTCTTGAACTGCTTTTACTTTATCAGGGCTTGGACTGATTCCATCTTTGTTTATTGTCTGTCCCAAACACTCCATTTGGGGAAGGTGGAAAACACATTTTTCCTTGTTTAGCTTCAGTGCCGGCTGATTTATTAGGCTTAGGACTTTGCTGAGGGTTTTGGTGTGTTCTTCCGTTGAAGGCCCATATATCAGAATATCGTCCATGAAAACTACAACTCCACTTGTGTTCATTAACAGTTCTGTCATCTTTCTTTGGAAAATGTCAGGTGCACTGATAATCTCCAAAGGTAATCTACCAAAGCAAAATCTCCCAAAGGGTGTGATAACTGTACTCAGTTTAGCACTTTCTTTGGCTAAAGGAATTTGCCAGTATCTGCTCGAGGCAGCCAGTTTGGAGAATACTGTAGTTCCTTTCACTTTGAGGAGGGAGTTGTCCAGTGTTGGGAGGATAGATTTTTCTCTCACAACTGCTTCATTAAGTCTTTTAAGATCCACACAGTTTCATATTTTTCCATTTTTCTTTATAACTGGTAGGGAACACCATGTTGTTGGCTTTTCTCGATTAAATCTGCTTTGGTTTCTTTAACTCAGTTTCCACATTATGAAGTAAGGGGCTAGTCAGCCTGTGGAAATCTGCTTTTTCATAAGCTGAGGTATAAAGTATGCATCAAACATTGCCAGAACCCCTTTCATAGTCAGATTTGTGATTGTCTTCAGTGAAGTCAAAGGATTTAAAGATATGCTCTGCTTGCTTCCCCATAGCATAATTTACAGAAGATACCTGATACAGATGTAGTTTCTTTGTGAAGTTTGTTTGCAATTTGAAATCTTGCAAAATACACTTCTAGTCTGTCCATTGTAAGTTTTTCAAAACTGAAGTTCTATGGGGCATTGAAGAGTGGTATGCTGATGAGATCCTCCAATCTTTGTTGCTTTGTTCCTCGTGACACCACTTCATGTCCCTGTACCAGATATGGACTGGTTACTTACTGGCTTCACCTGGTGTGTTTTGCTTATATACACCACATATGTTAATCTATGGTTAGCTTAAGTAACGTATTACACACAGTGCCAGCTAGTGGCTGACCGTATAATATAGTTTAGGATTCCATGACAGAGCTAGTGATCCGTTCTTTCATTGAGATTTCCTCTTCCTAGCAGCGTTACCTGCTCCGTTTATCTGTAGGTATCAAAACTTCCCAGAGATATTTAAAGACAGAGTGGCAGTGGCAGAGAGACTCCAACGTGCATTGGCAGCAGAGCCGTACAGAAAACACACATTCTAAGGAAATGCAGGAGCAGCCAGAAGACAGGGAGATTTACAGTTCCTGGAGTAACCCTTGCACTCCAAGCCAGCTGCCAGCAGCAGCTAGCAGGGCATGTTTTAGCCTTTTATATTACTCAGAAGATTGAATTAAAGAATGAGTGTGTCTAGATTTGCTGACGGCAGAAAATGAGATGAAAGAGCAAATAACTCAGCCCTTATTGGTCAGCTTCAGCAGGATTGTGACATATTTACGGATTGGCCTGCTAAGTGAGAGATGGTATTTAATGAACCTAAATGCGAGAGGTTGCTTGTCAGGGGAAATGGCACTGTTTAAAAACAGGTGATTGCTGTGTCCCCAGGTCAAGCTGAGAAATCTGCCTCCCTGGGATGCAGAGAGCCTTGAGGTGAGAGCAGATCTAAGGAAATGCAGGGAGTAGAACCAGCTTACAGTTAGGGTCTTTAGGGTGCCAGCAAGGCTAGTCATGGGGTGAGCTGGGGATCTGCTTGCCCCCCTAACCTTGATGTCCCGATCAGTGCGCTGGAGCTGCAGGATATGCAGCCCTATATATTCAAGAGTGCCCCTGTGTAAGAGACCCTTCGCTAGGTGGTACTGTGAGACCATCTCCATCACATTATTTAGCTAGACCTGCATTTCTGACACCATTCCTTATCAGGTCAGGGCCATGCTAAGGAATAAATGAGTGAGAGAAAGGAGAGATGTTACTAGGAGCTAGGACCATGGGTGTGATACACTGGCTTCTTGGTACCAGCATGTCACATTTAACTATAGAAGTAGGAGGTTGGAAAGAAGACTCAATAGACCAGGGCCATTATGGCCATGGGGCGGGGGAGAGGGCGCTTAACCCCATTAGGTATGTGATGATGCACCTTTTATGGTGCTCCAGGGGCCGGGACAGCAGCAGAGGGAACAGAGTCCCATGGCTGGCCAAGTCTGCAACTGCAGAGAAAGTAGCAAATTGCTAAAATCAAACAGGTATGCTATCCCCTGGACTTTCTGGGGTCCCAGACTGCAAGCCCACAGGACCATAGTTCAGGTGTGATGGATGAGTGCTTGGCAGCTACTCTGTGTAAGTACTAGTGATTTACAACAGTTCACTATAAACTCAGGGCATACTTGGAATGGCCTCCTGTGACATTATCTGATTGGAGTATGACCATGCAAATAATTTTTGCTACCACTGTTATATAATTGCAACGAATCTTATAAAAAGTGCGACGCATGGCTAGAAAGGGTTAAGCAGCCTGCAGGCTAAATGACCTTTAGGAACATATTGGTATATAATGTTTGTATTTTTGTGTTTACATATATATTGTTAGAGGTTAACAATGTAATCAAACAGTCCCTGTCTATGGGGGGAGGGATAGCTCAGTGGTTTGAGCATTAGTTTACTAAACCCACAGTTGTGAGTTCAATCCTTGAGGGGCCCATTTAGGGATCTGGGGCAAAAATCTGTCTGGGGGTTGGTCCTGCTTTGAGCGGCAACATGAGACTAGATGACCTCCCAAGATCCCTTCTAACCCAGATATTGTATTCTGTTAATTCAGCAATCTAAAGGAAATTTTAACATTTAAATGAACTGTAAATGTAGTGATATCACTGTATTTATCTCTCTTTGAAATGTTTAGCAAATCACCTGAGAATGGTGGAAAACAGGCACTTGCCTTATGTTAATCTGTGTAGCTAATAACCAGCGATGCTTAGGAAATAGGTCTACTTCAAAGTCTCCATGATTGCCTATTGTTCGCCTAAGGACTCTGATCTGTCAAAAGAAGGCCTGGAACTGTATAAAACCCCTTGGGTCCAGATCCTTTTTATCTCAGATCTGCTTGATGCTTCATGCAGGGGAAGCTCAAGCCATAAATCTGAGATCTCCAGTTTTAATCTGGATCACCTTGAATATGGGCATTGGACTAATTCTGAAAGAACTCTTTGCAGCTACAAAGCTCACCATCTCTACTATGAATCTGATCTAAGAACTGGACTCATGTATGTGCCTGATCCTTTGGGATTGGTAGAACTTTCTTATATGGTAAATAAGATGTTCAGTAATCCTCATCATATTTGACTTGGGTGTCTGGGTGGAGGCCCAAGGCTGGGTTGCTTTAAGGGAACTCTGTTGTTGGCTTCTGGGCAACCAGTAAGGTATTATAGAAGCTGTTTTGGTAAATCTAAGTATTGGAATATCCACCAACTTTGGGGATTCTCTGCCCCGTTCTCGTGACCTCAGCACGGCCCCCTGGGACTCTGGTCACACCTCCATTGGGGACAGAACCCAGGACCTTTAGCACCAACAGCCACATCTACCAGCTGTGCTAGCAACATGAATGCGGGCCCTGTGTGGGAAGGCCGGGCCTTTCCCCTGCCATGGGATTGTCACAGAGTGGTGTCCTGGGCAGGGATGTGGGCTCCTTTGGCTGTCAGACCCTGGGTGAGCATCCCCTGCCTGGAGAAGTTTGGCACACTAGCTAAAGCGCTTTGGGCCCCGCCCCTGTAGGGGCTAGTTACTTATCAGAGAAGAGCTCCCTCAGCTCAGAGGTTGAGACCTGTGTTATGATGTGGAAGGACAGGGGGTTTGGTTAGCACTGACAAGCCGTGGTGGTGGAAGGAGGGTGTTACACACTGACATGGGGCTTTGCACTCAACTGCGGCTGAATCTAGGCTAGAAATGTAGCTACTAGCCATAGAGAACTACCCCTGGGAGCTGCCTTAGAGGCCTCAGGGAAACTGCAGACTCCACAGGTGAAGCTAGCAAGGGGTGCTTGAGGCTAGCACAATGTGGGCCTTTGAGGAGTCCAGTCAAAATGAGTGTTGGAAGGGATCAGGCCTCAGACTGCTGCTGAAAGTGCCCCAGGCTCCTGGGGGACAGGCAGGGCCCAACAGCTCAGGGAACCAAGAGCCATGAAAGAGAGAGATCCATGTAACCCTGCCTGAGCTCCTCAGAGCAGAGAGCGGCCCTGTAACCTTGCCTCGCTAGCAACTCTTGTTCTTAGTGGAAGGATTGTCTGGGCTCTGTTCTTGGCTCTCCCGCTGACCTTGGACAAGTTGCTTCCCTGCAGTTTTTCCTCCCCCCTGTCACCCCCATTTGCTCTGTAGCAGCTGGTCTCTCTCCAGCCTTGTCCACACAGGAAAGTGTCACCAGTTAGACCAACGTAGAGAAACCAGAACAGTCATTGAGCTATGTGTGGACACTGGTTCTGGTGTAAGAGGAGCTCTATCCAGCCCCTTCCCAAGTGACATAAGCTAACCAAAGGAAAGGCCACTCTCATTCTGGATGAAGTGGAGGTGGGGAGAGAGGTTAACTGTACTCCTTGCCTTTTCCCAGTTGATCTGGCAGTGTATGTCTACCCAGCCTGTGGCAGCAAGGCTCCCAGCCCACGTCGACAGACTAGTGCTCACAGTACCATGCTAACAGCTATGCTGACAGCGCATTGAAGTTGTGGCTTGGGCTGGAGCTTTGGCCCAGAAGCCCACTGTGACGTTGCACCCCATAATGCTTTATAAAAATATGCTTATGAATGTAAATATGACATAACTGGAATATGTTTTATGCTACATATGCCATGTAACATATCTTTGCAAAGGTTATGTTCTACTGAATGTATTCGTCCTTTGCATGTATCATTTTTAGATCTGAAGTTATGAGCATTGGCTCTATGCTTGTATTTAAAGTGTTTGTTGTAGAAAGCACCTAACGCAGATTTGGTCAACATAATGTGAAGGGGTTATTCAAGTAATTGGGAGTACTTGGCCAACAATGGACCTTGATAGACGCCGATCCACATCTGAGCTTTCCTGGGAACATTCGGGCTAACATGGCATCGGCCTGTAAAGAACTGAGTCATGCATGGACATGTGACTTGCCCATGTGACTCCAAAACTCCATCTTGTAGCCGTAATTCTACACAGTGCGAGAGGGAGACTTTATAAGCTATATTCCACTCACAAGAGGGAGGCTATATAAGCCCCTGGAAAACCCCTCCATTTTGTCTTCAGCCTCTCCACCCCAAAGAGATGCCTGAAAGAAACTGGAACAAAGGACAGTGACTACAGGGGTGTGAGTGATTGCTGGACCCAGACTAGAAGGAGGCTAATCTGTCAAAGAAGCTTATTGGAACATCTCTGTGGGTGAGATTTACCTGCATTTAGTTTCCTACTGTATTAGGCTTAGACTTGCGTGTTTTATTTTATTTTGTTTGGTAAGTTTACTTTGTTCTGTCTGTTATTACTTGGAACCACTTAAATCCTACTTTTTGTATTTAATAAAATCACTTTTTACTTATTAATTAACCCAGAGTACGTATTAATACGGGGGTGGGGGTGGGGGGGAAGAGCTGTGCATATCTCTCTATCAGGCGAACAATTTATGAGTTTAGCCTGTATAAGCTTTATACAGGGTGAAACGGATTTATTTGGGGGTTGGACCCCATTGGGAGACAGGAGCACTTCTTAAGCTGTTTTCAGTTAAGCCTGCAGCTAGTGGGAGACGTGGTTCAGACTTGGATCTGTGTCTGCAGCAGGCTGGCGTGTCTGGCTCAAACAAGGTAAGGTACTGAAGTCCCAAGCTGGCAGGGAAAACGGGCTCAGAGGTAGTCTAGGCACATCAGGCGGCAGTCCCAAGGGGGTTTCTGTGACCCAACCCATCACACCCACCCAGGGCCAGTGCAACCCATTAGGCAACCTAGGCGGTCACCTAGGGCACTAGCATTTGGGGGGGTGGCATTTCGGGTCCTTCGGCAGCAACGTCGGCGGCTAGATCTTCGGCCGCCCCAGTCATCGTCGGCATTTAGGCAGAGGGAACTGGGGCAAGGGGGGTGCGGGGAGGGCCGCCTTCAGCAAGTAAGGGGGGGCGGCACGCAGGGAACCGCTCCCCGCCCCAGCTCACCTATGCTCCGCCTCCTCCCCTGAGCACGCCATCCCTGCTCTAATTCTCCTCCCCTCCCAGGCTTGCGGTGCCAAACAGCTGATTTTGGGAGGCGGGAGAAGTGGAGCGGTGACGGCGTGCTCGGGGAGGAGGCGGAGCAGAGGTGAGCTGGGGTGGGGACCTGCTGCACGGCTCCCCGGGCTGGGGGGAGCTGCCGCGGGGGCGGGGGTGCCTCAGGGCGGGGGGGGAGGTTGGGAGCTGCCGCGGGGGGCACCTTGGGGGGAGCTGCGGGGGGGGGGCGCCTCAGGGTGGAAGGGTGGGCAGAGAGCTGCCACAGGCCTCAGGGAGTGGGGGGCGCAAAGTGGAAGTTTCGCCTAGGGCGCGAAACATCCTTGCACCCACCCTGTCTCACACACACGTCTCTCTCTCTCTCTCACACACACAAAATCTTTCACACTGACCTCCCAACACATACTTGTATTATTGTTTGTTACTTCTATGTACTTCTACGTACTGCAATGCACATATATTCTCTATAATTTTATTCTTTCAAAGTGCTATTTTAGTTTTTTGACTGCTTGAGAAAGACGAAAAATGAAAAATACATTCCTCAACTGTGCTAGTGACAAATTTCTCAAGGAACACCACTTCAGGAGCGATTAGGATGATATAATTCTAATTTGGAAGAGATCTGATAGAGCAGTACGAAAATCAGATATTGAGTCCTGCGCTGTTCGAGGGAGTAATTTCTCAAGGACTCTTCGTCTAAAAGCCATTAGGATTGTTTCCTGCCTTTTGAAAGAGATCGGTTGGTGAGAAATACGAGAAAAAATGAAAATCCTTCCTGAGCTCTGCTAGTGACAAATTACTCATGGAATCATGCTTCAGAATCCATTAGGATGCTCAGCTAGTGGTTTGAAAGAGATTGGTGGGTGAGAAATGCGGAAATAGAGAATTATATTCCTGATCTGTGCTGCTGACAAATTCCTCATGGAATCATGCTTCGAAAGCCATTGGAATCCATTGCTAATAGTTTAGAAGAGATCGGTTGGTGAAAAACAAGAAAAAAGAGATAGATATTCCTGATCTGTGTGACTGACGAATGTCTCATGGAATCATGCTTCAAAAGCTTTTAGAATGCACTGCTAATAGTTTCGAAGAGATTGGTTGTTGCCGGTTAGAAAGAGATCGGTTAGGGAGAAAGACGAAAAAAAAATGAAAATCCTTCCTGCGCTGTGCAAGTGACAAATATGTCATAGAATTATGCCCCATAAGGATGCTCTGCTACTGGTTTGAAAGAGATCGGTTGCTCAGCAACAGGGAAAATTAGAATTATATTCCTGATATGTGATAGTGAGCCTTTTCTCATGGAATCATACTTCAGAAGGCTTTAGGATGCTCTGCTAGTGGTTTGAAAGAGATCGGTTGGTGAGAAATGCGGAAGAGGATAATTATATTCCTGATCTGTGCTGCTGACAAATTTCTCATGGAATCATGCTTCGTAAACCATTGGGATCCATTGCTAATAGTTTGGAGGAGATCGGTTGGTGAAAAACAAGAAAAATTAGATAGATATTCCTGATCTCTGTGACTGACGAATGTCTCATGGAATCATGCTTCAAAAGCTTTTAGAATGCACTGCTAATGTTTCGAAGAGATCGGTTGTTGCCAGTTTGAAAGAGATCGGTTAGAGAGAATTACAAAAAGAAAAAAATGAAAATCCTACCTGAGAGGCTCTAGTGACAAATTTCTCAAGGACTTTTCTTCAAAAAGCCATTAGGATTGTCTCCTGCCGGTTTGAAAGAGATCGGGTAGTGAGCAAGACAAAAAAAGAGAAATGAATTCCTCATCTCTGCTACTGACAAATATCTCAAGAATCATGCTTCAATAGGCACTAGGACGCTCTGCTACTGGTTTGAAAGAGATCCTTGGCTCAGAAACAGGGAAAATTCCAATTATATTCCTGACCTGTGATAGTGAGAAATTTCCCATAGAATCATTCTTCAAAATCTCCTTGAGAAAATTGTCACTAGCGCAGTTCAGGAAGTCTTTTCACATTTCGGGCATTTCTCGCTAACTGATTCCTGAACTGCGCTAGTGACAATTTTCTCAAGGAATCGTTGTTTAAAAGCTACTAGGAGGCACTACTGGTCAGTTGGTAGAGATCGGTTCCTGAGAAAAGGAAACATGAGCGATTCATTCCTGACTTGTGCTAGTGACAAATTTCTCATGGAATAATTCAGAAGCGATTAGGATCCTCCGCTAGTGGTTTGAAAGAGATTGGTCGGTGAGAAATACGGAAAATGAGAATTATATTCCTGATCTGTGCTGCTGAGAAATTTCTCAAGGACTCTTCTTCTAAAAGCCATTATGATGCTCTGTTAATGGTTTGGTAGAAATCAGTTAGTGAGAAATGCCAAAAATGAAAATCCTTCCTGAGATGCGCCAGTGTCAAATTACTCAAGGACTCTTTGTTCAAAAGCCACTAGGGTGGACTAATGGACATTTGGTTGAGAGCTGTTCGTGAGAAAGACGAAAAAAGGTGAAAATCCTTCCTGAGCTGTACTAGTGACACTAGGGTGGACTAGTGAGATCGGTCCCTGAGAAAAAGAAACATGAGTGATTAATTCCTGATCTGTGCTACATTTCACAAGGAATCATCGTTTAAAAGCCCCTAGGATGGACTATTGGATATTTGGTTGAGAGCTGTTCGTGAGAAAGACGAAAAATGATACATTTATTCCTGAGTTGTGCTAGTGATGAATTTCTCTTGGAATCACGCATTGAAGCCATTCGGATGCACTATTGGCCTTTTGGTAGAGCTCTGTTTGTGAGAAAGACAAAATTGAACGATACATTCCTGAATTGTGCTAGTGACAAGTTTCTCAAGGAATCAGGCTTCGAAAGCCATTGGGGTGCAATGTTAATAGTTTGGAAGAGATCGGTTGGTGAAAAATAAGAAAAAAAATAGACATTCCTAATCTGTGCTACTGACGAATTTCTCATGCTTCAATAGCTATTAGAATGCACTGCTAATGGTTTCGAAGAAATCGGTTCTTGCCGGTTTGAAAGAGCTCAGGTAGGTAAAATACAAATAATATGAAAATCCTTCCTGAGCTGCGCTAGTGACACATTTTTCAAGGACTCTTCTTCTAAAAGGCATTAGGATTGTCTCCTGCCGTTTTGAAAGAGATCAGTTCGTGAGACAGACTAAAAAAAAGTGAAAATCCTTCCTGAGCTCTGCTTCATGCTTCAGAAGCCATTAGGATGCTCTGCTAGTGGTTTGAAGGAGCTCGGTAGGTGAGAATGTCGGAAAATGATGATTATATTCCTGATCTGTGCTGCTGACAAATTTCTCACGGACTCTTCTTCTAAAAGCCATTATTATGGTTTGGTAGAAATCAGTTAGTGAGAAATGCCAAAATGAAAATCCTTCCTGAGATGCGCCAGTGTCAAATTACTCAAGGACTCTTTGTTTGAAAGCCACTAGGGTGGACTAGTGAACTTTTGGTTGAGAGCTGTTCGTGAGAAAGGCGAAAAAAGGTGAAAATCCTTCCTGAGCTGTACTAGTGACAAATTTGTCATAGAATCATGCTTCGAAAGCCATTAGGATCCTCTGCTCATGTTTTGAAATTATCGGTCCTTGAGAAATAGTGTAATGGGAATTATATACCTAATCTGTGCTGCTGAGAAATTCCTCATGGAATCATGCTTCGAAAGCCATTGGAATCCATTGCGAATAGTGTGGAAGAGTACGGTTGGTGAAAAACAAGCAAAATGAGATAGATATTCCTGATCTCTGTGACTGACGAATGTCTCATGGAATCATGCTTCAAAAACTTTTAGAATGCACTGCTAATAGTTTTGAATAGATCGGTTGTTCCCGGTTTGAAAGAGATCGGTTGGTGAGAAAGCCTAAAAAAAGTGAAAATCCTTCCTCAGCTGTGCTAGTGACACCTTTCTCCTGGACTCATATTTCAGAAGCCATTAGGATGCTCTGGTATTGGTTTGAAAGTGATCGGTCCGTGAGAAATACGGAAAATTAGATTTAAATTCCTGAGCTGTGATAGTGAGAAATGTCTCATGGAATCATGCTTCGAAAGCCATTAGGAAGTTCTGCTAATGGTTTGGTAGAAATCAGTTAGTGAGAAATGCCCAATAATTGAAAATCCTTCCTGAGCTTCGTTAGTGACAAATTTCTCAAGGAACCTGAGTTTAAAAGCCACTAGGATGCTCTAATGGTCATTTACTAGAACGCTGTTCAGAAGAAAGAGGAAAAATTAAAAATATATTTCTGAACTGGTCTAAGGACAAATTTCTCAAGGAATCTTTGTTTAAAAGCCCCTGGATGCACTACTGGGCTTTGTTAGAGATCGCTTCCTGAGAAAAGGAAACATGAGTGATTCATTCCTGATCTGTGCTAGATTTCTCAAGGAGTCTTAGTTTAAAAGCCACTAGGCTGCACTAATGGTCATTTACTAGACCTCTGTTCAGGACAAAGACGAAAATGAAAAATTCATTTCTCAACTGTGCTAGAGACAAATTTCTCAAGCACTTTACTTAAACAAGCCAGTAGGATTGTCTCCTGCCGGTTTGAAAGAGATCGGGTAGTGAGCAAGACAAAAAAAGAGAAATTAATTCCTCATCTCTGCTACTGACAAATTTCTCAAGAATCATGTTTCAATAGCCACTAGGACGCTCTGCTACTGGTTTGAGAGAGATCCTTGATCAGAAACAGGGAAAATTCCTATCACATTCCTCATCTGTGATGGTGAGAAATTACTCATGGAGTCATGCTTCAAAGCCAATAGGAAGCGCTGCTCATGGTTTGATAGAAATCAGTTAGTGAGAAATGCCCAAAGTTGAAAATCCTCCTGAGCTGCGTTAGTGACAAATTTCTCAAGGAATCTTTCTTTAAAAGCCACTAGGATGCACTGCTGGTCATTTGTTAGAGATCGGTTCCTGAGAAAAGGAAACATGAGCGATTCATTCCTGATCTGTGCTAGATTTCTCAAGGAGTCTTAGTTTAAAAGACACTAGGCTGCACTAATGGTCATTTATTAGAACTCTGTTCAGGACAAAGACGAAAACTAAAAATTCATTTCTCTACTGTGCTAGAGACAAATTTCTCAAGCACTTTGTCTTCTGCCGGGTTGAAAGAGATCGGTTGGTGAGAAAGCCTAAAAAAAGTGAAAATCCTTCCTCAGCTGTGCTAGTGACACCTTTCTCATGGACTCATACTTCAGAAGCCATTAGGATGCTCTGGTATTGGTTTGAAAGTGATCGGTCCGTGAGAAATACGGAAAATTAGATTTAAATTCCTGAGCTGTGATAGTGAGAAATGTCTCATGGAATCATGCTTCGAAAGCCATTAGGAAGTTCTGCTAATGGTTTGGTAGAAATCAGTTAGTGAGAAATGCCCAATAATTGAAAATCCTTCCTGAGCTTCGTTAGTGACAAATTTCTCAAGGAACCTGAGTTTAAAAGCCACTAGGATGCTCTAATGGTCATTTACTAGAACGCTGTTCAGAAGAAAGAGGAAAAATTAAAAATATATTTCTGAACTGGTCTAAGGACAAATTTCTCAAGGAATCTTTGTTTAAAAGCCCCTGGATGCACTACTGGGCTTTGTTAGAGATCGCTTCCTGAGAAAAGGAAACATGAGTGATTCATTCCTGATCTGTGCTAGATTTCTCAAGGAGTCTTAGTTTAAAAGCCACTAGGCTGCACTAATGGTCATTTACTAGACCTCTGTTCAGGACAAAGACGAAAATGAAAAATTCATTTCTCAACTGTGCTAGAGACAAATTTCTCAAGCACTTTACTTAAACAAGCCAGTAGGATTGTCTCCTGCCGGTTTGAAAGAGATCGGGTAGTGAGCAAGACAAAAAAAGAGAAATTAATTCCTCATCTCTGCTACTGACAAATTTCTCAAGAATCATGTTTCAATAGCCACTAGGACGCTCTGCTACTGGTTTGAGAGAGATCCTTGATCAGAAACAGGGAAAATTCCTATCACATTCCTCATCTGTGATGGTGAGAAATTACTCATGGAGTCATGCTTCAAAGCCAATAGGAAGCGCTGCTCATGGTTTGATAGAAATCAGTTAGTGAGAAATGCCCAAAGTTGAAAATCCTCCTGAGCTGCGTTAGTGACAAATTTCTCAAGGAATCTTTCTTTAAAAGCCACTAGGATGCACTGCTGGTCATTTGTTAGAGATCGGTTCCTGAGAAAAGGAAACATGAGCGATTCATTCCTGATCTGTGCTAGATTTCTCAAGGAGTCTTAGTTTAAAAGACACTAGGCTGCACTAATGGTCATTTATTAGAACTCTGTTCAGGACAAAGACGAAAACTAAAAATTCATTTCTCTACTGTGCTAGAGACAAATTTCTCAAGCACTTTGTCTTCTGCCGGGTTGAAAGAGATCGGTTGGTGAGAAAGCCTAAAAAAAGTGAAAATCCTTCCTCAGCTGTGCTAGTGACACCTTTCTCATGGACTCATACTTCAGAAGCCATTAGGATGCTCTGGTATTGGTTTGAAAGTGATCGGTCCGTGAGAAATACGGAAAATTAGATTTAAATTCCTGAGCTGTGATAGTGAGAAATGTCTCATGGAATCATGCTTCGAAAGCCATTAGGAAGTTCTGCTAATGGTTTGGTAGAAATCAGTTAGTGAGAAATGCCCAATAATTGAAAATCCTTCCTGAGCTTTGTTAGTGACAAATTTCTCAAGGAACCTTAGTTTAAAAGCCACTAGGATGCTCTAATGGTCATTTGGTAGAGATCGGTTCATGAGAAAAGGAAACATGAGCGATTCATTCCTGATCCTTGAAGGGACAAATTTCACAAGGAATCACGCTACAAAAAAACATGAGTATGGTCTGCTTGTGGTTTGGAAGAGATTGGTTTGAGAGACTACAGAGAATGAGAACTACAAAGCTGATGTGCGCTAGAGACAAATTTGTCAAGGAATCATGCTTCAAAAGCTATTAGAATGCACTGCTAATGGTTTCGAAGAAATCGGTTCTTGCCCGTTTGAAAGAGATTAGAGAGGAAGAAATACTAATAATGTGAAAATCCTTCTTGAGCTGTGCTAGTGACAGAATTCTCATGGACTCAATCTTCAGAAGCCATTAGGATGCTCTACTAGTGGTTTGAAAGAGATCGGTCCGTCAGAAATACAAAAATTATAATGATATTCCTGATCTGTGATAGTGAGAAATTTCTCATGGAATCATGCTTCGAAAGACAATAGGAAGCGCTGTTCATGGTTTGGTAGAAATCAGTTAGAGAGAAATGCCCAAAATGTGAAAAGGCTTCCTGAACTGCGCTAATGACAAATTTCTCAAGGAATCTTTGTTTAAAAGCCCCTAGGATGCACTACTGGGCTTTGTTAGAGATCACTCCCTGAGAAAAGGAAACATGAGTGATTCATTCCTGATCTGTGCTAGATTTCTCAAGGAGTCTTAGGGCTTGGCTACACTGGCAGATGTACAGCGCTGGGAGTTAAACCTGCCTTCGTACAGCTGAATAGGGAAAGCGCTGCAGTCTGTCCACACTGACAGCTGCCAGCGCACTGTCGTGGCCACATTGGTGGCACTTGCAGCGGCTTTGGGAGCAGCGCACTATGGACAGCTATCCCACAGAGCACCTCTTCCCATTTTCGCGCCACTTTGGCGCGGTGGCTTGTGGGAAGGGGGCGGTGGGCGCGGGGCATTCTGGGTCCTGTCCCAACGCCCCGTGATGCATCGCTTCACATCCCAGCAATCCCTGTGTTTCCTTCCACATTTGGCGCCATCTTTTAACGGCTTTTTGTGCAGCGCGATCTGTGTGCTCCGTTTCGGTCTGCGGGAAATGGAGCCCGAACTGCTGAGGAGTATGCTGACGAGTCTCGCCTTCACGTCACGTTTAGCAGTCGAGCTGTTCCTTAAGATCCGAAGTGACAGTGAGGAGTCCGACGAGGATTCCGATGATGATAGCGAGTCACGTAACGCGTACGACACGAAATTGCTTGTCTCATTCACGGACATGCTCAGCACCGTGGAACGCCGCTTCTGGGCTCGGGAAACAAGCACTGAGTGGTGGGATCACATCGTCATGCAAGTCTGGGATGACGAGCAGTGGCTGCAGAACTTTCGGATGAGAAAAGCCACTTTCATGGGACTGTGTGAGGAGCTCGCCCCCACCCTGCGGCGCAAGGACACGAGATTGAGAGCCGCCATGCCGGTGGAGAAGCGGGTGGCTATTGCAATCTGGAAGCTGGCAACTCCAGACAGCTACCGATCGGTCGCGAACCAGTTTGGAGTGGGAAAGTCGACCGTTGGAATCGTGCTGATGCAAGTTTGCAGGGCCATTAATAAAATCCTGCTCAGAAGAACCGTGACTCCGGGTAACGTGCAGGACATTGTGGATGGCTTTGCACAAATGGGTTTCCCTAACTGTGGAGGGGCAATAGATGGGACGCATATTCCTATTCTGGCCCCGGAGCACCTAGCCTCCGAGTACGTTAATCGGAAGGGGTATTTCTCTATGGTACTCCAGGCGGTAGTGGATCACCGTGGGCGTTTCATTGACATTAATACAGGGTGGCCCGGAAAGGTGCATGATGCACGCATCTTTCGGAACACTGGCGTGTTCAGGAAGCTGGAGGCCGGGACTTTTTTCCCCGATAGGAAGATCACAGTAGGGGAAGTCGAAATGCCCATTGTGATCCTTGGAGACCCCGCTTACCCGCTAATGCCGTGGCTCATGAAACCCTACACAGGGTGCCTTGACAGTAGCAAGGAACGGTTCAACTACAGGCTGAGCCGGTGCCGAATGACTGTGGAGTGTGCTTTTGGCCGTTTAAAGGGCCGCTGGCGATCTCTGTATGGGAAGCTGGACTTGGCAGAAAACAGCATCCCCGCGGTTATATCCGCGTGCTGTACCCTCCATAATATTTGTGAAGGGAGGGGTGAAATATTCAGGCAGGCATGGACCTCCGATGTTCAACACCTGGAGGCTGAATTTGCACAGCCAGAGAGCAGGGCTACTAGACGGGACCAGCACGGGGCTGCTAGGATTAGGGATGCCTTGAGGGAGCAATTTGAGGCTGAAAGCCAGCAGTAATGTCTGGTGCCCTGTGGTTACAATGTTGGTAGGAATCTGTGTTTGCTTCACTGATTTGCAGTGCCTGGTTCCTGGCCTAATGGATCTTTTACTTTATGCAATAATAAAGAATGTTTTCAAAACCAAAATATCCATTTATTGAAAAGAAAATAAATTTATTGAAAGAAACAACTGTTTGGGAATCAAGAAAGGGCAATGGGGTGGGGTGGGGTTGGGATGGGGAATGGTACAATCAGAGATCTGCGTATGTCCTGTCTCCACTGCTTTGCATTGAGTGCTGCACTTCATGATGTCTATACTGCATGGTGATGGGGGTTGAGTGCAGGGGGTAAGGCTCGTAGTTTTCAGAGCTGGGTGGTGAAGATACCGGTGTTGGAGGCAGCAGTTGGCGGTAAGAACCCGCACGTTGGGGAAAGTGGGTTGGAGGGGACATGGGGGCACAAGGTAACGAGTTTTGGGGCAAGGGCTGCATGGGGGTGCGGGCGCGGTAGTGCTCCGCCTGCATGGCTACGAGCTCCTGGATAGAGTCTGCTTGGCGCTCCATGATGGTTATCAGCCTATCCGTGCTTTGCTGCCGGTGCTGCGTGGCCTGCCGCCGGTGCGATGAGTTTTCCTGGCGGATCCTGCTTTCTGTCTCCCTCCACTCCTGCGCTCTCTCCCTCCACTCCTGGGCTTTTTGATTTTCTTTAACAGACTGCTGCATGACTTGGTGCAGCATGTCTTCCTTGCTTTTCCGCGGTCTCCTCCGGAGTCTTTGCAGTCTTTGAGCAGGTGTAAACACGGACGGCTGAGGTCTCAAGGTTGCATCTGCAAAGGCAAAATGCAACACTTAACAGAGGCAGCATTGTTTAAACCAGACAGAGTAATCATTCCCCCGCACTTGAGGAGGGCACACACAGTGTACACAATAGCATAATTTTCCTGTCCCAAAGAGAGCGGACATAACCCACGGGAGCCCCAAAATGGTGAGTAAGGGGGACTGATTGTTTCTGGGCTGTACTGTCTTCTGGGTTTCTGTGCCTTGGGGAGAGCCAACAGCTGCAGGGGGCACCTACACTGAACACTGTCCCAAAATTTTCCACAGGAGTTCGTCCTGGAAGATATCTCACTGCTGAGGGTGACCTGGGAAGCAAGGGAGGGTCTTCTATTGCAATGCGGCTTCCGCCCTGGCCCATATGCAGCTTCACTGTGTGCAGCAATGGTCCCCCCGCCCCTCGCGGCACAGTGGCGCGGACACGTTAGCCTGACTGGGACAAGGACCACGGTGGCTCTCCCAAGAAACCTGCGCAAGCGCATTGCCCACATTCTGGATGAGACTTTCGAAGAGATTACCGCGGCCGATTACCGCGAAGTGATAGACCACATCAATGCGCTATTCCACATCTAGGCATGCATGCAGCCCTAACCCTCCTCTCCCGAAAATCTTCCTTCCCAAAAAATAAAGCGCTTACCGGGAACACGCTCTTCAGTTTGTCCTCCACCAGTTTGTCCTCCACCAAGTACCGGCTGCTGCGACTGGCTAGCTTCCTCCGGGCTCGAGAAGAGCTCCTGGCTGCATGGACCCAGGTAGTCCGGGGTGTCTCCAACCGCCCCAGCACCCTGACTCCCGGTTTCCTCCTCGTCCTCCTCCTCCACCACCCGCTCTGAAGTGTCCATGGTGGTGCTCGGCATGGAGGAGGGGTCACCCCCAAGTATCTCATCCAGCTCTTTATAGAATCTGCAGGTCGTGGGGGGAGCACCCGAGCGGCTGTTTGCCTCGCGGGCTTTGCGGTAGGCATTCCGCAGCTCCTTCACCTTAATCCTGCACTGCAGAGCGTCCCGGTCATGGCCCCTTTCAATCATGGCCCTTGATATCTGCCCGTAGGTATCGTAATTCCTACGGCTGGAGCGCAGCTGGGACTGGACAGCTTCCTCCCCCCAAACACTGATGAGGTCCAGCAACTCGCCATTGCTCCATGCTGGGGCTCGCCTGGCGCGTGGAGGCATGGTCACCTGGAAAGATTCGCTGATAGCACTCCACACCTGGCTGGCTGAGCAAACAGGAAGGGGATTTTTAAAATTCCCGGGGAATTTAAAGGGTGGGTCTGACGGTTGGTCACCTGAGGCCAGGGCAGTAGAGTTCGAACTGATGACCAGAGTGGCTAGAACAGGCATTGTGGGATACTGCCGAATACTTCTGGAGGCCAATCAGTGCGCATTGGGCGGCTACACTGGCGCCGCAGCGCTGCAGCAGCAGCGCAATTCTCCTTATTCCTCTGGCGGAGGAGGAGTACAAGCAGCGCTGTATCTCCGGAGATACAGCGCTGTACGTGCCTTGCCAGTGTGGACGGGTAGTGAGTTACAGCGCTGTGCGCGGCTTTAGTGCGCTGTAACTTGCCAGTGTAGCCAAGCCCTGAGTTTAAAAGACACTAGGCTGCACTAATGGTCATTTATTAGAACTGTGTTCAGGACAAAGACGAAAACTAAAAATTCATTTCTCAACTGTGCTAGAGACAAATTTCTCAAGCACTTTGTCTTCTGCCGGTTTGAAAGAGATCGGTTGGTGAGAAAGCCTAAAAAAAGTGAAAATCCTTCCTCAGCTGTGCTAGTGACACCTTTCTCATGGACTCATACTTCAGAAGCCATTAGGATGCTCTGGTATTGGTTTGAAAGTGATCGGTCCGTGAGAAATACGGAAAATTAGATTTAAATTCCTGAGCTGTGATAGTGAGAAATGTCTCATGGAATCATGCTTCGAAAGCCATTAGGAAGTTCTGCTAATGGTTTGGTAGAAATCAGTTAGTGAGAAATGCCCAATAATTGAAAATCCTTCCTGAGCTTCGTTAGTGACAAATTTCTCAAGGAACCTGAGTTTAAAAGCCACTAGGATGCTCTAATGGTCATTTACTAGAACGCTGTTCAGAAGAAAGAGGAAAAATTAAATATATATTTCTGAACTGGTCTAAGGACAAATTTCTCAAGGACTGTACTTCAACAAGCCAGTAGGATTGTCTCCTGCCGGTTTGAAAGGGATCAGGTAGTGAGCGAGACAAAAAAAGAGAAATTAATTTCTCATCACTGCTACTGACAAATTTCTCAAGAATCATGCTTCAATAGCCACTAGGACGCTCTGCTACTGGTTTGAAAGAGATCCTTGATCAGCAACAGGGAAAATTCCAATTACATTCCTCAGCTGGAATGGTGAGAAATAACTCATGGAGTCATACTTCAAAGCCAATAGGAAGCGCTGCTCATGCTTTGGTAGAAATCAGTTAGAGAGAAATGCCCAAAATGTGTAGAGACTTCCTGAGCTGCGTTAGTGACAAATTTCTCAAGGAATCTTTGTTTAAAAGCCCCTGGATGCACTACTGGGCTTTGTTAGAGATCGCTCCCTGAGAAAAGGAAACATGAGTGATTCATTCCTGATCTGTGCTAGATTTCTCAAGGAGTCTTAGTTTAAAAGCCACTAGGCTGCACTAATGGTCATTTACTAGACCTCTGTTCAGGACAAAGACGAAAACTAAAAATTCATTTCTCAACTGTGCTAGAGACAAATCTCAAGCACTTTACTTAAACAAGCCATTAGGATTGTCTCCTGCCGGTTTGAAAGAGATCGGGTAGTGAGCAAGACAAAAAAAGAGAAATTAATTCCTCATCTCTGCTACTGACAAATTTCTCAAGAATCATGTTTCAATAGCCACTAGGACGCTCTGCTACTGGTTTGAAAGAGATCCTTGATCAGAAACAGGGAAATTCCTATCACATTCCTCATCTGTGATGGTGCGAAATTACTCATGGAGTCATACTTCAAAGCCAATAGGAAGCGCTGCTCATGGTTTGATAGAAATCAGTTAGTGAGAAATGCCCAAGATTGAAAATCCTCCTGAGCTGCGTTAGTGACAAATTTCTCAAGGAATCTTTCTTTAAAAGCCACTAGGATGCACTGCTGGTCATTTGGTAGAGATCGGTTCATGAGAAAAGGAAACATGAGCGATTCATTCCTGATCCTTGAAGGGACAAATTTCACCAGGAATCACGCTACAAAAAAACATGAGTATGGTCTGCTTGTGGTTTGGAAGAGATGGGTTTGAGAGACTACAGAAAATGAGAACTACAAAGCTGATGTGCGCTAGAGACAAATTTGTCAAGGAATCATGCTTCAAAAGCTATTAGAATGCACTGCTAATGGTTTCGAAGAAATCGGTTCTTGCCCGTTTGAAAGAGATTAGAGAGGAAGAAATACTAATAATGTGAAAATCCTTCTTGAGCTGTGCTAGTGACAGAATTCTCATGGACTCAATCTTCAGAAGCCATTAGGATGCTCTACTAGTGGTTTGAAAGAGATCGGTCCGTCAGAAATACAAAAATTATAATGATATTCCTGATCTGTGATAGTGAGAAATTTCTCATGGAATCATGCTTCGAAAGACAATAGGAAGCGCCATTCATGGTTGGGTAGAAATCAGTAGATGAGAAATGCCCAAAATGTGAACAGGCTTCCTGAGCTGCGTTATTGACAAATTTCTCAAGGAATCTTTCTTTAAAAGCCACTAGGATGCACTGCTGGTCATTTGGTAGCGATCGGTTCCCGAGAAAAGGAAACATGAGCGATTCATTCCTGATCTGTGAAGGGACAAATTTCACAAGGAATCACGCTACAAAAAAACATGAGTATGGTCTGCTTGTGGTTTGGAAGAGATGGGTTTGAGAGAATACTGAAAATGAGAACTCCATTGCTGCTCTCTGCTAGGGACAAATGTATCAAGGAATCAAGTTCAAAAGCTATTAGAATGCATAAGAACATAAGAACATAAGAAAGGCCGTACCGGGTCAGACCAAAGGTCCATCTAGTCCAGTATCTGTCTACCGACAGTGGCCAATACCAGGTGCCCCAGAGGGAGTGAACCTAACAGGCAATGATCAAGTGATCTCTCTCCTGCCATCCATCTCCATCCTCTGACGAACAGAGGCTAGGGACACCATTCTTACCCATCCTGGCTAATAGCCATTTATGGACTTAGCCACCATGAATTTATCCAGTCCCCTTTTAAACATTGTTATAGTCCTAGCCTTCACAACCTCCTCAGGTAAGGAGTTCCACAAGTTGACTGTGCGCTGCGTGAAGAAGAACTTCCTTTTATTTGTTTTAAACCTGCTGCCTATTAATTTCATTTGGTGACCCCTAGTTCTTGTATTATGGGAATAAGTAAATAACTTTTCCTTATCCACTTTCTCAACATCACTCATGATTTTATATACCTCTATCATGTCCCCCCTTAGTCTTCTCTTTTCCAAGCCGAAGAGTCCCAGCCTCTCTAATCTCTCCTCGTATGGGACCCTCTCTAAACCCCTAATCATTTTAGTTGCCCTTTTCTGAACCTTTTCTAGTGCTAGAATATCCTTTTTGAGGTGAGGAGACCACATCTGTACACAGTATTCGAGATGTGGGCGTACCATGGATTTATATAAGGGCAATAATATATTCTCTGTCTTATTCTCTATCCCCTTTTTAATGATTCCTAACATCCTGTNACAGGGTAGAAGGCTGGGTGTGGGGGGGGAGTTCAGGGGTACAGGGCAGAGGGCTGGGGGTGTGTGGAGGTGCAGGGCAGAAGGCTGGGGGTGTGGGGGAGTTCAGGGGTACAGGGCAGAGGGCTGGGGGTTCAGGGGTCAGGGCTGGGGTGCTCGGCTTGTGGGGGTGCTCCCAGCCCCCTGCCCTGAGTGGCTCATGGCAGGGGGCTGGAAGGGATATGCCCTGTTCCACCCGCTTCCCCAAGGCCCCGTCCCTACCTCTTCTCTGTCTCCTCTACAGAGCAGCGAGCACGCTGCGGCTCGGCTCTGCCCCCCTTCCCCCGGAGGGAGGGGGAGGAGGAGGGGCAGGAACGCACCATGTTGGGGGAAGAAGCGGGGGAGGGGGAGCTTGGCTGCCGCAGGACCAAGCTTCTGCCTCCTGCCCCCGCAGGGGAGAGCGTTGGGCAGGGGGGGCGAGTGGGGCTGGGAGTGGCAGGCAGCGGCGTGCCACCGAAAATCGGCTCGCGTGCCATGTTTGGCACGCGTGCCGTAGGTTGCCGACCCCTGCCCTAATCATTTTAGTTGCCCTTTTCTGAACCTTTTCTAGTGCTAGAATATCCTTTTTGAGGTGAGGAGACCACATCTGTACACAGTATTCGAGATGTGGGCGTACCATGGATTTATATAAGGGCAATAATATATTCTCTGTCTTATTCTCTATCCCCTTTTTAATGATTCCTAACATCCTGTTTGCTTTTTTGACCGCCTCTGCACACTGCGTGGACATCTTTAGAGAACTATCCACAATGACGCCAAGATCTTTTTCCTGACTCGTTGTAGCTAAATTAGCCCCCATCATGTTGTATGTATAGTTGGGGTTATTTTTTCCAATGTGCATTACTTTACATTTATCCACATTAAATTTCATTTGCCATTTTGTTGCCCAATCACTTAGTTTTGTGAGATCTTTTTGAAGTTCTTCACAATCTGCTTTGGTCTTAACTATCTTGAGTAGTTTAGTATCATCTGCAAACTTTGCCACCTCACTGTTTACCCCTTTCTCCAGATCATTTATGAATAAATTGAATAGGATTGGTCCTAGGACTGACCCTTGGGGAACACCACTAGTTACCTCTCTCCATTCTGAGAATTTACCATTAATTCCTACCCTTTGTTCCCTGTCCTTTAACCAGTTCTCAATCCATGAAAGGACCTTCCCTTTTATCCCATGACAGCTTAATTTACGTAGGAGCCTTTGGTGAGGGACCTTGTCAAAGGCTTTCTGGAAATCTAAGTACACTATGTCCACCGGATCCCCCTTGTCCACATGTTTGTTGACCCCTTCAAAGAACTCTAATAGATTAGTAAGACACGATTTCCCTTTACAGAANGGAGGGTACCTTCCCCGAGGCACAGGACCCTAACCCGGTGGGGAGGGAGCGCTCAGGGACACGACTCAGAGAGGCTGTGGCCTCGGACCCAGCCAGCAGGAGGGAGCAGGTCCCCATCCCTGTCCCAGCCGCTGAGTTCCAGGCCGAGTTGCAGAAAGATCCTTCCTTGCGGAAGATAAGGGACCTGGCCAACCTCAGTACGGTACAGACCATGGGGAGAGGATGCCGGAAAAGGTTCCTGTGGGAGAAGGGGTTCCTGTACCGAGAATGGGCTCCCCCCAGGGAAATGGAGTCAGGGGGAGTCAGGAGGCAGCTGGTGGTACCCTGGAAGTATTGCCGCCAGCTGCTGTACTGGGCCCACGACACCCCCCTCTCAGGGCACCAGGGAATCTGGCGTACCCAGCAGAGGCTGCTACAGAACTTCTACTGGCCGGGGGTGTTTGTTACGGTCCAGCAGTATTGCCGATCCTGTGACCCCTGTCAGAGGGTGAGGAAGGCCCGGAACAAGGGGAAACCCTCTTTGGGACCCTTGCCCAGCCTAGGGGAGCCTTTCCAGGGGGTGGCCAAGGTCAGAAGGGGGACTCCTCACCAAGGGAGCCCGAATCATAGTCCTCCAGACTGGAACGCTGGGCGAAGACCCCACCCCAGTCTGAACCCCAGGGGTATGGGGGTGGAAAAAAGGGCACAGGCCGCATGAGCCTCCCCACATGCGGACTACGAGTGCCATCGAGCAGACCCGACTTAAAGGGGGACAGAAGACTGGAAGGGCCTGGTGTAATTCACACCAAGGAATGGGAGAGATGATGGGGCATCCATCGGAACGTTGCTAGGTTTGAACTTCCCCAGGTCACTGGCTGAAGTGACCCTGCTCAGTTCGGTCTCGAAGGGGGGAGAGATGTGACGAAGTGAGAATGTTTTCTGGTGTTCTCTGAATACTGAGGGGGAAGGTTGCAGGGGAGCTGGGCTGGGACTGTCTGCATGGGGGAAGGGAGATACCTGAGCATGTAACATGAGAACCCAAGAGGGGAGTTGCAGACCAGGTAACACCTCTGCCCGGGAACCTGGACACAGGACAAAGGCCGGGGGAGGAGCCGGGGGGGAAGGGAGAAAGGAGACGCCTGGAAGGGGTTGTCAGTTTTGGAAGCTGGCTGGAAATAGAAAGGGGAGCCTGACGGGGCTTGGGGCTTCACAGCGGGGAGCGTGGCCTCCCTGGTGCCCCCAGATAGACCTAACTAAAGGGGATCCTGTTGTCTGTACTGGCAAGACCTGTTTTGGACTGTGTTCCTGTCATCTCAATAAACCTTCTGTTTTACTGGCTGGCTGAGAGTTATGGTGAATCGCAGGAAGCTGGGGGTACAGGGCCCGGACTCCCCCACACTCCGTGACACCCTGTCTCCAGCCAACCCCACACCCCCTGCCCTGCCCGCAGCCAGCCCCACACCGCTTGCCCTGCCCGCAGCCAACCCCACACCCTCTGTCTCCAGCCAGCCCCACACCCCGCTGCCCTGTCTCCAGCCAGTTCCACACCCCCTGTCTCCAGCCAGCCCCACACCCCCGGTCTCCAGCCAGCCCCGCATCCCCTGCCCTGCCCGCAGCCAACCCCACACCCACTGTCTCCAGCCAGCCCCACACCCCCTATCTCCAGCCAGCCCCACACCCCCTGCCCTGTCTCCAGCCAACCCCGCACCCCCTACCGTGCCCGCAGCCAGCCCCACACCCCCTGTCTCCAGCCAGCCCCACACCACCTGCCGTGTCGCCAGCCAACCCCACACCCCCTGCCCTGCCCGCAGCCAACCCCACACTCCCTGTCTCCAGCCAACCCCACACCCCCTGCCCTGCAAGCAGCCAGCCCCCCACCCCCTGTCTCCAGCCAGCCCCACTCCCCCGGTCTCCAGCCAGCCCCGCACCCCCTGCCCTGTCTCCAGCCAGCCCCCCACCCCCCCCCCCCCCCCCCCCCCACCCCCCCCCCCCCCACCCCCCCCCCCCCCCCCCACCCCCCCCCCCCCGCCCCCCCCCCCCCCCCCCCCCCCCCCCCCTCCCCCCCCCCCCCCCCCCACCCCCCCCCCCCCGCCCCCCCCCCCCCCCCCCCCCCCCCCCACCCCCCCCCCCCCCCCGGCACCCACCCCCCCCCCCCCCGCCTCCCTCCTCCCCCCCACCCCCTCCCCTGTCTCCAGCCAACCCCACACCCCCTGCCCTGCAAGCAGCCAGCCCCCCACCCCCTGTCTCCAGCCAGCCCCACACCACCTGCCGTGTCGCCAGCCAACCCCACACCCCCTGCCCTGCCCGCAGCCAACCCCACCCTCCCTGTCTCCAGCCAACCCCACACCCCCTGCCCTGCAAGCAGCCAGCCCCCCACCCCCTGTCTCCAGCCAGCCCCACCCCCCCCCCCCCGCCCCCCCCCCCCCCCCCCCCCCCCCCCACCCCCCCCCCCCCCACCCCCCCCCCCCCCCCGGCACCCACCCCCCCCCCCCCCGCCTCCCTCCTCCCCCCCACCCCCTCCCCTGTCTCCAGCCAACCCCACACCCCCTGCCCTGCCCGCAGCCAACCCCACACTCCCTGTCTCCAGCCAACCCCACACCCCCTGCCCTGCAAGCAGCCAGCCCCCCACCCCCTGTCTCCAGCCAGCCCCACACCCCCTCTCCTGTCTCCAGCCAACCCCACACCCCCTGCCCTGCCCACAGCCAGCCCCACACTACCTGCCCTGCAAGCAGCCAGCCCCACACCCCCTGTCTCCAGCCAGCCCCACAACCCCTGCCCTGTTTCCAGCCAGCCCCGCACCCCCTGTCTCCAGCCAGCCCCAAACCCCCTGCCCTGTCTCCAGCCAACCCCACACCCCCTGCCCTGCAAGCAGCCAGCCCCACACCTGCTGTCTCCAGCCAGCACCACACCACCTGCCCTGTCTCCAGCCAACCCCATACCCCATGTCTCCAGCCAGCCCCGCACGCCCTGCCCTGTCTACAGCCAGCCCCACACCCCCTGTCCTCCCCGCACCCAATCCCACACCCCCTGTCTCCTGCCACCCCACACCCCCTGTCTCCAGCCAACCCACACCCCCTGCTCTGCCCGCAGCCAGCCCCACAGCTCCTACCCTGCAAGCAGCCAGCCTGAGACCCCCTGTCTCCAGCCAGCCCCGCACGCCCTGCCCTGTCTCCAGGCAGCCCCACACCCCCCTGTCTCCAGCCACCACCGCACCCCCTGCCCTGTCTCCAGCCATCCCCACACCCCCTGTCTCCAGCCAACCCCACATCCCCTGACCTGCCCGCAGCCAACCCCAGACCCGCTGTCTCCAGCCAGCCACGCACCCGCTGCCCTATCTCCAGACAACCCCACACCCCCTGCCCTGTCTCCAGCCAGCCCCGCACCCCCTGACCTGCCCGCAGCCAACCCCACACCCCCGGTCTCCAGCCAGCCCCACACCCGCTGCCCTGTCCGCAGCCAGCCCCACACCCCCTGTCCCCAGCCAGCACCACACCCCCTGCCGTGCCCGCAGCCAATCCCACACCCCCGTCTCCAGCCAGCCCCACACCCCCTGCCCTGTGTCCAGCCAGCCCCGCACCGCCTGTCTCCAGCCAGCCCCGCACCCCCTGCCCTGTCTCCAGCCAGCCCCACACCCCATGTCTCCAGCCAACCCCACACCCCCTGCCCTGCCCGCAGCCAACTCCACACCCGCTGTCTCCAGCCAGCCCCGCACCCCCTGCCCTGTCTCCCGCCAGCCCCATACTCCCTGCCCTGCCCGCAGCCAACCCCACACCCCCTGTCTCCAGCCAGCCCCACACCCCCTGCCCTGCCCGCAGCCACCCCCACACCCGCTGTCTCCAGCCAGCCCCGCACGCCCTGCCCTGTCTACAGCCAGCCCCCCACCCCCTGTCCCCCGCCCACCCCACCCCCCCCCCCCCCACTCCACCCCACCCCCCCCCCCCCCCCCTCCCCCCGCCCCCCCCCCACCCCCCCCCCCCCCCGCCCCCAACCCCCCCCCCCCCCTCCCCCGCCCCCCCCCCCCCCCCCCCCCCCGCCCCGCCCCCAGCCACCTCCGCACCCCCTGCCCCCCGCCCGCCCCGCCCCCCCTCCCCTGTCTCCCGCCAGCCCCCCACCCCCTGCCCTGCCCGCAGCCAACTCCACACCCGCTGTCTCCAGCCAGCCCCGCACCCCCTGCCCTGTCTCCCGCCAGCCCCAAACCCCCTGCCCTGCCCGCAGCCAACTCCACACCCCCTGTCTCCAGCCAGCCCCCCACCCCCTCCCCCGGCCCCCCGCCCGCCCCCCCCCCCCCGGCCCCCCCCCCCCCCCCCCCCCCCCCTCCCCCCACCCCCCCCCCCCCCCCCCTGTCCCCACCCAACCCCACACCCCCTGCCCTGCCAGCAGCCAGCCCCACACCCCCTGTCCCCAGCCAGCCCCGCACCCCCTGCCCTGCCCGCAGCCAACCCGACACCCCCTGGCCTGTCTCCAGCCAGCCCCGCACCCCCTGTCTCCAGCCAGCCCCACCCCCCCCGCCCCGCCCCCGGCCAGCCCCACACCCCCTGCCCTGCAAGCAGCCAGCCCCACACCCCCTGTCCCCAGCCAGCCCCGCACCCCCTGCCCTGCCCGCAGCCAACCCCACACCCGCTGTCTCCAGCCAGCCCCGCACGCCCTGCCCTGTCTACAGCCAGCCCCCCACCCCCTGTCCCCCGCCCACCCCACCCCCCCCCCCCCCACTCCACCCCACCCCCCCCCCCCCCCCCCCCCCCCACCCCCCACCCCCCCCCCCCCCCCCCTGTCCCCACCCAACCCCACACCCCCTGCCCTGCCAGCAGCCAGCCCCACACCCCCTGTCTCCAGCCAGCCCCACACCCCCTCTCCTGTCTCCAGCCAACCCCACACCCCCTGCCCTGCCCACAGCCAGCCCCATACTACCTGCCCTGCAAGCAGCCAGCCCCACACCCGCTGTCTCCAGCCAGCCCCACACCACCTGCCCTGTCTCCAGCCAACCCCACACCCCCCGCCCCCCCCCCACCCCACCCCCCCCCCCCCGTCCCCCGCCACCCCCCCCCCCCCCCCCCCCCCCCACCCCCCCCCCCCCCCCCGCCCCACACCACCCCCCCTGCATCCAGCCAGCCCCACACCCCCTGCCCTGCCCGCACCCAATCCCACACCCCCTGTCTCCTGCTACCCCACACCCCCTGTCTCCAGCCAGCCCCGCACCCCCTGTCTCCAGCCAGCCCCACACCACCTGCCCTGTCTCCGGCCAACCCCACACCCCCTGCCCTGCAAGCAGCCAGCCCCACACCCGCTGTCTCCAGCCAGCCCCACACCACCTCCCCTGTCTCCAGCCAACCCCATACCCCATGTCTCCAGCCAGCCCTGCACGCCCTGCCCTGTCTACAGCCAGCCCCACACCCCCTGTCCTACCCGCACCCAATCCCACACCCCCTGTCTCCTGCTACCCCACACCCCCTGTCTCCAGCCATCCCCACACACCCGTGCCCTTTCTCCAGCCAGCCCCGCAGCCCAGGCTCTGCCCGCAGCCAGCCCCACACCCCCTGTCTCTAGCCAGCCCCACACCCCCTGCCCTGTCTCCAGCCAGCTCCGCACCCCATGTCTCCAGCCAGCCCCACACACCCGTGCCCTTTCTCCAGCCAGCCCCGCAGCCCAGGCTCTGCCCGCAGCCAGCCCCACACCCCCTGTCTCTAGCCAGCCCCACACCCCCTGCCCTGTCTCCAGCCAGCCCCACACCCCCTGCCCTGTCTCCAGCCAGCTCCGCACCCCCTGCCCTGCCCGCATAATGCTTCCAAAGCCAATAGGAAGCTCTGTTCATGGTGGGTAGAAATCAGTTAGTGAGAAATGCCCAAAATGTGAAAAGGCTTCCTGAGCTCCGTTTGTGACAAATTTCTCAAGGAATCTTTGTTGAAAAGCCCCTAGGATGCAGTACTGGTCATTTGGTAGAGATCGGTACCTGATAAAAGGAAACATGAGTGATTGATTCCTGATCTGTGCTAGATTTCTCAAGGAATGTTAGTTTAAAAGCCACTAGGCTGCACCAATGGTCATTTACTAGAACTCTGTTCAGGACAAAGACGAAGATGAAAAATTCATTTCTCAACTGTGCTAGTGACAAATTTCTCAAGGACTTTACTTAAACAAGCCATTAGGATTGTCTCCTGTCGGTTTGAAAGAGATCGGGTAGGGAGCAAGACAAAAAAAGAGAAATAAAGTCCTCATCTCTGCTACTGACAAATTTCTCAAGAATCATGCTTCAATAGCCACTAGGACGCTCTGCTACTGGTTTGAAAGAGATCCTTGATCAGAAACAGGGAAATTCCTATTACATTCCTCATCTGTGATGGTGCGAAATTACTCATGGAGTCATGCTTCAAAGCCAATAGGAAGCGCTGCTCATGGTTTGCTAGAAATCAGTTAGTGAGAAATGCCCAAGATTGAAAATCCTTCCTGAGCTGCGTTAGTGACAAATTTCTCAAGGAATCTTTCTTTAAAAGCCACTAGGATGCACTGCTGGTCATTTGGTAGAGATCGGTTCCTGATTTGTGCTAGGGACAAATTTCACAAGGAATCACGCTTCAGAAAACATTAATATTGTCTGCCTGTGGTTTGGGAAAGATGGCTGTGAAAGAATACTGAAAATGAAAACTACATTTCTGCTTTGTGCTAGGGACAAATTTCACAAGGAATCACGCTACAAAATACATAAGTGTTGTCTGCTTCTGGTTTGGAAGAGATGGGTTTGAGAGAATACTGAAAATGCGTTACATTGCTGCTCTCTGCTAAGGACAAAGTTGCTTCGGCAAGGTGATCATCAAGCTGCATCTGCGTCCGCGGAGAGAGCGAGGTTTCTAAAAAGCAAAACACTATTATGGCGATCCCCAAAAATTATGGCGACCCCACCATCTGCAGGAACTATTACAAAGCCCAGGCTGGATACGCCCTTCCTGGATATCATGGGGCCCCCGCCACGCAATATTCCGCCAGCCTGTTTTACAAAGACACTGCTGGACAACATGAAGAAACAGAGTTGGATGGAGGGAATCTGGAGGGTTTGTGAGCCGTGCAAAGCTGACGGCCGAGAGCAGAACGGTAGAGCTGCTGGGCCATCTACACAGCGACCTGTTTTTTCAAGAAAAACTTTTGTTAAACGGAGTGGATGTGAAAATTAAACTGACACGCAGTAAAGACGCTTTCTGTTTAATGGGCAGTGCGGCTGAAGGCTTTAAACTGCGTATTGTATCAGCGTCCCTTTTTGTGAAGAAAGTACGGGTGGCCCCGGGTGGCCATCTGGGGCACGCGGAGGCTCTGCTTACCGCTAATGCTTGTGACGAAGCGGGAATGTTCTTAATGTTTTCTCTGAATACTGTGTGGGTGCCTCAGTTTCCCCTATGCAGTTCTTAAGTATCTAGGTGATGGGATAAGGGTGTATGGTTGTTGCAGAGCAAAGGGCCAGTGTACATAAATGCCTGACACTTTGTCTCCTGGCAACTGATGGCCCCTACTCTGCAAAGGTGCCAACTGAAGGTGTTGGACACAGAGGTCAGGTGACCTCCTAGCCCGGGAAAGGGACAAAGCCCAGAGGAGGAGGGGCTGGAGGGTTTTTTTCAGTTTGGAGCTGGCTGGGGAAATGGAGGGGTGCCCAGACGGGGCTCTGACCCCCTGGGGCCCCAAGATGGACCTAACTGAGGGGGGTCCGTTTTCTGTACCTGTAAGACCTGTTTTAGACCGTGTTCCTGTCATCTAATAAACCTCTGTTGGTTTTTTTTGTTGGTTTTTTTTATTAGTTGTCCCCCGGAATCATTTGGGTTCCCGGTCCTGTGGGTCCTCCCCTTAGGCTGGGGGTGGGGGGGACTCCTTTAGCAGTGGTTTAAAACCAAAAAAAACCAAAAAACCCCCCTAAACCTCTGTTTTACTGGCTGGCTGAGAGTCATGTCTGACTGCAAAGTGGGGGTGCAGAACCCGGTGGCTTCCCCATGACCCCACCTGGGCGGACTCGCTGTGGGAAGCGCACGGAGGGGCATATGCTGAATCCTCCAAGGAGAGATCCAGGAGGTGAAGCCGTGTGAGCTTCTTGCCCTGAAGACAGTCTGCTCCATGGGAGAGGAGGCTCCCCAAAGTCCTGACTGGCTTTGTGGGGAGCAGCTCCAGAGCATCGCCCGGGGACTCCGTGACAATGCTAAATACCCCGTGGACCGTTTTTGGAATGAAAGTGTTTAGCATCCCCGCGGGCAGCAGGGTCAGTAACCAGGAGAACCTGTTCTTGGGACAGTTACCCAAAATGTTTGTCCTAGGGTTTGTGGATAACGATGCCTTTAGCGGAAGTTACGCTAAAAATCCCTTTCATTTTAAACGTTACGATATTAATTTTGTGGCCTTATATGTGGATGGTGAACAGATACGGACCAAGCCTCTGCAACCGGACTTTGAGGCAGGACGCTGCGTGAGAGAATACATGAATTTGGTACAGACGGCTGGTAAACACATCAGATCGTTCTCTGTTAATCGACCGTGAGGAGTTTGCACAGGGTTACACCTTGTTTGCCTTTGACCTGTCTCCCGACAAGGAATGCGCTGATCACTATTCCCTGATTAAAACCGGGAACCTGAGAGCAGAAATACGTTTTGGGAAGGCTTTAACGGTCACCGTCAATATGATCGTGTATGGGGTTTTTGACAATGTCATAGAGATAAATCAGAGGAGAAACGTTCTGTTTGACTACATGTGAACATGGACACCGTGCAGCTCTCACGTGTCTTATCAACGGACCCTTATACGAAAAAGAATTTCTTAGATGTGTTCCCTTGCGATTGGCTCCCTGGAGGCAAGCTGTCTCAGAGACCCCTAGGTTTGGTGGTGAACACGCAGCCACACAACCAACCGGGTGAACACTGGCTCGCCTTGTATCTGGCGGAGCGTAACCGTGGAGAGTTTTTTGACTCATACGGGCACCCCCCCGAACAGTGTGTTGTTTCCTAAAAGCATTATGAAAGTTTTAAACAAAAATGCCACAGACATGGTGTTTCACAATAGACAATTACAAGACCCCCGCTCCGTCGCCTGTGGCTATCACTGCGTGTTTTTCTTACATCATCGTAGCAAGGGTTTAGCTTTTGACTGGATTTTAAAATTGTATTCTAACGACTTAGTGCAAAACGACCGGATGGTGATGAATTTTGTAAAAAATAAATTTAAATTCTTGGGCATGGCTAGCCTTACTCAAAACATGTTTCAACAAGCCCAGACATGTGTATCTTGCAATGATTTTCATAGCCATGTTACCTGATAAAGCACCCCAGGTGAGGGGTTTAAAGACAATTGATGTTTGGTGGTTTTTAAAAAACAAACAAAAACTAAAACAATGACCATTTGAGAAAAAGTGTAGAAATGTTTTATTTTAAAACCATCTCCGTAAACCATTTTCCATACCTTCAGAGAATTTGAAGGGTTAACATCAGCGGGCCTGGTACGTATAGTTCTGTGATAGCTCTGGTTGTAACTCTTTATAAAGTCAGGTAACACGTGGCTGTAAAATATCTCCACATCCTTGTTTTTAAAGTTCTGTTAAATCGCTCCACAACCCGTGCTTTGGCTTCATTATTAGTAACAAAATGGTGAACTCCACGCCGCTTTAACAATCTGCTTAAAGGTTTGTTTAAAAGTTCTTTCCCCTGATCAGTTTGTAATTTTTGAGGCACGCGACCTTCGCTGAAAATAGCTTTAAAGGCCTTGGATACCTCACCACTTGTCTTGTCTTTTAGGCCTAAGGCCCAGGCATATTTGGATAGAATGTCTATCACTGTTAAGATGTACTTAAAACCGCTGTTGTGTTTGGAGAACCGGTGCATATCCACCAAATCTGCCTGCCATTGCGCATCCATATCTGAAACAATGGTCTTGTTTCTTTTAAAACGTATTCGAGCCGGTTTGTGTAAAGTGTAAGCATCCTGGTCTGAAAGCCAAGCTGTTACCTGTCTTCTATTTAAAGTTTTACTGTGCTTTTTGGCCACTTGAAAAAGAGGGTTCACCCCGCCAAAGCTCCCAACTTCACCGGGGGTGTAATATATTTTCTTTAACAGAGCCGTCTGTGTAGACATGACTGTTAGTGGTACCGTCTTTTACTACCACAAGTATGAAAGGGGACACATTCATATTGACATATTTAAATAAGTTTTATTAATCACCTGGTTTAACATGACCTTTTACAACCGCCTGTAAAAATGGACGCCATGACCCCTACCATAAGGGAGTCTGAGCTGGTTCATTCTTCCTTTCCATTCACCTTGTCCGCCAGTGACTCCCCCGAGCCGCGATAGCCTTCCACCTCTAAGGGGGTGACAATGAGAGGCCGTCACACTCATCGGGGTGCCTCATGAGGGTTTCAGGGTCGGGTTCTGACGTATCCATCAACGGTTGGGTCAAAGGGCCCTCCTCGGAACTGTCGCTGATGTAGCTCTTTCTCCACACAAGTCCAAACGTGCTCAGGCCTAAAACAAAGTCTGAAGTGCTCAAGGGAGTGGTGAAGGAATCCATGTTTCCTCTCAGCAGCCTTTCCACGATTTCGAAAACATGTGTCCTTGGTAAGAGATGGCCTCCTCTGTCCGGCACTGGGATTTATGGGGTAATGGTGCTGCACTCTGATTGGCAGAGGGCCTTGGGAGGAGTTCTTAGTGGGGTCATATGGCCCACTTCCGGACAGGTCACCCTGCCCCGGAACTCGCTCTGATTGGTCAAAATCTCCTCTCAGGGCGGACCTGTCGGGACGAAACCCATCCTGACTGGTAGAGGGTGGTGGGAGGAGTTCTTAGAGGGGTCACATGACACACCTTGTTTCCGCTCAGGTGGCACCTTGAGCCCGGAAGTAATACCCCACGGGGTGGGCCTTCCGGTGCCAGGTGGGAGGGACTAATGGGTCAAGGGGCGGGGTTAGGGTTTGATTGACGGTAGGGCCCTTATACTACTTATACTACTATCTATTCATTCCTGATCTGTGAAGGGACAAATTACTCATGGAATCATGCTTCAAAGACAGTAGGAAGCGCTGCTCATGGTTTGGTAGCAATCAGTTAGTGAGAAATGCCAATAAATGAAAATCCTTCCTGTGCTGAGACAGTGAAGAATTTCTCAAGGAATCTTTGTTTAAAAGCCACTAGAACGCACTACTGGTCAGTTGGTAGAGATCGGTTCCTGAGAAAGATGAAAAATGAGAAAGGTGTTCCTGCGTTGCGCTAGTGCTCAATTTCTCTTGGAATCACGCTTTGAAAGCCATTAGGATGAACTATTGGTCATTTAGGAGAACTCTGTTCGTGAGAAAGACGAAAAATAGAAAAATACATTCCTGAACTGTGCTAGTGGCAAGTTTCTCAAGGAATCATGCTTCGAAAGCCATTAGATGCTCTGCTAGTGGTTTGAAAGAGATCGGTCAGTGAGAAATACGGAAAATTAGAAATATATTCCTGATCCGTGATAGTGAGAAATTTCTCATGGAATCATGCTTGAAAAGCCATTAGGAAGCCCTGCTAATGGTTTGGTAGAAATCAACTGCCCCAAAATTGAAAATCCTCCTGAGCTGCGTTAGTGACAAATTTCTCAAGGAATCTTTGTTTAAAAGCCACTGGGATGCACTACAAGTCATTTGGTAGAGATCGGTTCATGAGAAAAGGAAACATGAGCGATTAATTCCTGATCTGTGCTAGGGACAAATTTCAGAAGGAATCACGCTGCAAAAAACATTAGTATGGTCTGCTTGTGGTTTGGAAGAGCTGGGTTTGAGAGAATACTGAAAATGAGAACTACATTGCTGCGCTCTGCTAGGGACAAAGTTATCAAGGAATCATGCTTCAAGAGCTATTAGAATGCAGTGCTAATGTTTTCGAAGAGATCGGTTCTTGCCGGTTTGAAAGATGTTAGGGAGAAATACGGAAAATGAGAATTATATTACAGATCTGTGCTGCTGACAAATTTCTCACGGAATCACGCTTTGAAAGCCATTGGGATGCATTGCTAATAGTTTGGAAGAGATCGGTTGGTGAAAAATAAGAAAAATGAGATAGACATACCTTATCTGTGCTACTGACGAATTTCTCATGGAATCATGCTTCAAAAGCTATTAGGAAGCTCTGCTAATGGTTTCGAAGAAATCGGTTCTTGCCGGTTTGAAAGAGACCACTTAGTGAGAAATGCCCAAAATGTGAAAAGGCTTCCTGAGCTGCCCTAGTGACAAATTTAACAAGTAATCGTTGTTTAAAAGCCACTAGGATGCACTACTAGTCATTTGGTAGAGATCGGTTCACGAAAAAAGGAAACATGAGCGATTAATTCCTGATCTGTGCTAGGGACAAATTTCAGAAGGAATCACGCTGCAAAAAACATTAGTATGATCTTGTGGTTTGGAAGAGATGGGTTTGAGAGAATACTGAAAATGAGAACTACATAGCTGCTCTCTGCTAGGGACAAAGTTATCAAGGAGTCATGCCGGTTTGAAAGAGATTAGTGAGGAAGAAATACAAATAATGGTAAACTCCTTCCTGAGCTGCGCTAGTGACAAGTTTCTCAAGGACTCTTCTTCTAAAAGTCATTAGGATTGTCTCCTGCCCATTTGAAAGAGATCGGTTCGTGAGACAGACTAAAAATAAGAAAATCCTTCCTGAGCTCTGCTAGTGACACAATTCTCATGGACTCATACTTCGAAAGCCATTAGGATGCTCTGCTAGTGGTTTGAAAGAGATCGGTCGCGAGAAATATGGAAAATTAGAATTATATTCCTGATCTGTGATAGTGAGAATTTTCTCATGGAATCATGCTTCGAAAGCCATTAGGAAGCTCTGCTCATGGTTGGGTAGAAATCAGTTAGTGAGAAATGCCCAATACTGAAAATCCTTCCTGAGCTGTGGTAGTGACAACATACTCATTAAATCATTCTTCAAAAGCCATTAGCATTCTCTGCTAATGGTTTCGTAGCAATCAGTTAGTGAGAAATGCCAATAAATGAAAATCCTTCCTGAGCTGCGACAGTGAAGAATTTCTCAAGGAATCTTTGTTTAAAAGCCACTAGAATGCACTACTGGTCAGTTGGTAGAGATCGGTTCCTGAGAAAGATGAAAAATGAGAAATGTATTCCTGCGTTGCGCTAGTGCTCAATTTCTCTTGGAATCATGCTTTGAAAGCCATTAGGATGCACTATTGGTCATTTAGGAGAACTCTGTTCATGAGAAAGACGAAAAATAGAAAAATACATTCCTGAACTGTGCTAGTGACAAGTTTCTCAAGGAATCATGCTTTGAAAGCCATTAGATGCTCTGCTAGTGGTTTGAAAGAGATCGGTCAGTGAGAAATACGGAAAATTAGAAATATATTCCTGCTTCGTGATAGTGAGAAATTTCTCATGGAATCATGCTTTAAAAGCCATTAGGAAGCCCTGCTAATGGTTTGGTAGAAATCAATTGCCCCAAAATTGAAAATCCTCCTGAGCTGCGTTAGTGACAAATTTCTCAAGGAATCGTTGTTTAAAAGCCACTAGGATGCACTACTAGTCATTTGGTAGAGATCGGTTCATGAGAAAAGGAAACATGAGCGATTAATTCCTGATCTGTGCAAGGGACAAATTTCAGAAGGAATCACGCTGCAAAAAACATTAGTATGGTCTGCTTGTGGTTTGGAAGAGATGGGTTTGAGAGACTACTGAGAATAAGAACAACATTGCTGCTCTCTGCTAGGGACAAAGTTAGAAAGGAATCATGCTTCAAGAGCTATTAGAATGCAGTGCTAATGTTTTCGAAGAGATCGGTTCTTGCCGGTTTGAAAGAGATGTGTGAGGAAGAAATACTAATAATGTGAAAATCCTTCCTGAGCTGCGCTAGTGACAAATTTCTCAAGGACTCTTCTTCTAAAAGTCATTAGGATTGTCTCCTGCCGGTTTGAAAGAGATCGGTTTGTGAGAAAGACTAAAAATAGTTGAAAATCCATCCTGAGCTCTGCTAGTGACACAATTCTCATGGACTCATACTTCGGAAGCCATTAGGATGCTCTGCTAGTGGTTTGAAAGAGATCGGTCCGTGAGAAATACGGAAAATTAGAATGATATTCCTGATCTGTGATAGTGAGAAATTTATCATGGAATCATGCTTCGGAAGCCATTAGGAAGCTCTGCTCATGGTTTGGTAGAAATCAGTTAGTGAGAAATGCCCAAAATGTGAAAAGGCTTCCTGAGTTGCCCTAGTGACAAATTTCACAAGGAATCGTTGTTTAAAAGCCACTAGGATGCACTGCTGGTCATTTGGTAGAGATCGCTTCCTGAGAAAAGGAAACATGAGTGATTCATTCCTGATCTGTGCTAGATTTCTCAAGGAATCTTAATTTGAAAGCCACTAGAATGCACTAATGGTCATTTTCTAGAACTCTGTTCAGAAGAAAGACGAAAACGAAAAATTCATTTCTCAGCTGTGCTAGTTACAAATTTCTAAGGGAAGTTTCTTCAAAAAGCCATTAGTATTGTCTCCTGCCGGTTTCTAAGCGATCGGGTAGTGAGCAAGACAAAAGAAGAGATATTAAATCCTCATCTCTGGTACTGACAAATGTCTCAAGAATCATGCTTCAATAGCCACTAGGACGCTCTGCTACCCGTTTGAAAGAGATCAGTTAGTGACAAAGACTAAGAAATGTGAAAATCCTTCCTGAGCTGTGCTAGTGACAACATTTAGTAGAACGCTGTTCGTGAGAAAGATGAAAAATACATTCCTGAACTGTGCTAGTGACAAGTTTCTCAAGGAATCATGCTTCGAAAGCAATTGGGATGCATTGCTAATAGTTTGGAAGAGATCGGTTGGTGAAAAAGAAGATAGACATTCCTAATGCTTCAAAAGCTATTAGAATGCACTGCTAATGGTTTCGAAGAAATCGGTTTTTGCCGGTTTGAAAGAGATCAGTTAGGAAGAAATACAAATAATGTGAAAATCCTTCCTGAGCTGCGCTAGTGACAAGTTTCTCAAGGACTCTTCTTCTAAAAGTCATTAGGATTGTCTCCTGCCGATTTGAAAGAGATCGGTTCGTGAGACAGACTAAAAATAAGAAAATCCTTCCTGAGCTCTGCTAGTGACACAATTCTCATGGACTCATACTTCGGAAGCCATTAGGATGCTCTGCTAGTGGTTTGAAAGAGATCGGTCCGTGAGAAATACGGAAAATTAGAATGATATTCCTGATCTGTGATAGTGAGAAATTTCTCATGGAATCATGCTTCGGAAGCCATTAGGAAGCTCTGCTCATGGTTGGGTAGAAATCAGTGAGTGAGAAATGCCCAGTACTGAAAATCCTTCCTGAGTTGCCTTAGTGACAAATTTCTCAAGGAATCTTTGAAATCTGAAAATCCTTCCTGAGCTGTGGTAGTGACAACATACTCATTGAATCATACTTCAAAAGCCATTAGCATTCTCTGCTAATGGTTTGGTAGCAATCAGTTAGTGAGAAATGCCAGTAAATGAAAATCCTTCCTGAGCTGCGACAGTGAAGAATTTCTCAAGGAATCTTTGTTTAAAAGCCACTAGAACGCACTACTGGTCAGTTGGTAGAGATCGGTTCCTGAGAAAGATGAAAAATGAGAAAGGTGTTCCTGCGTTGCGCTAGTGCTCAATTTCTCTTGGAATCACGCTTTGAAAGTCATTAGGATGCACTATTGGTCATTTAGGAGAACTCTATTCGTGAGAAAGACGAAAAATAGAAAAATACATTCCTGAACTGTGCTAGTGACAAGTTTCTCAAGGAATCATGCTTCGAAAGCCATTAGATGCTCTGCTAGTGGTTTGAAAGAGATCGGTCAGTGAGAAATACGGAAAATTAGAAATATATTCCTGATCCGTGATAGTGAGAAATTTCTCATGGAATCATGCTTGAAAAGCCATTAGGAAGCCCTGCTAATGGTTTGGTAGAAATCAGTTAGTGAGAAATGCCCAAAATGTGAAAAGGCTTCCTGAGCTGCGTTAGTGACAAATTTCTCAAGGAATCTTTGTTTAAAAGCCACTAGGATGCACTCCTGGTCATTTGGTAGAGATCGGTTCATGAGAAAAGGAAACATGAGCGATTAATTCCTGATCTGTGCTAGGGACAAATTTCAGAAGGAATCACGCTGCAAAAAAACATTAGTATGGTCTGCTTGTGGTTTGGAAGAGATGGGTTTGAGAGAATACTGAAAATGAGAACTACATTGCTGCTCTCTGCTAGGGACAAAGTTATCAAGGAATCATGCTTCAAAAGGTATTAGAATGCAGTGCTAATGGTTTCGAAGAGATCGGTTCTTGCCGGTTTGAAAGAGATTAGTGAGGAAGAAATACAAATAATGTGAAAAATCCTTCCTGAGCTGTGTTAGTGACAAATTGTTCTAGGACTCTTCTTCTAAAAGCCATTAGGATTGTCTCCTGCCGGTTTGAAAGAGATCGGTTCGTGAGACAGACTAAAAATAAGAAAATCCTTCCTGAGCTCTGCTAGTGACACAATTCTCATGGACTCATACTTCGGAAGCCATTAGGATGCTCTGCTAGTGGTTTGAAAGAGATCGGTCCGTGAGAAATACAGAAAATTAGAATTATATTCCTGATCTGTGATAGTGAGAAATTTCTCATGGAATCATGCTTCGGAAGCCATTAGGAAGCTCTGCTAATGGTTTGGTAGAAATCAGTTAGTGAGAAATGCCCAAAATGTGAAAAGGCTTCCTGAGCTGCCCTAGTGACAAATTTCACAAGGAATCGTTGTTTAAAAGCCACTAGGATTCACTACTAGTCATTTGGTAGAGATCGGTTCATGAGAAAAGGAAACATGAGCGATTAATTCCTGATCTGTGCTAGGGACAAACATGGCCGGTGCAAGGATATTTTGTGCCCTAGGCGAAACTTCCACCTTGCGCCCCCCCTCCCGCACATCGGTTCATTGAGGGGCAAATCCCAACAAGCCTTTATAAACCCCAGGGGGCAGCCATGCCCAGGGGCTGCTCCCCAGACCAGGTTCCCCCCTCCCTGCCTCCTGATCTCCACTGGAGGGTGCACAGGCCCCCCGTGAGCCCTCCCCTCCCCGGCGGCCCCCGCACCGAGTCCACTCACTGGGTTTGTCAGGCTTGGGCCACTGCAGCAGCTCAGCAGGGAGGAGCCGCCTTCCGGAGGCACCGGAGAGCCAGAGCGTCCTGCTTGTGGCGGCGAGCCCCAGCCATGGAGGAGCCGGGGCGGTGCAGGGGGCAGCAGCCCTGCAAAGGCGGCTGCGCGGCTAGCGGGGAGCAGCGGGTGCCCCTTGCCCCTCCTGCCTGGCGCTCGCCCCCAGGGGCTCCTGCAAGCTGCAGCGGATGCATGCGGGCGCCGGCTCCCCATGCACCCCCTGGCTGTCCCTTCGCCGTGCTCAGGCTCTGAGGCTCCCGGGAGTGTGAGCCACCACCGCCGCTGCCCCTCCCGGAGCAGGCTCAGGGCCCCGCGCCCGCTGGCTCACATGCCCCGGAGCCGCAGAGCCGGAGCATGGTGAGGGAGAAGCCGGGGGGTGCATGCATCTGCTGCAGCCTGCAGGAGCCCCTGGGGGGGGGGGGGCGCCAGGCTGCAGCCTGCACATCTGTGTGCCAGCCACGAAGTCTAACTCTAGTGCCCTCGTGGCCAAGATGGAGTCCGCTCTGCAGGCAGCGTTGGCCAAGAAAAGTGTGCATAGGAATGCAGCAGGGAAACTCCATTTCACCCCAGGGGTGCCTGGTTGAAACCAGGTGGATCGAACACCCCCCAGGAATAGTACAAAGAATCGAGGAAAGGGAAATATTTATTTACAGCGGGATGAATGGAGGATGAAAGGGTGGGAAGATGGGGGAGTGGTAAACAGGGTTACATCCAACAGAAGCCCCCTCCCCCGCGGTACCACAACATAAGGGCACAGACACAGCACTGCGTCTGCACTCAGAGTTCAGGAGTCCTGGGCAGTCCAGTGGTGAGTCTTGGGTGCTCTTGGTCATCTTTAGTGCCAGTGAACTTTCCCCAACAAGCGCCTCTGGTGCCCTCTTCTGCCGCTCTCTGCAAACCCACTTAGCTACCTACAGCCTCCCTCCTTATTCCCAGCACAAGGTCACAAGCCCCAGTGCTCATGTCCTCATACAGTTCTGGGTGACGGTGATACTGGGTCTAGCTCCCGTTTGTCCTTCTCAGGTGATTCCTCCCTGGCACGGTGCTCCCCCTGGCTCCCATCCCTGGTCAGCTTCTCTGTTCCTCCTGGGCTTTGGGCTGGTTCTCAGCTGCTTCGCTGCTGTAGGCCTTCTTGTCTGGAGCTCTAGACACCCACACTCCCCTGTCGTTCTCCTGCTCTCCCTGTCCCTCCCTGTCACAACCAGCACTGCCTCTGCCGAGGTTTTAAAGGGGTGTGCTCTCCAAACCCCTTAAGGGATTCAACCACTGCCCATTCTGCCCTCCGCGGGACTCTCTCCAATTTGTCCACATCCCTTCTGTAGTGGGGGTCCCAAAACTGGACGCAATACTCCAGATGTGGCCTCACCAGTGCCAAATAGAGGGGAATAATCACTTCCCTCCATCTGCTGGAAATGCTCCCACTATTGAAGCCGAATATGCCGTTAGCCTTCTTGGCAACAAGGGCACACTGCTGACTCATATCCAGCTTCTCGTCCACTGTAATCCCCAGGTCCTTTTCTGCAGAACTGCCGCTTAGCCAGTCGGTCCCCAGCCTGTAGCAGTGCATGGGATTCTTCCATCCTAAGTGCAGGACGAACCTCATCAGATTTCTTTTGGCCCAATCCTCTAATTTGTCTAGGTCACTCTGGACCCTATCCCTACCCTCCAGCATATCTATCTCTCCCCCCAGGTTAGTGTCATCCGCGAACTTGCTGAGGGTGCAGTCCATCCCATCATACAGATCATTAATGAAGATGTTGAACAAAACAGGCCCCAGGACCGACCACTGGGGCACTCCACTTGATACCAGCTGCCAACTAGGCATCGAGCCGCTGATCACTACCCGTTGAGCCCAACAATCTAGCCAGCTTTCTATCCACCTTATAGTCCACTCATCCAATCCATACTTTTGTAACTTGCCGGCAAGAATACTGTGGGAGACCATATCAAAAGCTTTGCTAAAGTCAAGATCTATCACATCCCCTGCTTTCCCCATATCCACAGAGCCAGTTATCTCATCATAGAAGGCAAAGGTTGGTCAGGCACGACTTGCCCTTGGTGAATCCATGTTGACTGTTCCTGACCCATTCTAGGTCCACAGACTCAGAAACCTCCTCCTAAAGAGCTGGGAGTTTGCATCGTTTGCACTGAAGGACGATCCTATAGCATGCCTCTATTTCGTGACATTCAGTTCGACAAAGCTGTTTAATTACCACATCTTTTGTCCATGAGCCTGGAACAGACAGCAGATTATTATATGTGGCCCTGATTGTATGAACTCTTAACTTAAAAAATATTTGTGCATCCATGGAGACCCTAATAAATCTGAGATTTACCCTCACTGATAAAGAGTGGGTAAGGGAATACTTGGAAAATCAGATCTAAACATACATGAATCATCCAGCTGGAATACCCTGCCTCTGAGGTGTCACAGGGCATGCCTGCCCCATAGCATGCCCTGCTGCCCAAGTGTGGTGCTGCAGGCACTCCTTGCCTCCATTCCCCCTCACTAGGGTTTTCTGTTTCTCCTGGAGATTCCTGTGGCTCAGTACCCTGGCTGGGTCACTCTGAGTGGGAAACAAAAGTCCAAACCAACCATGGAGGCAGCTGATTATGGGACAGGCAGGACTGATTGAACAGGGCTGGCTAACCCCTGGCCTCCTGGCCCTTTAGGGGCCACTTTATAACATTAGACTCATAGACTCATAGACTTTAATGTCAGACGGGACCATTGTGATAATCTAGTCTGAACTCCTGCACCTTACAGGCCACAGAACCTCACCCTCTCACTCCTATAATAGACCCCTAACCTCTGGCTGAGTTACTGAAGTTAGGATATTCAAGGAATTAGCAAACCACCATACTGAGCCACTGTCAGTTGGGTTGGTAAGATCATGGACAGCAATGGAGGCCAGGGAGACTGGAAGAAAGGAAATGTAGCATCCGTTTTCAAACAAAAGTGATTTCTGCAATTCCATGTGCCTATGTCTAACGTTTTTTCCTAGCAAAATTGCTGCCTATCTAGAGGGTAATGGAAGCCTAAGCAGAAAGCAATGCAGGTTTATAGGGACACATCTTGCCAGAAGGATTGATTGCTTTTTTAAGAATAGCTTTAAAAAATCTGTGGATGAGGAGGATGCAGCAGATGTGATATATTTAGATTTGAGTAAAGCATTCGATACTTCATCTCCCAAACACCTAACTGAGAAATGAATTCAAATGGGAACATTGCGGATTCTCTACTTGGTGAAGGACGTGAAGAAAAGGTGATTATGATAAACAGAGCAGAGTGGTGTGGGAGGTGTCGAGTGGAGGGCTACAGGGGATGGGTTGAGAGCTGTTCTTATTTAACAGGCTCTTATGCTGTGTGCATGACTGCGCTATCTGGGCAGCATGCTCCAGTAGGGTGAGACGACCACGCTAATGAAACCCACAGATGAACCCAGCTCTAACCTACAATCGGCGAGTCACAAACACAAACCCAGAGAAATAACAGAGGAGCCACCTGCGAGTGATCTTGGAAAAATGCTGTCAGTACAACTGGGGAGCATCCATTGCAGCACAAGGATGAGAGTGGGCAGCAGATGAGACTTGATATGAACTTGATGCTTGAAATGAGAAGTTGAGACAGTTCAAGCATCACAACCCAGTGCCTAGACTCTATGATGACTTGTGCTGTAGAAATGTGATTGATCAATGTCATCATGGCATAGCTTCCACAGAGCACCAGCTGTCTCAGATCATCCATGCACCTCATATGTGTAGCGCCCCTTTCCACCTGATGACCTCCTTTAACGCCAACCTCCTGATGGACTTTGATGGACAGGCCTGGGTTCCTCTGGATCCCACCTGCAGCACCGCAGGGTGTAACTTCCTGATTTTTTAAATGGGTTTAACAGCACAATGCATATGCTAACACACTTAAACAAAGGCTTTGTTTAAGTGTGTTAGCATATGTATTGTGCTGTTTGGTCAAGAGTCCTCAAGAGGGGAGGGGTGGGGGAGAGGTGGAGGTGGGGGTGGGGGTGGGGACGGAAGGTGTTTAAACAGTGTTTTTGATTCTGTTTCTCCCCATTGGTTTGAATTATCCATGACGTCCATACTGGATCCCATCAAGTCCAAATCAGTAGAGGAATGCCTCTGCTTGCACTGACCAGAGGATGTTTGGATTCTGATGTCAGCCCAGTTCTGCAGCCTGACAGGAATCACTTATATTCCCCAGTGTACAAAGAATTCTTCTTTGCAGCCAAACTAGTCTAACATGCATTTTGTTAACTGGAACTGGAGCAGCAAAACAAAGAAAACAAATGCCTCATTTTCCAGCTTTGTGGGTGAGAGAACTATAAGTGAAGATTATAATGCACTGATGGCCTTAAACCAGCTGCCTCAGGAATCTGCCAAGAACTTTGCTGAAAATATGTCCCTTATCTTAACAATGGAGCTAAGACTTATCACACATCTGCCCACCTTTATTCGAATGATGCTCCTTCTGATCTGACAGCTCAGGCATTGTCAGTTTCATCCAGAACAATTTACAAACTTGGAACCTAAACCTGTAAACCCTTAATAATTTGATCAATCCCATTGAAGACAATGGGACTATTTACATGAGTATGTACCACTTTTGTGGACTGGTAAGAGTTTCAGGAGTCTGTTCTGTTCTTATAAAGGAAGTTGAATATCCTCACCCAATTCCCATATTTCATATAAACAGACTGAATAGTACATATTTTGGGGGGAAAGTGAGTAGTTAAGCATGTTGATGTTTGTATATACAAAGGGGGGTGTTGTTGCAGGGGACGGGGAGAGTGTGGGGGCCCCGGGCTGGGGGGCGGGGTAGGGAGGAGTCACATGGAGGGTCACCTGGGGAGGTCATGTGCCCCCCCTTGTGTCCCTCCCATGAGTGCAGCAAGAAATTATTTCTATTTGCACCACTGCCCATGGGGGGAGATAGGAATGAGTTGTGTCTGTGTCATTGTTGCTAGGCAGATTAAGCACTCCACATCCTAAAGCTTCTGGAATTGGGTGTGGCAGTTTTGGGTCTGCTCCAATAGGTTCACTGTTGCTGGGGTCAGACGCCCTGAGGGCATGCGGTCAGGGCAGGTGCTTTGCAGGGGGCCATGTGCACTGGGGGAGTTGGGAGAAGCTGAGCCAGCAGCACAAAACAGGTTGTTGTCCCTAAATCTGAAGCATTTTGCAGCAGGTTAGTGCTATTGTTAACCCTCTAACAGGGAAGCATGGGCAACGCTAATTATAGCAAGGGGAAATTGGGAGGGGAAAATAACTTCTATTTTAATTGTAAGCTTTGAATGTTGTTTGATTTTAGCCAAACTGTTCTAGTTACATTGTCTGAACTAGTCTGAGTCACCAACTTTTCTTTAAATGAAGTAATGGGAAAAGAGTCATTTCTGTTTTGCTATTCTCAGTTTTGTATTTTCTTGTAACAGGGTTTTCTTTAAATCTAGACACGTAATTGAGTGGTTGGTTAATCAGTTCGGTGACTGACTAGCAGTGATTTCAGCAGAGGAAGAGTCTGCCTGGATTCCAACTGAAGATGCCTACAAGTAAGTGGAGGGAAGATGTTTTAGACTCAGCAAACTGTCTAGATTTGGTGATCAAAGACTCTAACTGAGACCTAGGTGAACAAAACCGAAGCTTTTGGGAACTCTCCGTTTCTTCTCACTGTGTTTCTGTGGGGACTGAACTGTTCAGATTTTAATTTGTTTTCTTTATTTATGTTTATGTATAAGTGAATATAATGTCTGGATTATAAAATAGCCATGTTATGCTGTAAAATTAGATGATTATTTTTCTTTATCATAAGATTTTTATAAAGTTTAATTAAATACATTTCTTTTGGGACCCTATGCAATCCTTGCTGAAAATCCTGAGAGACTGAACTCTGGGTCTCCAGCTACTTTTCTACAGGAGTTGGGGTTTTCTAGGCCCTGGAGAAGGGCAATGAAGTGAACTCTAGCCCACCCAATGGTTACATAGCAGCAAGGCAGCTTGGCTGATAAGGTTCAGCACAGCCCCCAGAACTCACACATGGGATGGGTGGTCAGTCCTTCAACAGGTTTAATAGGCAGCAGGGAATAAAATCCCCAAAACCTGGCCTGAGGACACAGTGCAGGGAGTCGGGGGTCTCCCAAACCATTTCCCTGACTGTCTAACTGACGGATGGTGACTCATCACCCTGTGAGTGACCCTCAGGTTCAGAGATGTCTCGGGACCCCTCAGCACTGCAGGGGGCTGAGCACTGCTGACAGGTGTCCTCTCCATGCAGGAGTCAGGCTGCTGCTTGCCCCAGGATTTCCCCTCACCCCAAAGGGGTGCAGGGCTCTGGGTGAGGATTGCAATAACTCTACTAAAACCCCAAACCCTAATCACCTACCCCAGTGCCCAGACATGCTCCTAGCACCAGAGCAGCACTTGCCCCGTGATGACTGGTTTTCCTAGGAGCTGCGGGGCTAACGCTGCCCGGCTGTGGAGAAGTTTTTTCAACAAGCTCTCTGCGCTGGGAGTTCCCTCAAACAGAGACAGGGCCAAGTTGAGGGGGGCTGCCGCCAGGCATCCTGAGGCCAGTTCTCAGGGACCCTGCCTGCATGCAGGCCTGGGACTCCCCAGCTCCTCACAGCCAGCCCTGCCCTTTCTGTGACTGGCAGCAGGCCCCCCAAAATGGCTTTTCCCCTCTCCCAGCACTCCTGGGGACGGTATCTCACCGTGTATTGGTCAATCTAGCTCTTCTTCCCGGGCTTTGATTGTCAATCATTGACCCTGCCCCTGACACTGCCCCACCCTGCCATCCTCCCCCGAGCCAACAGGGCCCCTATTGCTCCAAATAGCCTCTCTCCCTCTGGGTTGCCCCGCTGGCTGAGTCTGCCCTTGGCCCCCTTCCCCTGAGGCAGCGTGATACTGCCCAAACTGAGCTCCTTGGGGGTGACCCGTGAATGACAGAATGTGTGATCTGTGCCTGTTTGCCATGGACGGGAACATGCTGGACCTCAGCACCTTCAACCATTGGGAAAACTTACCCCGGGACCCTGTGGATTTTCCTTCACTTAACGTCTACAAATCAAGCTGGGGTCTCTCTTTCCAAAAGCTCTGCTCTTGCTCAAACAGAAGCGATGGTCTGGACACAGGTGACATGTTTTTTCTGTCATGGGACTGGCTGTGGATGGGTTCTGTTCTGGGCTATGTCAGTGCTACCCAAGTGGTTAAGTGTTTCCTGCTGCTCCTTCCATGAATGCATCCTCTGCTCAGGCCCTGACTGCAGCTCTGCTGCTGCCCTGCCTGTGGTGTAAGGCCAGGGGCCTCTGCAGCAGCTGTGATTCTGTCGCCTGCCTGGGCTCCGCTGCTGCTGTTGCTCCTGCTGGCATTGCAGCCAGTGGCTTTTACTCTTACTGTTCGGTTTACGGCACTGCTCCCATCTCTCTTATGTGTTTAACCCACAAAGAGCAAACCACTGCCTGCTGGTCCAGCGAGGAGCTCTGTGGCCACTCAAGGCACCTGCTGGTGCTCACCAGCCAAGGTGACTGCTGCTGCCTGCATGAACCACCCGACTTATCTACTGAATGGGTGAGCCTTGAGGAGCTGGAACAGCATCTATGCTGAGGCTCTTATCCAAGTGTCTGTGCTTGGTGTTCATTACATTAGCCAAAGGGCCAGTCCAGGCTGTCCAGGAGACCCTCCTTCACATGCCCTCTGCTCACTAGCTGCTCATGGCTTGATAATGAGACCGTTCGGGTGCTGGGGAGGGCTGCAGTCACCGAAATGGCCCTTCAGCCAGGAAGATCCTGGTTCAGTGGTGGCCTGAAAACAACTCCTGAATCAGGACATTATTCTTTGCACCAGTCACTGCACGTTCTGGGGCCTCTGGAAGGAGCTAAGTACAAGGGGAAAGCTGTGGGTCTGTCCAGTTCAGTGATGGGGGACGAGTCCTTTAACTCCCAGCTCAATGGCTACAATCCAGCCACGTCAGTACTGGCTGCAAGCGTAATGTTTGTGGAGTTACAGGGGAATGGGTTTGCGCCCACTTCTTTGAGGCCGTCACCGATACAGCTGGCCAGGAATTTTCCATTACAATGATTTTTCCTACTGAAAATGCAGTTTCTGCATAATCAAAATTTTTGCTGCAAATTTTACATTTTCTGTCAGGAAAATCCAAATGAAATATTCAATTTTGGGTGGGCTAGGCCCAAATCAGAATAGTTCATTTAAAAAAAATTGACATGGAACATTTTATTTTGAATCACTTCAACAGAACATTAAACTGGTTTTCCCTTAGGTCACATTGCCTTATGGGAATTGTTGTTCAGGCTCTGTTCTCTTCTATGGGCTGAGCTTCCTGGAGGACTACATCTCCCATAATGCAACATGGATTTTCCTCAGATGAGCTGTGTGGTGCATCATAGGAGTCAGATGATTATGGATGTATAATGGTCCATCGATGGAGCCTGGCTAATCTAATAAAATGGAAGCATCAGGTTCCGAACTTCACACCTCAAAAGTCAAGGCACATGGGAAAATGCAGTTGAATATTGAAGTGACTCAAAATGAAGCATTTCAGGCTAGTTCAATACATTGAAATGAAACCCTTCAATTTGGGAATGTTGACATTTTTGTTTGGATTGAAAATGTCAAAATGAATCTCTATTTCGCAATAAAATTCAAAATTTCAACTTTGTATCCTGATATGGGAATTTCCTGCAGGATGGAAATTCTGAATTTCACGCAGCTCTAATCACTAATTGTCCCCTTTATTAGTGGTTTCAGAGTAGTATATTGGCCTTTTGTGTCTGAATGTTGGCCTCTAGTGGCTGCAGCCCACAGGGCAGATGTGGGACCTGCTACCATTGCTAGCTAAGGGAGTTTCCTTTTAGCTGGGGTGGGAGAAGGCTTGTGTTTTGTAAGAGTAAGATCCCATTTCTAGTGGTGTGTGATTGATGTAGGGATAGTAGCTCTGGTTTGCAGAGTGTAGTTACATCTGCAGGATGAATGGTGCCCAGAGTCTGAATTGCCCTGTTCCATGCAGGAGCTAGCACTGCATCCAGGAAGCTTGCAACTTTCTTAAACCCTGATTCAGCAGAGCACTTAAGCACATGCTTAAAATTAAGCACGTACTTAAGGGTTTTGCTGTGCTGGGGCCTCCGTTGGTGTGCTGCATAGAAAGTTTGATTCTGGAATCAGCAGCTATCCCTCCCCCTTAGAGCCAGGGACAGTCATTCATTTATTATGAAATTCATAGATATGAGCATCAAGAAATCTACCCACTTGGCATTTCGACAGCACCGATGCCTGGGCTGTCCAAGCGCTCTGGTTACTATAAGTGGGGATCATGGTATGGCATTCACGTTCCCATGGCACCACAGTCCAGAACCTCTCACCAAGTCCCTGTGGCCTCCCATACACATTTAACAGGAGGGGTGACAGGACAGAGCTACGTGGACGAGAGAGCCCAGAGGGCAAAGGAGCACATGCTCAGCATGGCCCTTAGCAGTGCTCTTGGGCATTGAGAAAGCACAGTTTCCCCCTGTCCTTAGAAGAGCAAATGATGCTGGTTTTGTTGGTATCGCTGTGCCAGGAGACCTGGGATGTCAGGGCTTCTGCAGTCCACAAGGACAGAGAAAAATACCTAGAGTGAAGATGTGATGCAAACCTCTTTGGAGCCTAGGTTTGGGATGGAAGCACGGTTTGGATCCAGTTCTCATCAGAGCCAATTAGCCTGTTCCTGGCCCTGGCGTAGTGATGGGGAACCAAGTGACACTAGTTGTTTTCCCTACACAGCTGTCATTTTCATTGTTTTGCTCCCCTCCCTCGTGCTGCACTCACCTGCTTCTCCCTACGAAACCTCCTGGCTGTCGTCTCTCAGAATCACTTATTGGGATCCAGGGAAAATCAAACCAAGGAGAAACTGACACTTTTTGTAATAGCTTCTGAAAGGGGCCGAATTCCCTTGTCTCGTATCTGCTTCCCCTGGCTGTGACAAATCACAACACACAATGCCACCCATGCACTCCCTGGCTGGGTCTGATGGCTGGGCCCCACCAGCTGCAACCTTTTCTCTCATCAGTTCAGTCCTTTGCAAAGATTCCTCTTCAAAACCCAGCCCTTTGCTATCTAGTGTAGCACACTTCCCTCCACACCTGGTCTACACTATGATTTTAGGTCGAATTTAGCAGCGTTACCTCGATTTAAGCCTGGACCCGTCCACACGACGAAGCCCTTATTTCCGACTTAAAGGGCTCTTTAAATCGGTTTCTTTAAACCACCTCCGATGAGGGGATTAGCGCTGAAATCGGTTTTGCCATTTCGAATTTGGGTTAGTGTGGCCACAATTCGACGGTATTGGCCTCCGGGAACTATCCCACAGTGCACCATTGTGACCGCTCTGGACATCAATCTGAACTCGGATGCACTGGCCAGGTAGACAGGAAAAGCCCCGCGAATGTTTGAATTTAATTTCCTGTTTGCCCAGCGTGGAGAGCACAGGTGACCACGCAGAGCTCATCAGCACAGGTAACCACGATGGAGTCCCAGGATCGGAAAAGAGCTCCAGCATGGACCGAACGGGAGGTACGGGATCTGCTCACCATATGGGGAGATGAATCCGTGCTAGCGGAACTCCGTAGCAGTAAACGAAATGCAAAAACATTTGAAAAAGTATCAAAGGGCATGAAGGACAGAGGTCATAACAGGGATGCACAGCAGTGCCGCGTGAAAATTAAGGAGCTAAGGCAAGCCTACCACAAAACCAGAGAGGCAAACGGAAGGTCCGGGGCACAGCCGCAGACATGCCGCTTCTACGCCGAGCTGCATGCCATGCTAGGGGGTGCAGCCACCAGTAGCCCAACCCTGTGCTATGACTCCGTCAATGGAGAATCACGCAACACAGAAGCGGGTTCTGGGGACGAGGAAGACGATGATGATGAAGAGATGGGAGATGGCTCACAGCAAGGAGGCAGAGAAACCGTTTTCCCCAACAGCCAGGATCTGTTTATCACCCTGGACCTGGAGGCAGTAAACCCCGAACCCACCCAATCCCAAAGCGTGCTCGCAGACCC
>QXTE01000233.1:951423-978449 GCA_003942145.1 Platysternon megacephalum
TAGTTGGGTTTGTGCTGCACGTTAACCCGGAAACCGCATCCCCTCCTTTTAAATTGCCATACCATTTTAAATGGCCAACCCAACGGCCGCTTGGTATGGAAAATGAGGGCGCTGCTGTTTGAAACCATTCCCACATGTTATTAAGGTTAAAGAAGCCAAAAGACTGTGGCTTACCATGGGTGCCTGCAAGCTGAATTCTGTTGCCTGGCACTGCGTGAGTGATCTCTCACACCAAACCGGCAGGCCCTCAATATAAATAGAGGCAAAATACGACCTTGTAACGAAAGCATTTGTGCTATGTAATGTGAACAACAAGGTTTAACGGGAAAGAGTGATCCTATTGTTCTCTAAAATGTGTCTTTTTAACTACCTATCTCCCTTTTCCCCTACCAGCTGCAAATGTTTCTCCTTTGCAGAGGCTAGCGAAGATTAGAAGGAGAAAAAAGAGGACTCGGGATGAGATGTTCTCGGAGCTCCAGACGGCCTCCCATGCTGACAGAGCACAGCAGAATGCTTGGAGGCAGACAATGTCCGAGTGCAGAAAAGCACAATTTGAATGTGAGGAGAGGTGGCGGGCTGAATCGCGGGCTGAATCTGAGAGGTGGCGTCAGATTGAAAACAGAAGGCAGGAGTCCATGCTCCGACTGCTGGAGCATCAAAGTGATATGCTCCAGCGTATGGTTGAGCTGCAGGAAAGGCAGCAGGAGTACAGACCACCGCTACAGCCCCTGTGTAACCAACAGCCCTCCTCCCCAAGTTCCATAGCCTCCTCACCCAGACGCCCAAGAACGCGGTGGGGGGGGCCTCCGGCTACCCAGCCACTCCACGCCAGAGGATTGCCCAAGCAGCAGAAGGCTGGCCTTCAATAAGTTTTGAAGTTTTTAATTTTTAAAATTTTAAAGTGCACTGTGTCCTTGTCCTTCACTCCTCCCCCACCCCACCCGGCGCTTCCCTCCTCCCCCACCCGTCCCTGGATACCTTGGCAGTTATCCTCCTATTTGTGTGAATTAATAAAGAATGCATGAATTTGAAGTAACAATTACTTTATTGCCTCTGCAAGCGGTGATCAAAGGGGGGAGGGGAGGGTGGCTAGCTTACAGGGAAGTAGAGTGAACCGGGCGGGGGGGGAGGTTCATCAAGGAGAAACAAACAGAACTTTCACACCGTAGGCTGGCCAGTCATGAAACTGGTTTTCAAAGCTTCTCTGATGCGCACCGCACCCTGCTGTACTCTTCTAATCGCCCTGGTGTCTGGCTGCGCATAATTAGCGGCCAGGCAATTTGCCTCAACCTCCCACCCCGCCATAAATGTCTCCCCCTTACTCTCACAGATATTGTGGAGCGCACAGCAAGGAGTAATAACAATGGAAATATTGTTTCGCTGAGGTCTAACCGAGTCAGTAAACTGCGCCAGCGCGCTTTTAAACGTCCAAATGCACATTCTACCACCATTCTGCACTTGCTCAGCCTGTAGTTGAACAGGTCCTGACTACTGTCCAGGCTGCCTGTGTATGGCTTCATGAGCCATGGCATTAAGGGGTAGGCTGGGTCCCCAAGGATAACTATAGGCATTTCAACATCCCCAACGGTTATTTTCTGGTCTGGGAAGAAAGTCCCTTCCTGCAGCTTTTGAAACAGACCAGAGTTCCTGAAGACGCGAGCGTCATGTACCTTTCCTGGCCATCCCACGTTGATGTTGGTGAAACGTCCCTTGTGATCCACCAGTGCTTGCAGCAGCATTGAAAAGTACCCCTTTCGGTTTATGTACTCGCTGGCTTGGTGCTCCGGTGCCAAGATAGGGATATGGGTTCCATCTATCGCCCCACCACAGTTAGGGAATCCCATNGTGAGATAGGTATATCTCCATTTATTATTATAATTACCCCTTTCGGTTTATGTACTCGCTGGCTTGGTGCTCCGGTGCTAAGATAGGGATATGGGTTCCATCTATCGCCCCACCACAGTTAGGGAATCCCATTGCAGCAAAGCCATCCACTATGACCTGCACATTTCCCAGAGTCACTACCCTTGATATCAGCAGGTCTTTGATTGCGTGGGCTACTTGAATCACAGCAGCCCCCACAGTAGATTTGCCCACTCCAAATTGATGTCCGACTGACCGGTAGCTGTCTGGCGTTGCAAGCTTCCACAGGGCTATGGCCACTCGCTTCTCAACTGTGAGGGCTGCTCTCATCTTGGTATTCTGGCGCTTCAGGGCAGGGGAAAGCAAGTCACAAAGTTCCATGAAAGTGCCCTTACGCATGCGAAAGTTTCGCAGCCACTGGGAATCGTCCCACACCTGCAACACTATGCGGTCCCACCAGTCTGTGCTTGTTTCCCGGGCCCAGAATCGGCGTTCCACGGCATGAACCTGCCCCATTACCACCATGATTTTCACATTGCTGTGGCCCGTACTTTGTGAGAAGTCTATGTCTATTTCCTCATCACTCTCGTCACCGCGCTGCTGTTGCCTCTGCGCTGCTGTTGCCTCCTCCTCCTCNTTCTATAAATTCGACCTATTTCGTAGTGTAGACTATAGAGGGTTAAAACTAGACATGGGCTTGTGTGTGTTTCTATAAGACAACTGTCCTTGACAGAGCAGCTCTGCAGGGTGGGGTTTTGCAGCTGGTGCAGCTTTTTATTCTTTTATTTAGAGAGAGAGAATCCTGGGGCGTTTTTTCTCATCACTTTGAACCAGTGCAACAGGAGCCTGCTGGGGAGGGCTCATCACAGAACAAACAGGGGCCTTGACTAATCAGTCAGCCCTCCTAGCGGGGAGATATTCTTATAAAAAGCTGTGACAACACTTTCCATTGCATGCTGTTTCGCGGTGCAAGTGCTGGGAGGGAGGGGGGAGAAGCAGGATGCGGCAGCGCGCTCGCGGAGGAGGCAGAGGCGGAGGTAAGCTGGAGCAGGGGGGCGGGGCGGGGCCATGGGGAGCTGCTGGGAGCACCCATGGAGTCGGCGCCTATGCAGCTTGTGTGAAACCAGGACCTTTCACCAGTGTGGCACCTCCACAAGCTTTGTTGCGCTCATCTCAGATATTAACAGATGGGTCCTGGCTGCCGAGGTAACTGGCTTCAAGGGAAGCATTTCTTCACACAACTCATGGTTAACCTGTGGAACTCCTTGCCAGAGGATGTTGTGAAGGCCAAGGCTATAACAGGATTCAAAAAAGAACTAGATAAATTTATGGAGGATAGGTCCATCAATGGCTATTAGCCAGGATGAGCAGGGATGGTGTCCCTAGCCTCTGTTTGCCAGAAGCTGGGAATGGCGACAGGGGATGGATCAGTTGATGATTCCCTGTTCTGTTCATTCCCTCTGGGGCACCTGGCATTGGCCACTGTCGGAAGACAGGATTCTAGGCTAGATAGACCATTGGTCTGACCCAGTCTGGCCGTTCTTATGTTCTTCTTCTGTAACACTTTTGCTGTCCAGTGTTTGCTGGAATGCTGACTCTGGCACTGATGTTCCAGACAGGATCGCAGGCACGTGAGCGCTCATGTTCTGCTCCCCCAGGAAAGAAACTAGTGCCGCTCACCAGCCCTGCTGCTGGAGCTAGAACATTACACCGGTGACCAAGGAAACATCTCCCTATATCCTGGGACTGTCTCTGGCAGGAGCTTTGTGAGCTGTGGTGGCGCATGAGCCCCGAACACTTTCCAGGTGACCCGGTGCTGTGAGTGCCCAGGGTGGGTAGAGCTGGCTGCACCGGGTGTTGCTCTTGGCAGGGGTATCACAGCCATTGCCTGCAGGTCCCCAGCACTCTGCTCGCCGGCAGAGCTCCATGCTGGCTGAGTGTGTCTCACGGGGGGTGAAGGTCTTTGTGGTACTTTGCTTCTGCGCTAATAGCTCAGCAGGTGCAAACGCCCAGCCCCATGGAGCGAGGCCATAGGCGAGTACATACCCCAGCCAGGATCAGATGCACACATGACACGCTGAGCTACTTTGAGAGCCTGACCCCGTTCAGGTGGGAACGTCTGGTGGGAATTGGGAGTTCTTTGTTCCAGGGGGGCCTCGAGTGGTTGATTGGAGGGAAGGCTTTGAGCCGGGACAACTGCTTCGAGCCAGCAGCCTTATAAAAACGTAGCCAGTTGCAAACCGAGTGAGCTGCGAATGGAGAAGAAGCAAACAGGGAGTTTGCCTAGGAGTTTGCCTGGGGGAGTTCCCACAGAGTTTTTACCTTTCAGGCTTCTGTGAGCAGTAAATACAACATCTGAAGAGGCTCTTAGAAGGAAAACAATATGGATAGTGAGCGATCAGCTGTTGTGACCTGCACAGGATGTGCCATGTTTGTCTTTCTCGAAGAGGATAGAAGTGACTTTGTCTGTACAAAGTGCAAGCTGGTCTCCATATTGGAAGAGAAGGTTAAAGGACTAGAGACCCAAGTATCAACCCTGCGTTGCATCAGAGAAAATGAAGACTTTCTGGATAGAAGTCAGTGTTTGGTACTGCAGGCACAGCATGCTGAAGAATCTGAGAGGGAAATGCAGAATGGGGAAGAAAATTGGCAGCACGTGACCTCCAGAAGAAGCAAGAGGAGAAGCCATGTACCCACAATGCAGATAGAGGTAAGAAACCGTTTTCAGGCTCTCTGCACAGGTACCACAATGGAGAATGGTTTGGAAGAGCCTCTTCAGATGTTGATTTAGTTGGGGATTAGGTCCTGCTTTGAGCAGGGGTTTGGACTAGATACCTCCTGAGGTCCCTTCCAACCAAGAGAAGAAGGATTGCTAGAAAGAGATGGGATCCACCTAACAAAGAGAGGGAAGAGCATCTTCACAGGCAGGCTTGCTAACCTAGTGAGGAGGGCTTTAAACTAGGTTCGCCGAGGGATGGAGACCTAAGCTCAGAGGTAAGTGGGGAAGTGGGATCCTGGGAGAAAACACAAGGAGGAGGGTGCAACAGGGGAGGCCTCCTGATTCACACTGAAAAAATAGGGCAATCGGCTAGTTATCTTAGGTGCCTGTACACGAACACAAGAAGCCTGGGAAACAAACAGGAACAATGGGAAGCCCTGGCACAGTCAAGGAAGGATGATGTCATTGGAATAACAAACTTGGTCGGGTAACTCGCATGACTGGAGCACTGTCATGGATGGGTATAAACTGTTCCGGAAGGACAGGCAAGGGAGGAAAGGTGGAGGAGTTGCACTGTATGTAAGATAGCAGTATGATTGCTCAGAGCTCCAGTATGAAACTGGAGCAAAGCCTGTTGAGAGTCTTTGGGTTAAGTTTAGAGGCGAGAGCAACAAGGGTGATGTCGTGGTGGGCGTCTGCTATAGCCCACCAGACCAGGAGGATGAGGTAGACAAGGCTTTCTTTGGACAACTAACAGAAGTTTCCAGATCACAGGCCCTGGTTCTCATGGCGGACTTCAATCACCCTGACATCTGCTGGGAGAACAATACAGCAGTGCACAGACAATCCAGGAAGTTTTTGGAGTGTGTTGGGGACAACTTCCTGGTGCAAGTGCTGGATGAACCAACTAGGGGCCGTGTTCCTCTTGACCTGCTGCTCACAAACAGGGAAGAATTGGGAGGGGAAGTAGAAGTGGGTGGCAACCTGGGCAGCAGTGATGGTCGAGTTCAGGATCCTGACAAAAGGAAGAAAGCAGAGCAGCAGAATACGGACCCTGGACTTCAGAAAAGCAGATTTTGACTCCCTCAGGGAACTGATGGGCAGGATCCCCTGGGAGGCTAATATGAGGGGGGAAGGAGTCCAGGAGAGCTGGCTGTATTTTAAAGAAGCCTTATTGAGGGCACAGGAACAAACCATCCCGATGTGCAGAAAGAATAGCAAATATGACAGGCGACCAGCTTGGCTTAACAGAGAAATCTTTGGTGAGCTTAAACACAAAAAGGAAGCTTACAAGAAGTGCAAACTTGGACAGATGACTCGGGAGGAGTATAAAAATATTGCTTGAGCATGCAGGGGTGTAATCAGGAAGGCCAAAGCACAATTGGAGTTACAGCTAGCAAGGGATGTGAAAAGAAGGGTTTACACAGGTATGTTAGCAACAAGAAGAAGGTCAGGAAAAGTGTGGGACCCTTACTCAATGAGGGAGGCAACCTAGTGACAGAGGATGTGGAAAAAGCCGAAGAACTCAATGTTTTTTTTGCCTCGGTCTTCACAGACAAGGTCAGTTCCCAGACTGCTGCACTGGGCAGCACGGTATGGGGAGGAGGTGACCAGCCTTCAGTGGTGGAACAGGTTAAAGACTATTTAGAAAAGCTGGACATGCACAAGTCCATGGGGCCGGATGCACTGCATCCGAGGATGCTGAGGGAGTTGGCCAATGTGATTGTAGAACCATTGGCCATTATCTTTGAAAACTCATGGTGATCGGGGGAGGTCCCGGACAATTGGAAAAAGGCAAATATAGTGCCCATCTTTTAAAAAGGGAAGAAGGAGAATCCGGGGAACCTCAGTCCCTGGAAAAATCATGGAGCAAGTTCTCAATTAATCCATTTTGAAGCAGTTGGAGGAGGGGAAGGTGATCAGGAACAGTTAATATGGATTCACCAAGGGCAAGTCATGCCTTACCAACCTGATTGCCTTCTATGATGAGATAACTGGCTCTGTATATCTGGGGAAAGCAGTGGACGTGATACACCTTAACTTTAGCAAAGCTTTTGATGCGGTCTCCCACAGTATTCTCGCCAGCAAGTTAAAGAAGTATGGATTGGATGAATGGACTATAAGGTGGATAGAAAGCTGGCTAGATTGTCGGGTTCAACGGGTAGTGATCAACGGCTCAATGTCAATGTAAATGTCAATGTCAATCAACGGCAGCCGGTATCAAGCGGAGTGCCCCAGGGGGTGGTCCTGGGACCGGTTTTGTTCAACATCTTCATTAATGATCTGGTTGATGGGATGGATTGCACCCTCAGCAAGTTCGCGGATGACACTAACCTGGGGGGAGAGGTAGATATGCTGGAGGGTAGGGATAGGGTCCAGAGTGACCTAGACACATTGGAGGATTGGGCCAAAAGAAATCTGATGAGGTTCAACAAGGACAAGTGCAGAGTCCTGCACTTAGGACAGAAGAATCCCATGCACCGCTACATTCTGGGGACTGACTGATTAAGCAGCAGTTCTGCAGTAAAGGACTGGGGATTACAGTGGACGAGAAGCTGGATATGAGTCAACAGTGTGCCCTTGTTGCCAAGAAGGCCAACGGCATATTGGGCTGCATTAGTAGTAGCGTTGCCAGCAGATCGAGGGAAGTGATTATTCCCCTCTATTTGGCACTGGTGAGGCCTCATCTGGAGTATTGTGTCCGGTTTTGGTCCCCCCACTACAGAAGGGATATGGACAAATTGGAGAGAGTCCAGCGGAGGGCAATGAAAATGATTAGGGGGCTGGGGCATATGACTTACAACGAGGATGGAGCTTGGCTGTTCTCAGTGGTGGCAGATGACAGAACAAGGAGCAATGGTCTCAAGTTGCAGTGGGGGAGGTCTAGATTGGATATTAGGAAACACTATTTCACTAGGAGGGTGGTGATGCACTGGAATGGGTTCCCTAGGGAGGTGGTGGAATCTCCTTCCTTAGAGGTTTTTAAGGCCCGGCTTGACAAAGCCCTGGCTGGGATGATTTAGTTGGGGTTGGTCCTGCTTTGAGCAGGGGGTTGGACTAGATGACCTCCTGAGGTCCCTTCCAAACTCTGATATTCTATGATTCTATGAATTCAGTGCTTGCCTGCATGTCAGGAGTACCTAGCAGTGCACAGTGTGAGTTTGGTTTTCTCTGAGACCCATATGCTGGAGGCAGCGGGGCTGAGCTCCAGGTGAAAACAACTTGAATCTACTAGTTTGCAGTGATGGCCCTCGGGAAGGGTCCCTTTGGGGATTGAACTCCAGGGCCTCAGGAGCTTTAAAAAAATAAAAAGCACTGCTTGAGTTAGTAGAGCCAGCACAACAGCACAGCACCAGATGCAGACTCACAAACCTGTAGAGTGGGTACCACTACCGGGATGGACAAAGAACCTCCAGTGTCAGACTAGGCTACACCCGAGCTGATTGGAGACATCTCTGCAGTTCTGTCAAAATCAGGCTGATTTCACCAGAATTATGTTTGTTTTTGTTTTGAAATGACTGTTGGTTTTAAAGTGTTGTATGATATGGTACATTACAGTCATGCATTGTGATATGTGGTATGTTACTGTGTGATGTATCATGATATATATTATAAGCAACAAAGAGTCCTGTGGCACCTTAAAGACTAACAGTTGTATTGGAGCATAAGCTTTCGTGGGTGAATGCCCACTTCGTCAGACGCATGTAATGGAAATTTCCAGAGGCAGGTATCAATATGCAGGCAAGAATCAGTCTGGAGATAACGAGGTTAGTTCAATCGGGGGGGGTGAGGCCCTCTTCTAGCAGTTGAGATGTGAACACCAAGGGAGGATAAACTGCTTTTGTAGTTGGCTAGCCATTCACAGTCTTTGTTTAATCCTGATCTGATGGTGTCAAATTTGCAAATGAACTGAAGCTCAGCAGTTTCTCTTTGAAGTCTGGTCCTGAAGTTCTTTTGCTGTAGGATGGCTACCTTTAAAAATGTTATTGTGTGGCCAGGAAGGTTGAAGTGTTCTCCTACAGGTTTTTGTATATTGCCATTCCTAATATCTGACTTGTGTCCGTTTATCCTTTTACGTAGGGAACTCTCTTTTTGCCCCACCACCCCCACGAACATGATACAGTTCTGCGGTGATCTGGAAGCCTACTTTCGCCGTCTCCGACTCAAAGAATACTTTCAAGATAACACTGAACAGTGCACTGGTACACAGATACCCTCCCACCAACAACACAAGAAGAAGAACTCCACATGGACTCCTCCTGAGGGTCGAAATGACAGTCTGGACCTATACATAGAATGCTTCCGCCGACGTGCACAGGCAGAAATTTTGGAAAAACAACATCGCTTGCCTCATAATCTAAGTCGTGCAGAACGCAATGCCATCCACAGCCTCAGAAACAACCCTGACATTATAATCAAAGAGGCTGATAAAGGAGGTGCTGTTGTCATCATGAACAGGTCTGACTACCAAAAGGAGGCTGCCAGACAACTCTCCAATACCAAATTCTACAGGCCACTTTCCTCAGATCCCACTGAGGAATATACTAAGAAACTGCACCATCTACTCAGGACACTCCCTACACTAACACAGGAACAAATCAACANCCACTACCGGGATGGACAAAGAACCTCCAGTGTCAGACTAGGCTACACCCGAGCTGATTGGAGACATCTCTGCAGTTCTGTCAAAATCAGGCTGATTTCACCAGAATTATGTTTGTTTTTGTTTTGAAATGACTGTTGGTTTTAAAGTGTTGTATGATATGGTACATTACAGTCATGCATTGTGATATGTGGTATGTTACTGTGTGATGTATCATGATATATATTATAAGCAACAAAGAGTCCTGTGGCACCTTAAAGACTAACAGTTGTATTGGAGCATAAGCTTTCGTGGGTGAATGCCCACTTCGTCAGACGCATGTAATGGAAATTTCCAGAGGCAGGTATAAATATGCAGGCAAGAATCAGTCTGGAGATAACGAGGTTAGTTCAATCAGGGGGGGTGAGGCCCTCTTCTAGCAGTTGAGATGTGAACACCAAGGGAGGAGAAACTGCTTTTGTAGTTGGCTAGCCATTCACAGTCTTTGTTTAATCCTGATCTGATGGTGTCAAATTTGCAAATGAACTGAAGCTCAGCAGTTTCTCTTTGAAGTCTGGTCCTGAAGTTCTTTTGCTGTAGGATGGCTACCTTTAAAAATGTTATTGTGTGGCCAGGAAGGTTGAAGTGTTCTCCTACAGGTTTTTGTATATTGCCATTCCTAATATCTGACTTGTGTCCGTTTATCCTTTTACGTAGGGAACTCTCTTTTTGCCCCACCACCCCCACGAACATGATACAGTTCTGCGGTGATCTGGAAGCCTACTTTCGCCGTCTCCGACTCAAAGAATACTTTCAAGATAACACTGAACAGTGCACTGGTACACAGATACCCTCCCACCAACAACACAAGAAGAAGAACTCCACATGGACTCCTCCTGAGGGTCGAAATGACAGTCTGGACCTATACATAGAATGCTTCCGCCGACGTGCACAGGCAGAAATTTTGGAAAAACAACATCGCTTGCCTCATAATCTAAGTCGTGCAGAACGCAATGCCATCCACAGCCTCAGAAACAACCCTGACATTATAATCAAAGAGGCTGATAAAGGAGGTGCTGTTGTCATCATGAACAGGTCTGACTACCAAAAGGAGGCTGCCAGACAACTCTCCAATACCAAATTCTACAGGCCACTTTCCTCAGATCCCACTGAGAAATATACTAAGAAACTGCACCATCTACTCAGGACACTCCCTACACTAACACAGGAACAAATCAACACACCCTTAGAGCCCCGACTGGGGTTATTCTATCTACTACCCAAGATCCACAAACCTGGAAATCCTGGACGCCCCATCATCTCTGGAATTGGCACTCTCACTGAAGGACTATCCGGATATGTGGACTCTCTACTCAGACCCTACGCCACCAGCACTCCCAGCTATCTCCGTGACACCACTGATTTCCTGAGAAAACTACAATGCTCTGACTTTTGTATTAGTTAAAAGTAAATGACTAGTTGTGACCTGCTAGCTGGGAAGGCCCCAGCTGCCACTTAAGAGCAGCTCATTTACATGCTAATGAGGGCCCTTCAGCCTGGTGTTTCCATGACGCAGGCAGACGTTCCTGATGGATGAGGTTGTGCTGCCAGATGTTCTCTCCCCAGCTGCCTGGCAAGCAGTCTTGTCTCCATTTCGGAGGTGAGTGGAATTCAATCAGCCAGGAGCATCCTAACTGCTCCTGAGCCCAGGCTGATGCTAGCCAGCCGCTGCAGGGAGCCCTGCGGTGCTAGCTGGGAGGAGCTGTGCATGCTGAGCTGCAGGTCACAGGCCCCTCTCCCACCTCTTGGGCTGCTTTTCCTGTACATAGATAAAGACTCAGCCCTATGACTCCTGAGCTGGGTGGGTCACAGGTAGAACCAGGGGCACCAGCGAGCCAAGGAACCCACAGCCCTGCGAGCTCTCTGCCTCCTGGCAAACAGGACGGTTTCAGGCGAGCAAACAAATCCTGAGCTGCCATGGCAAAGATGCTGTCTGCATTAGTGACTCTCAGCAGCCACTGCCAGCCAGCAGCCGCCCTGCAGGGACTCATGGCGCTCGGCTCCAGGCTGCCCTGTCTGCTCCACAGAGCAGGGACTCCTTGTACAAAGTGCCATGAACAGCGGCGGAGAACAGTATCCCAGCCAGCCGTGAGACTGGCCAATACCACCAGCCCCATTTTACAGGGCAGACAATGAGACCCGGAGAGTTTAAGTGATGTGCCCAAGGCACCACAGGTTAGCAGCAGAGCCAGACCTAGAGACACAGGGTCACCGCTCCTGGTCCTTTCCTCTAACACACTCCTTGGAAACTGCCTCTCTCCTGGGTGCTACATCAGCAGTTTCCTGGGATCAACCCAGGCCCTCGAGGTAACAGACCCCTGGCCGCTGGCATGGCAGTCTCACTGCCCCAGAGAGGGTTCTTGGCTTTGGAATTCAGGTCCCCTCTTGGTTCCCCAGAGCCTGGATTTGGCGACCATCAGGGCAGCTGTCCTTCCAGGTTTTCCCAGGGAAGGGAGTGGCTGGCTGGGCTGTGCAGTGCCCTGATTGTTGGATGGGAGCTGCGGGAACTTCCACTATATAAATGGGTATGTCATCACTCCAGTTCAACTGCAACTTACTGGGCTCATCAGTATCACTGACCTGGGAGGGGAGAACTGGCCCCTCCACTTGGGAATCACTGGGCATGCTCTAGGGCCTGTATTATGCAGGAGGGTCAGGATCAAATGAGGATAATTATGGTCCCATCTGGCTTTAAAGACTGTGAATCCATGAATTACATCTGTGTCTCACCATGGGTTTGCCATGTGACCCACGGGGCAACAGTGAGGCACTGCCTGGTGCAAGCCCACGAGCTCAGAAGAAAGGAGAGAAAGGGACCAGGAGAAGACAGCCAGGGTAAGGGACTGCACAGGGAGGGAGCTGGCCTCAGACATACAGCACCCAGACAAGGGGAACAGGACAGTGTGCTGCCTCTTGGGTGCCACAGGCTGACATCACATGCAGTGTACTGGTTGTTAGAGGGTTTCCCTTCACCCTCTCCCCTGGTTCTTGTCACACAGACAGAAAGCAGAAGACCAGAAGTCTGAAGTGCAGGCAATTCAATGTTCATTGGGGTGAGTTCCAAGCAAGCATCTCCAGAGCTCTACACGCCGGCAGGTTCTGTTTCCCAGTGCTTCGTTCCCAGCTCTGACGCCACAGAGCCTTGCCTGTGTCCCCATTCCCCCCCCCCCTCCTCCTTCTTAGCAGGCCAAAATATACCTGAAATACACGCCCCTAGTCCCACCCTTACAATTCATAGTCATGTTCCGTTTTGGGGGGTCGTGAGTCTAGGGTCTTCATCCCACCTCTTTTGTACAGCATGGGAGGGGTGAGGAGTGAGGTGGTGCTACGGACAGGGACAGGCATTTCTTTGGCCTTTTAGTGTTTTATATCTGACCCCTGACCCCCCTTTGCCCATCCCGACTGGCTGCTTGACCTTATCTGTTCCCATTGTACTGACAAACCCATCTGGCCAGGGAGAAGCAACACACACAGTGTCTGTTCTTTGTTCGCACGGATTGAGATATGAGTCTCAAAAGGTCAAACCCAAAATTCTGTCTCAGGCTGACAAACAGGCTAACCCTGTGGAATTGCCTGAGGTGACCCCATGTCCGGTGTAGTAGAGCGAGAGAGCCTGGAGCACAGTCAGCAAAGCCAGGCCATGCTGGCATAGGGCAGATGCTTGCTCACAAGTTCAGTGTCCGGCACCTGCACATGGCAGAGGTACGGCGAGCATGGGTAAGACACAGGCACTCTGAAGAAGTACCAGACACTGGGCATTCCCGAGCACAGCACAAGACAAGACGGTTTGACAGAGTAATGTTTTGTCCACGACACCAGGAGCCAGGTGCAAGGGGAGGTAACAAGGAGATGTCATGAAACATGTCAGGCGGGCTGGACATTATTTCTCGGTCTATTAATGTCGGGGCACCTCGCCGTAACCCTTTGTGTGGCCAAGGGGCAGCAGAGACTCCTGCTGCTGTTTGAGCTGCTCCCTGCCACGGGGCACTCAGGTGTTAGTGCACCTGTAGCTCCCATGGGACGCTAGGACTGTGCCTTGAGGGAAAGAAACCTGGCCGAGCACCTTCGCCACTGCCGAGCCGGTGTCTTTCTGTACGAGCAGGCTCGGGGTCTGCTGAATTAACGCACCTAGTTGTGTGCCTGTGCAGCGACACTGGTGCTCCCAGAACAGTAACAGTCCTCAGCACTGCACAACACCCCGAACCGACCTCCGGGAGCGGGACAGAGAAAGGAAGCTGGGAGCAAGGCCTGTCAGTGCCAACCTATGAGAGGCAGGAGATGGCTGAGCTGCCAGGCTGCCTAGTGTCAGAGCCAGGGGAGGGCAGGGAGCCTTCGGGGAGAAAGCTCTGTTGGGCTGGGGAGCCTGCTTGTGAAACAAGTGAGCCCCAAAGGCACAGAGCCGGGGCTCGTGCCCTGCTCTGCTCCTGGGTCCCCGCCCACCTCCCCCAATTTTTTTCCTGTTTGTTTTTCACACTATAAATCCAGGCCGGTCTAGGCTGCAGACTCTGTGGGACCTGGGGACATGGGGACATTGCAGCGGCCAGAGACGGAAAGTTGAGCAATTTGGAGAAGTGGTATTTAGTCCGGCTGTTTGATGGCAAAACTGACTGTGTCCGCAGCACCCCCCTCCCCCAGCCATATGCAGCGTTCCCCTCCCCCAGCCATGCAGCGCCCCCCTCCCCCAGCCATGCAGCGCCCCCCTCCCTCGGCCATGCAGCGCTCCCCTCCCCCAGCCATGCAGCGCAGTAGCCAGGTGCAGGAGAACTCCCTCCATCCCAGGGGTTATGCAGCATCTCTGGGTCATGCTGTGTCCACGTTCGCTCCCCATGGCACCCGGGGTGCGTGAATATGTTTTGGGTTCGCAGCCAGTGTAAGTGTTGGAGGCTCAGGAGAGCATTCATTGAGACACCACTTTAATTATTGCTCCTGCCAGTTCTCAGCTGACGTCTCCCCAGACCTGTTAGCTTCCACTGCACATAGATGTCTGCCTGGCCAATGTAATGAGACAGGCTCAATGCTCCACAAATCCTGACATAAATAAAATGTGCCAAAGTGCAGCTCGGCCACAATCACAATTCATTCGCAATTCCTGAACCCTCGGCACGCACAGAATCGATTCCAGAGCAATTCCTAGCCTGCGGTGTAGCCCCCCTGGCCCCGCTGGGGGATGGCAGGTCTCAGCTGGGGCACTGGGGTGAACAGACACAGTTCAATGAGCTAGGAAATAACCACTGAGCGGGGCCCTGGCCAGAGACGGTGCGGCAAACCCTCCTCCGATGGGACCTGGAGTGGAGCCAGCCTGGCAAAGCCAGGGCCAACTGTGTCTTTGTCCAGCTCTAGGTGAAAGCTCTGTGGCTGTCCTGTGGAGAGCGCAGACCTGTCTGGGGGTCCGTCTACACTGTGTCACAGGGTGGGATTGCAGCTCATGTAGACGTAGCCCAGCCAGCATTAAGCTAGTTAGCTTGGGTCCCCGAGCAGTGAAGCCGCAGCAGTATGGATGTCAGCACCGGCTAGGCACCTGCGTGAGCACCCAGGATCCCAGGTGGGCTCATGTGCTGAAACCCGCGTTGCCGCGACATCACTGCTGCACTACCCACGCTGGCGCCATCACAGACAGCTGGGTATGTCTCCGTGAGCTGCACCCTCACCGGGGAGCGCAGTGTCGGCTCATCCTTCGAGAGCGCTGCACTCTGCAAAGCTGGGCACCTGGGGACCCAGGCAGAGAGTGGCTCTGGGTGGTCCAGAACTCCCATTTGTGCCAGGGCAGCTTCACCCAATGCTAGACTCTATCTGAGCCCCAGATCAGGGCCAACCCTGGTATTTTGCCACTAGCTGGAGTAGGGGCCATGCAGGGAGGCCCTGCCCATCCTGTTCCCTAATGGCCCTGTGTGCAGTGGGCCTGTGCATGCCAGGGATCCTGTATCCAGCCTGCTCCCTAGGTGTAATGGGATGCCGTGACCCCGCCCCATAGGGGAAGCAGTCCGGGTGCCCCAGCAATCGTGTGTTACCCTTTTCAGCCACTAGGTGTGTGAAATGCCTCATTTGACTGAGCTCAGCCATGCCTGGCCGGGCACGGCTGGATCTCGCAGAGCCCGTCTGGTGTGGAAGCAGCTCTGGCACCGAAGCACATGACAGCAGGCCGGGCGCTGGGCGCCCCATGCAGGGGCACTGCACCATCCGGCCCTGGCTGAAAAATTGACATTCACTGGGGCGGGTCCGGAGAGCTGGGGCGGCGAAAGGTGAAGCAAGGAAAGGAGGGCGGAGCTGAGGGTTACTGTATGTCTGGGGGAGGGGTCTGTGTATTACCCACCCTTGGGGCCAAGAGCATGTTTTACCTGCCCAGGGTGTGTGTCTGTTTTTTATCTGCTGCGGGGGGGGGGCGGGGATATTACCCCCTCTGGCTGTGTGAACTGCCCATCCTAGGGAGAGCCTGTGTGGGGATCGCTGGCCCCAGACTCCCTCTTGTTTGGCTCCCAGGCCCTGCACACGAGGCAGAGGGGTGCTAGGACAGTGCCAGAGTGCTGATAGCTACGGTTGGCTCCCTCCCTTCTCCTGTGGCACAGTACCCACCTGTGGCAGGCAGACACTGGCTGTCAGTCCCAGAGGCGGATTAAGGTCTCCTGGGGCCCTGGGCCAGAGCAAGTGTGTGTGTGGGGGGGGCGGCCTGGTGCCAGAACCGTGGCCATGCCCATCCCTTCCACCCATGGCCCTGTCCCCGTTCCACCCCTTCCTCCATGGCCTTGCCCCGTCCTGTCCCATTCTGCCCCCCACTGCTGCCCTGCGCCCCCGTTCACTTCTTTCTGTCCCCTCTGCCCCCCCCCAACCGCAGCCCCAAGACTGGAGAAGCTCTGTCCCCCCCACCATGGCCCCATGGCCACAGCAGAGAGTGAGAGCTCCTCCAAACGGGTACTAGGACTTCCCCCTCCCTGCCCGCCCATCTGGCGTCGCTGCTGGGGACCGGGTTTGGGGCGCTGGGCTGCCCCATGGCTTCTGCCAGGGCTCCAGGCTTCTGCCAGCCTGTGGCAGATTTATGCTGGGGGCTGGGGCGCTCATTTTCCAGAGCCCTCCAATTGGCCAGGGCCCCTGGGCACAGGCCCTTATCCCCCACTTATCCCCAGGGCCGTGCTCTGAGGGGCCGGTGGCAGAATGGCATCAGGAGCTGGGCCTACCTTATGGGCTTCATAGAATCATAGAATCTCAGGGTTGGAAGGGACCTCAGGAGGTATCTAGTCCCACCCGCTGCTCAAAGCAGGACCAATCACCAGCTAAATCATCCCAGCCAGGGCTTTGTCAAGCCTGACCTTAAAAACCTCTAAGGAAGGAGATTCCACCACCTCCCTAGGTAACCCATTCCAGTGCTTCACCACCCTCCTAGTGAAAAAGTTTTTCCTAATATCCAACCTAAACCTCCCCTACTGCAACTTGAGACCATTGCTCCTTGTTCTATGATCTGTTACCACTGAGAACAGTCTAGATCCTTCCTCTTTGGAGCCCCCTTTCAGGTAGTTGAAAGCAGCTATCAAAACCCCCTCATTCTTCTCTTCTGCAGACTAAACAATCCCAGTTCCCTCAGCCTCTCCTCATAAGTCATGTGCCCCAGCCCCCTAATCATTTTTGTTGCCCTCCGCTGAACTCTTTCCAATTTGTCCACATCCTTCTTGTAGTGTGGGGCCCAAAATGGGACACAGTACTCCAGATGAGGCCTCACCAGTGCCAAATAGAGGGGAATGATCACGTCCCTCGATCTGCTGGCAATGGCAACGTATACAGCCCAATATGCCGTTAGCCTTCTTGGCAACAAGGGCACACTGTCGACTCATATCCAGCTTCTCGTCCACTGTAATCCCCAGGTCCTTTACTGCAGAACTGCCGCTTAACCAGTCGGTCCCTAGTCTGTAGCAGTGCATGGGATTTTTCCGTCCTAAGTGCAGGACTCTGCACTTGACCTTGTTGAGCCTCATCAGATTTCTTTTGGTCCAATCCTCTAGTTTGTCTAGGTCCCTCTGTATCCTATCCCTACCCTCCAGCGTATCTACCACTCCTCCCAGTTTAGTGTCATCTGCAAACTTGTTGAGAGTGCAGTCCACACCATCCTCCAGATCATTAATGAAGATATTGAACAAAAGTGGCCCCAGGACCAAACCTTGGGGCACTCCGCTTGATACCGGCTGCCAATTAGACATGGAGCTATTGATCACTACCCGTTGAGCCCGACGATCTAGCCAGCTTTCTATCCATCTTATAGTCCATTCATCCAGCTCATACTTCTTTAACTTGCTGGCAAGAATACTGTGGGAGACCGTATCAAAAGCTTTGCTAAAGTCAAGGAATAAGACATCCACTGCTTTCCCCTCATCCACAGACCCAGTTATCTCGTCATAGAAGGCAATTAGGTTAGTCAGGCATGACTTGCCCTTGGTGAATCCATGCTGACTGTTCCTGATCACTTTCCTCTCCTCAAAGTGCTTCAGAATTGATTCCTTGAGGACCTGTTCAATGATTTTTCCAGGGACTGAGGTGAGGCTGACTGGCCTGTAGTTCCTTGGATCCTCCTTCTTCCCTTTTTTAAAGATGGGCACTACATTAGCCTTTTTCCAGTCATCCGGGACCTCCCCCGATTGCCATGAGTTTTCAAAGATAATGGGCAATGGCTCTGCAGCCATATCCGCTGTGACAAAGTTCCTCCTCTGCCTTGGTGGGTCCTGCGCTTATTGGCGGATTTGCTCACCTCACAGATTCACCCTGTGGGTCGGGAACAGTCCAGAGACTTTCCCCTCTGGTAGAAACCACAGCCCAGGTCAATTCCTCCTGTGTTTGATCAGGAGTTGGGAGGTTTGGGGGGAACCCGGGCCCGCCCTCTGCTCCGGGTTCCAGCCCAGGGCCCTGTGGACTGCAGCTGTCTAGAGTGCCTCCTGGTACAGTCGCACAACAGCTACAGCTCCCTGGGCTACTTCCCCATGGCCTCCTCCCAACACCACTGGACCTTCCTCCTGATGTCTGATAACGCTTGTACTTCTCAGTCCTCCAGCAGTACGCCTACTCACTCTCAGCTTCTAGCACACCTCTTGCTCCCAGTTCCTCACATGCACTTCCTCTCCTTTGACTCCCTGGCTCCCCCTGGCATGACTGGAGTGAGTCCTTTTATAGCATCAGAGGGGCCTTAATTAGAGTCAGGTGCTTAACAGCCTCACCTGACTCTAAGCAGGTTAATTGGAGTCAGGTGTTCTCATTAGCCTGGAGCAGCACCTGCTCTGGTCACTCAGGGAACAGAAAAATGCTTATCCAGTGGCCAGTATATCTCCCTTCTGGCCAGTATATCTCCCTCTGCTGTTCCCAACCGGTCTGGATCTATCACACCGCCAACTCCTTTAGCACCCTCGGATGCAGCGCATCCGGCCCCATGGACTTGTGCTCGTCCAGTTTTTCTAAATAGTCCGGAACCACTTCTTTCTCCACAGAGGGCTGGTCACCTCCTCCCCATACTGTGCTGCCCAGTGCAGCAGTCTGGGAGCTGACCTTGTTCGTGAAGACAGAGGCAAAAAAAGCATTGAGTACATTAGCTTTTCCCACATCCTCGGTCACTAGGTTGCCTCCCTCATTCCGTAAGGGGCCCACACTTTCCTTGACTTTCTTCTTGTTGCTAACGTACCTGAAGAAACCCTTCTTGTTACTCTTAACATCTCTTACTAGCTGCAACTCCAAGTGTGATTTGGCCTTCCTGATTTCACTCCTGCATGCCTGAGCAATATTTTTATACTCCTTCCTGGTCATTTGTCCAAGCTTCCACTTCTTTTAAGCTCCTCTTTTGTGTTTAAGATCAGCAAGGATTTCACTGTTAAGCCAAGCTGGTCGCCTGCCATATTTACTATTCTTTCTACACATCAGGATGGTTTGTTCCTGTGCCCTCAATAAGGCTTCTTTAAAATACAGCCAGCTCTCCTGGATTCCTTTCCCCTTCATGTTATTCTCCCAGGGGATCCTGCCCATCAGTTTCCTGAGGGAGTCAAAGTCTGCTTTTCTGAAGTCCAGGGTCCGTATTCTGCTGCTCTCCTGTCTTCCTTGTGTCAGGATCCTGAACTCGACCATCTCATGGTCACTGCCTCCCAGGTTCCCACCCACTTTTGCTTCCCCTACTAATTCTTCCCTGTTTGTGAGCAGCAGATCTAGAAGAGCTCTGCCCCTAGTTGGTTCCTCCAGCACTTGCACTAGGAAATTGTCCCGTACACGTTCCAAAAACTTCCCACGTCTACCCCTAGGACAGGGGTGGGCAAACAACGGCCCGCAGGCCACATCCGGCCCATGGGACCATCCTGCCCGGCCCCTGAGCTCCTGGCCCGGGAGGCTATCCCCGGCCCCTCCCCCGCTGCCCCTCTCCCCCCGCAGCCTCAGCTCGCTCTGCCGCCGGCACAATGCTCTGGGCGGCCGGGCTGTGAGCTCCTGGGGCAGCGCAGCTGCAGAGCCCGGCCTGACCTGCGTGGTGGTAGCGGCAGCGGCGGCGGCAGCGTAGCCCAGCTCCAGCCGCCGCCAGCCACCGGTGCTCCAGGCAGCGTGGTAAGGGGGCACAGAGCAGGGGGGGTTGGATAGACGGCAGGGGAGTTTGGGGTGGTGGTCAGGGAGCGGGGGTGTGGTTAGGGGTCGGGGTGGTGATGGGGGGAATAGGGGGTTGAATGGGGGCAGGGGTCCCGGGGGGCAGTCAGGAAGGAGGGGGTGGTTGGAGGGGGCGGCAGGGGGCAGTCAGGGGCAGGGGTTCCGGGGGCAGTCAGGGGACAGGGAGAAGGGATGATTGGATGGGGCAGAGGTCCCGGGGGGTGGGCATCAGGAATGAGAGGAGGGGTTGGATGGGGCAGTGGGGGTCTGGGGGCGGTCAGGGGACAGGGAGCGGGGGAGTGTGGATGGGGCAGGGGTTCCGGGGGGGGGGGGCGTCAGGGCACAGGGGGGGCTTGGATGGGGCAGGAGTCCCGGGGAGGGCATGACCCCCTCCCCTAACCGGCCCTCCATACAATTTCTGAAACCCGATGCGGCCCTCAGGCCAAAAAGTTTGCCCGCCCCTGCCATAGGAGCATGATGTGAGGGGCCTGGTCTGGCCCTGGTGGTGGGGCTGGGATTCCTCAGGGAAACTGTCCTGCTGGCAGTTTGGCCCCATCTATAGGGAGCCAGAGAAGATCTCCTCAGTGTCCAGAAGATGTTGTGGGGCTGAGGGGCCCAGCTGCTGTGTCTATGGAGCTGGTGTGGCTGGGGTCATGGTGAGGCACTGACCTTTCCCTCCCACACCTTGCCGGTTCGCTCCCTTTCTCTGCTGTGCCCCAGAATCACCGGGATCATCGCACCTCCTGGATCTGCTGGCCCAGCCACCGCTAGAAACAGGCAAGGGGGCTAGATGGGGCTCCAATGTGCCTAGGGGCAGGGGCAGGCCACCCAGTCTCCCCCTCCCCCGAGTGGCATGTGGAGGAAGATGCACCAGGAGTCTCCAAGTGGGGACCAGTGGGGTACGGGAAGACCAGCCAAACCCCCCTCCCTGCAGAGCCCCAGGGTCCGGCGAGGGAGAGGATGACATGAGCTGGGATAGACCTCTGGCGTGATGGTGTAAAGGGGGCACTGCCAGCTGTGTGGAGGGGGCCTGCTGTGAATTGGCAGTGGGCCCCTCCCCTGACCCGAACAGTGGCCGTGGGTTTTCTGAGCACTTGGCTTGTGCCTTTGGGGATGTGGCAGCCTGGCAGTGCCCTGGGAGGTGCCTTTCTGGAATGAATCCTGGCCCCAGTCACTGGCAGAGGCTCGGTGCGCCGGGGTGTTGGTGGCTTTCTGCTGAGTGCAGAGCGGCTGGGCCCATGGGGGTTTCTCTACAGGATTGGGGCCATTAGTCACCCACCCCTCGCACGTGCCCTACAGTCGGCCGCTGAGAGCTTCCCCACTTGGCCTTGTCTGTGCAGCCAAATGCAAAGGGAACCTGTGGCTGGGGAGTTCACCCTGACCGTTGGCTGGGTCTGACTCATGGCAGAGAGCCGTCCTTGGCAGCCGGCTTGGAGCTCGCTGCTCTGGGAGCTGAGACACGTACCCATGTCCCTCACATACAGCAGCTCTTAATGCTCCTCATCCCCGTACTCCTTCCTGTCTGCCCTTGGGAAGGCTCCTTCCCAGCCGCCTGGTTCATACCAGCTCCAGCTCCGTGAACCAGCTCCAGCTCCTTGGACGTCCTTGCAAAGCTGTTCTTGGCTGGTCCCTGCCCATCACGTCCAGACATGGCTGCACTGGGACGAGGGCTGAGGTGGGGTTGGGGGTGAGATCCCCTTGTGTGCACCACCCTGACAGTGGCAGGAGTCACTTGAACACAAGCTGGTCCAAACCCAGCCCTGGGGCAAGCAGGCCCACCCCACCGGGGTCAACAGAGCTGCGCCGTAGAGGGCCAGGGCTGAATACAGCTCTGAGCATGGCCCCTGACCGGCTCCTGGCTAGCAATAACCTGGAGACATGACCCAGAGGCCTGGAAAGGCCTGTGCCCTGTGCTGAGATTCTCAGCCTTAGACAGGACACCTCAGGCTTCAGAGCTGCTCCAGATGCAGCGCACTTCTGGGACGCCAGCGGGGACGCTGCTGTCCCACTGCTGCTGGGCTAGGTGCCAAGTGGGAGCAGCGGGAGACTGGTTACCTGAACTTTCCTCCCCACAGCCTGCTGCCATGGGGAGTGGTTCCAAGCGGAGGGGTTCCAATCACTTAGGCTTCCCAGCAGCAATACCCCAGTGGAGCAGAGCAAGGCCAGGTAGGGGACAGACCTTCAGTGCAAAGAGCTGTATCAAGCTGGTTGCAATTTCTGACACTGCCTAAGGGATTTGGGTGCCTCCTCCCCCTTTGATGTAATGGGGGCTTGGAAGAGGGGCAAGGTGCTGATTCCAGTTTGCCCCTCTGATAGCAGCAGGGATGCAAGCAGAGGTTTGTCCTGGCCAGCCAAGCCAGATACCCGGTAGACTGAATGCAAAGCAAGAAAGATGGTAAAGAGAAGGAATAAAGTGAGGAAGGAAACAGACCCACTGGGGCAGGGGCAAAAGCAGGAGCCTCAGGGTCACATCTCGGTGTTGCTCAGGGTCTAGCCAAACCTGATGGATGTGGGATGGCACCTTGTTGGGTCAGGACAGTCATTGAGGATAAGGAAAACAGTGTGGTGGCAACTCTTCAGAGGCCAGCAGGGGGCGCTGTGACAGCCGCTGTGGAGACCTGCAGTGGCCAGCAGTGTGGCCTACTGGGTGGAGCAGTGGCCTGGCACTCAGGAGACCTGGGTTCTATTCCCAGCTCTGGCCTGCTGGGAGACCTTGGGCCAAGCCCCTTTGTGCCTCAGTTTCCCCATCTTCCAAATGGGGATAATGACGCTGATTCCTTTGTAGAGCGCTGTGAGACCCACTGATGCTAGGAGCTGGGAATTACTCCTCTTATTGTTACTGCTCACACAAGCTCTGGGTGCTCCCTGAACAGTCCAAGAGGGGCTACGGCCCTGTCCAACAATCCAGGGGACCCAGGTATCAACTCGGCTTCCCACCGGGACACACCTGGGCCGGTAGAGAAAGCAAAGGTGTAAGGCCCCAGAAGGCTGATTGGTTCTGTTAGAGCAGCCGCATCCAGGCCACAGCAGCCCATCCAGCGCCGTTCCACGCAGCCTTTCAGAGGCCAGCATTGTGGATTAACAGGACTCAGTGCCACCTGCCACCCACAGCTGGTCTGGAACCCAGATCAGACTAGTAGGTGGGGCAGGGCAGGCAGAGAGGCGTTTCTGGGAGGGTTCTGCAGGGATCAGTGCTAGGCCCAGCTCTGTTCAGTGTCGTCATCAATGGTCTGGGAGTAGGGATAAAATCACTGCTGGTAACATTGGCAGGTGACTCAAAGATTGTGGTAAATGACCATGAGGACAGGGCAGTTCTACAATGCGAGCTGGGCCCATTCAAACACAATGGATTGTAGTGCAGCCCAGGAGCAGGGAAAGCCAACCACGCCTCCAGAGGGGGTGCTGTATCCTGGGAAGCAGGGACTCGTGAAAGGATTTAGGGTCCTAGCACCTCAACCTGAGCACCCACTGCTGTGGCACCAAGGGCTAATGTGATCCTTGGATGGATAAACAGGGGAGGAGTAAAGAGATTTTATCTCGATGTACAGCACTGTTGAGACCGGTAGTAGAATACTGCGTAAGAACACAAGAACTGGGTCAGACCAAAGGTCCATCTAGCCCAGTATCCTGCCTTCTGACAGTGGCCAGTGCCAGGTGCCCCAGAAGGAATGAACAGAACAGGGAATCATCAAGTGATCCATCCCCTGTCGCCCATTCCCAGCTTCTGGCAAACAGAGGCTAGGGCCACCACCACTGCCCATCCTGGCTAATAGCCACTGATGGAGCCATTCTCCATTAGCTTAATTCTTTTTTGATCTGAGTTCTAGTTTTGGTCTCCACAACATCCCCTGGCAACGAGTTCCACAGGCTGACTGTGTGTTCTGTGACAGGGTGGAAGAACCTTCCTGCGGAGGAAATCCCAGGTCCTAGTGCGGGCACAGGCAGAGCAAGCACCAGTGGAAGCTGACGCCAGACACATTCCAACTGGGAATTAAGCACAAAATTGTCCAGTGAGGGTGAGCAACCATTGGACCAAACTCCCAGGGAGGCCGTGGATTCTCCATCTCTTGACATCTTCAAGTCAAGGTCTGCTTTAGTCAGCCCCCAGTCACTGGGCTCAACACAGGGACAACTAGGGGGGAATGTGATATACAGAGAGTTAGCTATATGCTCTAATGGTCCCGTCAGGCCTTAACCTCTAGGAATCTATCAGTGGGTTTCTGCCCTGCAGGTGGAGGCTGGGGGCATATGGAATTAGAGTTACACTCATTCATGGACCCTTATGTTCAATTTTCTTATATTCAGATGTTCAGGTTTTTTACACTACAATGTTGTACCAGTTTTTGGGGGGTTGGGGTGTGTGTGTTTGTTTTTTGGTACATTTACCAATGTAATATTTTCTTCTGAACAGAATGTTGATGTATTATGATGAGGGCAATAGATTTTAAACATCTCATCAATAACTGCTGGGTGTGTATTTCTAGCTCATAGTGCGCTACAATAAATTAGTGATGCAGTCTCCGAGCTGGCAGCTCCAGTTGTCCTCCACAGATTCTCTGGTGCAGAATTATTTCTCTCCAGACTTCTTAGCATATAAGGAGTTCTCTGCCAGACTGCTATTCCAGAGAATGTTCTGTGCCGACTGATGCACAGGCAATTTTGTTTACAAAGTCCAGAGGATCTTGAAAGTTTCTGGAACCAGAACTATTTAGTGTACAAAGTCTGCCAGTTTTGCCAAGGTGTGTGTTTGTGGAGCATGTTCATTCTCTAAAACTTACCGAGATGTTTATATCTGCCAAGACCTCTCAGCCACCATAATTTCGTAGCAAACAACTCCAGAATTACCCACCAGCTTTACTAAAAACAGCCTCTTGTAAAGCTAATGGACAAAACAAACTCAAGTGTCTTGATTGAGCTGTCTTTGAGGTCCGACTTTACAGGTAAACAAACAAACACAGCCTATTGACTTTTCCAAATGGAAAAATTCCTCCCTGTCCAAGTCCCATGTTTAAAAAAAAAGCCACAATTCATTAACTGCAAAAGTTGTCCAGAAATATTTCCCCATGTGTCTGGAAACCAGTCAGAGCAACTGTCAAGTGGAAAGGAGCGCTCCTAAATCAAATGTCAGTGGGTGTGTGGGAGGGCAGAGCCACTGCTTTATGCCTGGGGGAATCATTTACACCTGTGCAAACCCCGCTAGCCTGGAATATTGTTTCCAGAGAGAAATGGGATTTTTAAGTTGTAGGTGTCTCTTGATCCCTTAAACTACGGAGTCGCTACTGTGACTCCACAATGGGATCCAGCAGGACAGTTTTGTTCTCACAGCTATTCTGAACAGTAAGAGATTCAAGACACAGAGCCAGGGCCGGCTCCAGGCACCAGCCGAGAAAGCTTGTGCTTGGGGCGGCAGATTCTAAGGGGCGGCATTCCCTCCAATCCTTTTTGTGTTTTGTTTTTTTTGCTTCACCGCTTTGGCCGCCCTGCAGGCTTTTGGGTTTTTTTTGCTTCGCCGCTCCGGCCGCCCCGCAGGTTTTTTTTCTTTTTGGTTTGCCGCTCCGGCCGCCCTGTAGGGCGCGGCGGCGCGGAGGAGGGGAGCGCCCTGCTGGGAGCGGGCTGCGCACTCCGTCTGCCCCAGCCAGTGCCAGCAAGCCTGGCAGGGCAGCCCGCATCCTTCCCTCCCTGCCAACTGGAGCGGTGCGGAGCCCTCCCGGCAGGCAGCGCGGCGGTCGGGGCCACGTGGTGAGCGCCCGGCTGAAGGAAGCCCTGGCCGCCCCCCTTCTCTCTCTCTCCCCCTCTCCCTCCCCCTCCCCCCCCGCTAGCCGGGGTGCGCACTCCGCTGCCTGGGGCACGTCTGCAGCACAGGGAGTCCCCCTGCACCCTGGCTCTGGCTGCGCCGCAGGTTTTTTTGTTTTTTTTTTGCTTGGGACAGCAAAAAAGCCAGAGCCGGCCCTGCACAGAGCTTTGCTAAGAGAGTATCAAAATGAGGATTTTCAAATGTCTCTAGTGATTTTGGACACCCCGCTGGTGATGCCATGAATAATCTGATCTCCAGAGTGCGGGTGCTCAGCACTTTCTGACAATCAGGCCCCTTGAAGGGGTCTCAAGTCAGGCATCTGAAAATGGAGACATCCAAAATCTCTTGTCTCATTTGAAGATCTTGGCCCAAGATCTCCCCACTGACTGTTCAACAGCTGGGATGTGCCTGCCCTAGGGCCCAGCACTAGGCCTTCTGGGAATTATGCCTGGAGCTGGGGGACATATTTTTAAAACATGACAATATCTTTTTAAAATTTGATATTTTTGTTTTGTTAGCTTTGAAAAGTGATGGATTGGTCATTTTTGAAGAGATTAACAATTTTAAGTGTATCATAGTTTTATCTTACATTGATCATTATTCATTTTTGAAATAGAGACTTTTCTAAACGGAATTTCCCATTTTCATTTTGCTGCAGGGTTACTTTCAATTGCTCAGCTGGGTCACATGGTGGGATTTAAAAATATTTTCAAACTTTAAAAAATCATTTTAGAACATTCCCCATTTTTAAAATGAAAATTAAACAAAAATGAAAAGTCAGCAGAACATTGATAAACATTTTCACTTCAAATTATTGGAAAAAACAGAACATTTTGAAAGGGAGAAAGTTTTTCACACAAAGTTTTGTTTTTGAAGAGGGATTTTTTCAGATTAAAAAATTTTCATTCAAAAAGCTGTGACCAGCTCTAATTACAACACCGTAGTAATACATGATCCCATCAGCCCAGCTCAACAAAGCACTGAAGCACATACACAAATGGAACTTTAAGCATGTGCTGAGGGGATTCCTGAGCTGGGACGAGTTCCTGGGTTAGGGGCCTAGCATTGGCCCTGCGGTGCCCCCCACCCAGGGGCGGCTCCAGGCACCAGCGCACCAAGTGCGTGCCTGGGGCGGCAAGCCGCGGGGGGTGGCCTGCCGGTCGCTGTGAGGGCGGCAGTCAGGCAGCCTTCGGCAGTGCGCCTGCGGGAGGTCCACTGGTCCCGCGGCTTTGGTGGCAATTTGGCGGCGGGTACGCCGAAGCCACGGGACTGGCAGATCTCCTGCAGGTGCGCCGCCGAATCCGCGTTACCAGCGGACCTCCTGCGGGCGCACCGCCGAAGGCTGTCTCACTGCTGTGCTTGGGGCAGGGAACTGATGGGCAAGGTCCCCTGGGAGAATAACATGAGGGGGAAAGGAGTAG
>QXTE01000233.1:979855-1061128 GCA_003942145.1 Platysternon megacephalum
GACCTCCTGAGGTCCCTTCCAACCCTGAGATTCTATGATTCTATGATTCTATGAAAATACATAGAGCCGCTCCTGCCCCCACCCTCACTCAGCATGCAGGATGGAATAGGCTCTAGACGGTCGGCATTCCCCATGCTGCAAAGACAGAGCAGCATCCAAAGCCTGTGCTGATGGAGGACAAGATCCTGCAGCTTTCATTGACACCATCATGTCTTATTTCTCCAGTACCATTATACCGCATCTGACACTATTTCCTATAACCATGGAAACACCGGTAGCATCTTGCAGCACTTTGTTTTTATTCTTGTATCCTTACCCTGTTTTCATGGTCATAACACTCCAATAGCTATTGATTTGGATTTCTTATCTGGCAGGTTCTTCTCTCTGGAAGGCCAAGATTGAATGACTTAGCACACCTATACACTGTGCATTTTCTTCTCCACAGCGGCACAGCCTGCCTTCGGTGTAGCTCAGGTTACGAGGGTGCAAGGCTCCTTAGCCATAAATGGAGGGGGCCAGTGCGTTCCAGGAAATGTTTGCTCTGACTTGATAGCTCCGCTGGATCCTTTGGGTGAAGCCACCAGGCTGTGCCAGTGGGAGAGGGCTGGACAGCCGGCCTCTAACCCTGCCCAGGTGCTGTGAACGGGCAAGTGGGGCATCCCCTAGTGCAAGGGTCAAAACAGAGACGTTGGCTTCGGGAAGGGGCCTCTGGCCACGCTGGCTAGTCAGCTGCTCGCTGGGGTGATCAAAGGGCTTTTGTGCCTTTGCTGTCAGGGTTCTTGTCCCAGTTCCTTTGCCCACAGTTTTCCCGTGTTTCTACCCTTACTGCTCTGGAGCAGTGTCCGGAATTAGCCATGGGAACATCTTACCAAGAGTCATGGTGGCGGGTTCTCCATCACTGACACTGTTCACACCAAGCCTGGATTACTTCAGGGATGTTCTCAGGAGGGCAGTGAGCTGAGTGCGCCCCTCTGGCTGTTCTAAGCCAGCCCAGGGGCATGGTCTAGGCAGGCGGAGTCCAGGCGGGAACCCCCTCCTGCTCCCAGTTGTGGACCTCCTAGGAGCATGTGAATGTGGCGTCCATTGCCCCCTAAGAGCACCTTCCCTGAGCAAGGGAGACTCCATAGCTGGGCCCAGTGCTGGCCCCGACGATTCGCTCCCTGTGCTGTAGCACAGCCCTTAGTCTGGCGCAGAAGAAGTTTTCCACCCGCCAGGAGCCTTCCCCAGTGCTGGGGAGCCCAGGATGCCCCATGAGCAAGGCTGAGCCGTGGCTGAGGAAACAGCGCTGCCAACTTGCTGACAGGGGCCAGGTTGAGGGGGGGAGACACCCTGAACCCCACTGTCAATGCCTTGGAAATGCCATGCCCACAGACGTTCATGCCAGGCACAGCTGAGGCGTGAAGGCCCCATGCAAACCCCTGGCGGGAGGTGGGGAGAGACGCCAGCTGTGCCAAGGCTACTGACAAATTCAAACTAGCTGCAGAAATTTGGCATCATTTGTTCAGTGCCCAGCCCCGGGCGGGGGGCCCAGTCCTGTGAGAAGAGCGCTGAGAGGATCCAGCAGCCCGGCGAGGAAGCCGAAGCCAAAGCCAGGGGCTGGTCATAGAGAGGGGCGGTCAGTCCGCTGGCCAGGTGCAGTGCTGGCAGGCCCCTGCTCGCTCTGTTTGTCAGCTGCATCCTTGTCCTCACTGCCTCCTTATGAAGGTCTGCCCTGAACTGGGGCATCTGCACCTGTCAGGGTTTCCTCCCCACTCTGAACTCTGGGGTACAGATGTGGGAACCCGCATGAAAGTCCCCGTAAATTTATATTCTACCAGCTTAGGTTAAAAACTTCCCCAAGGCACAAATTCCTTTCCTTGTCCTTGGACGGTATTGCTGCCACCACCAAGTGATTTAAACAAACATTCAGGGAGGGACCACTTGGAGCCCTATCCCCCCCAAAATATCCCCCCCAAGTCCCTTCACCCCCTTTCCTGGGGCGGCTTGAGAATAATATACCACCCAATAGGTTAACAAAGTGAGCACAGACCAAATCCCTGGTTTTTTAGGACACTGAAAATCAATCAGGTTCTTAAAAGAAGAATTGTATTAAAAAAAAAGTAAAAGAATCACACCTGCAAAATCAGGATGGAAGATAACTTAACAGGGTAAATAAAAAGATTTAAAACACAGAGGATTCCCCTCTGACTCTGCTTCCCAGTTACAAAACAGGAATAAAATTACCTCTTAGCATAGGGAAAATTCACAAGCTAAAACAAAAGATACTCTAACACATTTCCTTGCCTTTACTTACAATTTCTGTAATTTTAGATGTATATTTCAGGATCTTTTTAAGAGCTGGTTTACCTGCTTGGTCTCTCTCTTTGTCCCGAGAGGGAACAAACAAAGAGAGCACAAACAAAACCTCCCTCCCCTCCCCAGATTTGAAAGTATCTTCTTTTCCTATTGGTCCTTTTGGTCAGGTGCCAACTAGGTTAATTGAACTGATTAACTCCTTACAGGTAAGGGGATTCTGTACCTCTGGCCAGGAGGGATTTTATGTTACTGCATACATAAGGGTTGTTACCCTTCCCTTTACATTTATGACAGCACCCCTTACAGAGCCTGGCAGATGTCGCCAGCGCTGGGCACTGCTGAGCAATGGGGGTGGGGAATGCGCTGAAATGCTTCTGCTCACCAGCATCTTCCTACCTGCACTTCACGCCTCCCTCCGTCGCCAGGCAGCGCTAATTAGCTGGCACTCCTGGCCTCCACGCAGGGTTGTCCTGGTAACTTGTTTGCTGCACCCCAGGGATTTACAGCTACGGTTCCTGCTCTTCGCTCTCTCCAGGGCCTTCCTCCCAGGTGCCTGGATTTTCCGTAATCTAAGAGGGAGATGCTGCACTGGGCGCTATGCCTGCACCAGCCCTTTCCAAGTCCAGATCCTCCCTTGAGAGCAGGGCAGACAGATGGCAGCCAGCCCCCATCTCTGAGCACCCCAGCCTGTGGGGGCTGGGGGAGAAGCTGGGCTGGTTCTGGCAGCAGGGACCCATCCCTCAGGAAGCGGATTCTTTTATGGAGAGAAAATTCCTCAATCTGGTGGGAGAGAGTCTGCAACACCCCCGTGAAGAGCCCACAGAGCAGAGCCCCACCCCTGCCAGTGCTGCCCAGCCCCCGCCCCAGGGGGCCACACTAGCCCCATTTCACAAAGGCACAGGGAGGGGAAGGGCTTTGCCCAGGGGGTGGCAGTGGGGCTAGGACCCAGGTGTTCCTGGCTGCCTGCCTCATGCTCCCTCCCTTAGAGTGTAGTGTGTCTGCAGGCCCTGCAGCCAAGGGGAGAGACAAGGACACACACACACACACGCAGGCACACATACACACACTCCACCCCCCAGACTGTTGCCTTTCATTGGCAGAGGGAGCATTCAGCATGGGCGTGTGGACAGTGGGTCTGGCCCAGCACAGCATGGAAGGAGGCTGGGGCCCTAATGTAGGACCCCTATCTACATGCAACCACTAGGCAAACCCATGGGCCAGCAATATGCCGATGACACAGCTCTACCTACCCTTCGTCACCCAGGACCACACCAGTACCACCACACACCAGTGCTCGGATGAGATCAGCTCATGGATGAACAGCTACTTGAAGGACCTGAGCAAGGCACAGGTGATGCTGGTGGACAGAGCATACTTGCAGTGACCCAGCAGTCGCCTTTGGTTAAAAGTACATACTCACAGTTGGTCACTTCAGTCTGTAGCTTAGCAGCGCACCTGGATATAGTAGAAAGTATCACTCACAGATGTAGCTCTCTCCAGTTAGGTAGGAGACTCCATCCCACCCTGGCAAATCATGACCTGGCCTCCATTATTAACACCTGTTACTTCTCAGCTGGACTACAGCAATGCAATGTACCTGGGCACAGGGGCCAACCTTCAGCTTTCTCCGGGGTTGCTCCCCCCCGCTCTGCCCTGAGCCCTGCCCCCACTCCATCCCTTCCCCCAAGGCTTCATCCTTGCTCTGCCTCTTCCTGCCCCTGCTCCACCCCTCCCCTGAGGCTCCGCCTCACCGTGCCTCCTCCTGCCTCCACTCCTCCCCCCTCCCCCAGGGCCTCCTGCCTGCCGCAGAACAGGTGATCAGTGGCAGGTGGGAGGCGCTGGGGAGGAGCTGATCCGTGGGGCCTGCTGAACAGCTGATTGGCGGGTGGCTGATGGGTGCTAAGCACCCACTATTTTTTCTGTGGGTGCTCTAGCCCCGGAGCACCCACATAGTCAGTGCCTATGTACCTGGGCATGCAGTATTCCACACTTTGGCTAGGTCCACACTACCCGCCCGGATCGGCGGGTAGAAATCGATGTAGTGGGGATCGATGTATCGCGTCTCGTCTGGACGCGATACATCGATCCCTGAACGCGCTCACATCGACTCCGTAACTCCAGCAGGGCGAGCGGAGTTCGCGGAGTCGACGGGGGAGCCGCGGACGTCGATCCCGCGCTGCGAGGACGTGAGGTAAGCGCGCCTAATTCGAAATAGGATACTTCGACTTCAGCTACGCTATTCTCGTAGCTGAAGTCGCGTATCTTATTTCGATCCCCGCCCCTAGTGTGGACCAGCCCTTTGAGAACTCCAACTGATAGAGAATGCTGTGGCATGTCTCCTCAGCAACATTGGCTGCCATGAATACATCACACCTGTCCTCCGCTCCCTACACTAACTTCTCATAGAATATCGAATCAAGTTCAAGGTCTCTGTCCTTATCTTCAAGGGTCGATGGCCTGGGACCAGCGTATCTCAAAGATCCCGGGTCCAGGATGGGGACCATGGTGGACAGCTCTGTTCCTCCAACAAAATGGAACTGCACAGTCGGGGAAAGCTCATCTGTGCAGGAGGTAGAATATTCTCAGGGACCAGACCCAGACTGTGGAACAAAACACCCAGAACCTAAGGACCATCCCAAACCTGCCCACCTTCCAATGCAAGGGCCAGACACATTTCTTCAACTGACCTCCGCTAACAGAAACATATAAACATAAGTGTAACCCCTTTGGGGTTTAGAGAGCATGGCCCCTTTAAATCTTTTTTCCTAGGGGGGAGGGGGAGAGTAAGAAAATAGGAGGGAAACTCCAGGGGGCAGCTGGAGCTCCAGGGAGAGGGGGAGAGCAGCCTGCAGGCCCTGGAAAAGTGAAGCAGAGAGAACCTGCCAGAAGCCTGGGAAGGACAGGGCCGATCGGGGACAGCCCAGGACAGGAGCCAGGAGGAGCACGGTGCCAGGGGGGAATCGCCCGAGGAGGACAGGCCGGAGCTGGACCCAGTATCGTGGCTGCCCAGAGCTGCATGGGGCTGTGAGTACTGGGGTTGGGACTCTGCACTGGGAACAAGGAGGGAGGCTGCTAGCTAGTTAAGTGGGGAGGGGGTCGCTCTGTGTGGCTTTGCAGAGAGCGGCAGAAGAGGGCACCGGAGGGGTTTGTTGGGGGAAAGTTCACTGGAGCCGAAGACGACCAGGAGCACCCAAGACTCACCCCTGGACTGGAACTTTGCTGAGGACTCCTGAACTCTGTGTGCAGACACATTGCTCAGTGTCTGCCCTTCCAGCCTGTGCTACCACTGGGCCCGTGGGGCCTGGGTTTGAATGCAACCCTGTTCTGCTGCTCCCCCTATATTTCCCCTTGTTGTATTTCTCCTCTCATCCCTCTGTACATAAATATTGCCCTTTGTTATATCCATTGTACTTTTCCTGTGGGTGGGTGTGTTCACTCTGGGGGGTTTGGAACAGGTGCCCCTGGGGTGGAAGGGATTTCTCCTGCTGCATTCCTGCGCGCGCCTTCTCTTGGCCAGAGCTGCCTGCAGAGCAGACTCCATCTTGGCCACGAGGGCGCTAAAGTTACATAAGAATGGCCATAGTGGTCAGACCAATGGTCCATGGAGCCCAGTATCCTGTTTTCTGACAGTGCCCAGTGTCAGAGCAATTTATCGAGTGATCTATCCCCTGTCATCCACTTCCAGCTTCTGGCAAACAGAGGCTAGGGACACCAAGAGCATGGGGTTGCATCCCTTCCCATCCTGGCTAATAGCCATTGACTGACCTCTCCTCCAGGAACTTATCTAGTTCTTTTTGACCCCAGATACAGTTTTGGTCTTCACATCATCCCCTGGCAATGAGTTTCCACTGGTTGAATGTGCATTGTGTGAAGAAGTGCTTGCTTATGGAAACCTGCTGCCTTTTAATTTCACCGGGTGACCCCTGGTTCTTGTGTTATGTTGAGGCAAAGCCATCCCATCAATAGGATGGACCGGGGCAACCACCCCGAGCCCTGCGCTTTGGGGGGGGCCCCCCACGCTTTGGGATGCGGGATCCAGGGCAGCCTGGAGGGGTTGCGGGGGGCCTGGTGCTGGCAGCAGGGAGCAACCCAGCCCCAGCCCATCCTGCTGGTTCCCGGAGTCACTTGGGGGAGGGGGCGGAAGCCAGAAAGAGGTTGGGCGGGGGCTTGGGGGAAGGGGTGGAATGGGGGCGGGGAGGGGCAGGGCAGGGGCAAGAAGAGGCGGAGCTGGGGCTTGGGGGAAGGGGTGGAGTGGGGGCGGGGCCTGGGCTGGAGGGGGGGTTGTCCTGGGCCCCGCACCCCCCTAGGAACGGCCCTTTGTGGAGGGGTAAATAACACTTCCTTATTCACTTTCTCCACGCCTGTCATGATTTTATAAACCTCTGTCATATCCCCCCTTAGTCGTCTCTTTTCCAAGTTGAAACAGTCCCAGTCTTTTTAACTTCTCCTCATATGGAAGCTGTTCCATTCCCATTGTTGCCCTTCTCTGTACTTTTTCCAGTTCTAATATAACTTTTTTGAGATGAGGTGACCATAACTGCACGCATTATTCAAGGTATGGACGTGCCATGGATTTATATAGTGGCATTATGATGTTTTCTGTCTTGTTATCTATCCCTTTCCTAATGGTTCCTAATATTCTCTTAGCTTTTTTGCTTGCTGATGCATATTGAGCAGATGTTTTCAGAAAACTATCCATGATGTCTCCAAGATCTCTTTCTTGAGTGGTAACAGCTAATTTAGACCCCATCATTTTGTATGTATAGTTGAGATTATGTTTTCCAATGTGCATTACTTTGCATTTATCAACATTGAATTTCATCTGCCATTTTCTTGCCCAGTCACCCAGTTTTGTGAGATCCTTTTGTAGCTCTTCGCAGTCTGCCTGGGACTTAACTATCTTGAGTAATAGGTTTGTATAATTTTTGGTGGTGCCCAGAACGGGTCCAGCAGAGCCATCCAGTCCATAAGACGGACCGGGGCAACTGCCCCAGCCCCGCACTTTGGAACGGGGTGGGAAGAGGTAGCGCCTTGGGGGAAGAGGCGGAGCGGAGCAGGGCGGGCTGGGGCTGGGTCAATTGCTGCTGCAGTGCCAGGCCGCCCGCTAACCCCCCAGGCCGCCCTGGACCCTGCGCCCCCCTGAAGCGCGGGGCCCGCGGAAGTTGCCTTGGTCCGTCCTATGGACGGGACAGCTCTGAAAATATCAGCCCAAACATTGGTGGAGCTGGGCCCACCTTCCTGAATATTGGTGGAGCACAGGCACCACGGGCCCATATAACTCGCTGCCTATGGTAATTTTGTATCATCTGCAAACTTTACCATCTCACTTTTGAATCCTTTCCCCAGATCACTTATGAATATGTTTAATAGGACTGGTCCCAGTACAGATCCTTGGGGGACACCACTATTTACCTCTCTCCACTGTGCAAACTGACTGTTTATTCCTATCCTTTGTTTCCTATCTTTTAACCAGTTACCAATCCATGAGAGGACCTTCCCTCTTATCCCATGACTCCTTACTTTGTTTAAGAGCCTTTGGTGAGGGACCTTGTCAAAGGTTTTCTGAAAGTCCAAGTGCACTATATCCACTGGTCACCCTTGTCCGCATGTTTGTTGACCCCCTCAAAGAATTCTAGTAGATTGGTGAGGCATGATTTCCCTTTACAAAAGCCATGTTGACTCTTTCTCAACATGTCATGTTCATCTCTGTGTCTGATAATTAAGGCTGCGAGTCTTCCGTGGAGGTCATGGAAGTTGCGGATTCTGTGACTTTCCAGGACCTCTCAATCTTCTGCAGCTGCAGCGGCTGGTGCGGTTGACCCCAGGGCCCCCCAGCAACTGGTCCCAGGTGCTGCCCTGGAGCAGCAGTCCGGGAGCAGCAGCAGTGCCCCAGGCCGCCCCCCGCCCGGAGGAGCAGTGGCGGGGTCCTGGGCTGCCCCCCAGCCTGGATGAGTGGTAGCGGTGGTGATGAAGCCATGCACCGCCCCCAGTCTGGAGCAGCGGCGGCAGCGGTAGGGCCCTGGGCTGTCCCCCACCCAGAGGAGCAGTGGCAATGGTGGGGCCACAGGCTGCCACCACTCAGAGTGGCGGCAGTGGGGCCCCAAACCACCCCCACCCCCAGGAGCAGCAGCGACCACCAGAGCACCCGTTCCTCCCTCAGCATCTAAGATTTAGGCACAGGTATTTTTGGTAAAAGTCACGGACAGGTCACTGGCTGTGACTTTTTGGTTATTACCCATGACCTGTCTGTGACTTTTACAAAAAAATACCCATGACTAAATCGTAGCCTTACTGATAAATCTGTTCTTGACTATAGTTTCAACCAATTTGCCTGGTACTGAAGTTAGGCTTCCTGGGCGGTAATTGTCAGGATCGCCTCTGCAGCCTTTTAAAAAAATCACTGTCACATTAGCTATTAAGGGATAGGTTACATACCACAGTTAATTGTTCTACAATGTCATATTTGAGATCCTTCAGAACTCTTGGGTGATATCATCCGGTCCTAGTGACTTTTTACTGTTTAATTTGTTCCAAAACCTTCTCTACTGACATCTCAATCTGGGACAGTTCCTCACATTTGTTATCTAAAAAGAATGGCTTAGGTGTGGGAATCTTCCTTATGACCTCTGCACTGAAGACTGATGCAAAGAATTCATTTAGCTTCTCCACAATGGCCTTGTCATCCTTGAGTGCTCTTTTAGCACCTCGACCATCCAGTGGCCCCTGCTTCTGATGTACTTAAAAAAAATTGCTGCTAGATTTTTGTGTGTCATTTGCTAGTTGCTCTTCAAATTCTTTTTTCGACTGCCTGGTTATACTTTTCAACTTGTTACACACAGTTTATGTTCCTTTCTATTTTCCTCAGTAGGATTTGACTTCCAATTTTTAAAGGATGTCTTTTTGTCTCTTTTACTCTGTTGTTTAGCCCCGATGGACTCTTTTTCATCCTCTTACTGTTTTTTGTAGTTGGGGTATACATTTTGTTTGAGCCTCTGTTATGGTGTNAATGGCCATAGTGGTCAGACCAATGGTCCATGGAGCCCAGTATCCTGTTTTCTGACAGTGCCCAGTGTCAGAGCAATTTATCGAGTGATCTATCCCCTGTCATCCACTTCCAGCTTCTGGCAAACAGAGGCTAGGGACACCAAGAGCATGGGGTTGCATCCCTTCCCATCCTGGCTAATAGCCATTGACTGACCTCTCCTCCAGGAACTTATCTAGTTCTTTTTGACCCCAGATACAGTTTTGGTCTTCACATCATCCCCTGGCAATGAGTTTCCACTGGTTGAATGTGCATTGTGTGAAGAAGTGCTTGCTTATGGAAACCTGCTGCCTTTTAATTTCACCGGGTGACCCCTGGTTCTTGTGTTATGTTGAGGCAAAGCCATCCCATCAATAGGATGGACCGGGGCAACCACCCCGAGCCCTGCGCTTTGGGGGGGGCCCCCCACGCTTTGGGATGCGGGATCCAGGGCAGCCTGGAGGGGTTGCGGGGGGCCTGGTGCTGGCAGCAGGGAGCAACCCAGCCCCAGCCCATCCTGCTGGTTCCCGGAGTCACTTGGGGGAGGGGGCGGAAGCCAGAAAGAGGTTGGGCGGGGGCTTGGGGGAAGGGGTGGAATGGGGGCGGGGAGGGGCAGGGCAGGGGCAAGAAGAGGCGGAGCTGGGGCTTGGGGGAAGGGGTGGAGTGGGGGCGGGGCCTGGGCTGGAGGGGGGGTTGTCCTGGGCCCCGCACCCCCCTAGGAACGGCCCTTTGTGGAGGGGTAAATAACACTTCCTTATTCACTTTCTCCACGCCTGTCATGATTTTATAAACCTCTGTCATATCCCCCCTTAGTCGTCTCTTTTCCAAGTTGAAACAGTCCCAGTCTTTTTAACTTCTCCTCATATGGAAGCTGTTCCATTCCCATTGTTGCCCTTCTCTGTACTTTTTCCAGTTCTAATATAACTTTTTTGAGATGAGGTGACCATAACTGCACGCATTATTCAAGGTATGGACGTGCCATGGATTTATATAGTGGCATTATGATGTTTTCTGTCTTGTTATCTATCCCTTTCCTAATGGTTCCTAATATTCTCTTAGCTTTTTTGCTTGCTGATGCATATTGAGCAGATGTTTTCAGAAAACTATCCATGATGTCTCCAAGATCTCTTTCTTGAGTGGTAACAGCTAATTTAGACCCCATCATTTTGTATGTATAGTTGAGATTATGTTTTCCAATGTTCATTACTTTGCATTTATCAACATTGAATTTCATCTGCCATTTTCTTGCCCAGTCACCCAGTTTTGTGAGATCCTTTTGTAGCTCTTCGCAGTCTGCCTGGGACTTAACTATCTTGAGTAATAGGTTTGTATAATTTTTGGTGGTGCCCAGAACGGGTCCAGCAGAGCCATCCAGTCCATAAGACGGACCGGGGCAACTGCCCCAGCCCCGCACTTTGGAACGGGGTGGGAAGAGGTAGCGCCTTGGGGGAAGAGGCGGAGCGGAGCAGGGCGGGCTGGGGCTGGGTCAATTGCTGCTGCAGTGCCAGGCCGCCCGCTAACCCCCCAGGCCGCCCTGGACCCTGCGCCCCCCTGAAGCGCGGGGCCCGCGGAAGTTGCCTTGGTCCGTCCTATGGACGGGACAGCTCTGAAAATATCAGCCCAAACATTGGTGGAGCTGGGCCCACCTTCCTGAATATTGGTGGAGCACAGGCACCACGGGCCCATATAACTCGCTGCCTATGGTAATTTTGTATCATCTGCAAACTTTACCATCTCACTTTTGAATCCTTTCCCCAGATCACTTATGAATATGTTTAATAGGACTGGTCCCAGTACAGATCCTTGGGGGACACCACTATTTACCTCTCTCCACTGTGCAAACTGACTGTTTATTCCTATCCTTTGTTTCCTATCTTTTAACCAGTTACCAATCCATGAGAGGACCTTCCCTCTTATCCCATGACTCCTTACTTTGTTTAAGAGCCTTTGGTGAGGGACCTTGTCAAAGGTTTTCTGAAAGTCCAAGTGCACTATATCCACTGGTCACCCTTGTCCGCATGTTTGTTGACCCCCTCAAAGAATTCTAGTAGATTGGTGAGGCATGATTTCCCTTTACAAAAGCCATGTTGACTCTTTCTCAACATGTCATGTTCATCTCTGTGTCTGATAATTAAGGCTGCGAGTCTTCCGTGGAGGTCATGGAAGTTGCGGATTCTGTGACTTTCCAGGACCTCTCAATCTTCTGCAGCTGCAGCGGCTGGTGCGGTTGACCCCAGGGCCCCCCAGCAACTGGTCCCAGGTGCTGCCCTGGAGCAGCAGTCCGGGAGCAGCAGCAGTGCCCCAGGCCGCCCCCCGCCCGGAGGAGCAGTGGCGGGGTCCTGGGCTGCCCCCCAGCCTGGATGAGTGGTAGCGGTGGTGATGAAGCCATGCACCGCCCCCAGTCTGGAGCAGCGGCGGCAGCGGTAGGGCCCTGGGCTGTCCCCCACCCAGAGGAGCAGTGGCAATGGTGGGGCCACAGGCTGCCACCACTCAGAGTGGCGGCAGTGGGGCCCCAAACCACCCCCACCCCCAGGAGCAGCAGCGACCACCAGAGCACCCGTTCCTCCCTCAGCATCTAAGATTTAGGCACAGGTATTTTTGGTAAAAGTCACGGACAGGTCACTGGCTGTGACTTTTTGGTTATTACCCATGACCTGTCTGTGACTTTTACAAAAAAATACCCATGACTAAATCGTAGCCTTACTGATAAATCTGTTCTTGACTATAGTTTCAACCAATTTGCCTGGTACTGAAGTTAGGCTTCCTGGGCGGTAATTGTCAGGATCGCCTCTGCAGCCTTTTAAAAAAATCACTGTCACATTAGCTATTAAGGGATAGGTTACATACCACAGTTAATTGTTCTACAATGTCATATTTGAGATCCTTCAGAACTCTTGGGTGATATCATCCGGTCCTAGTGACTTTTTACTGTTTAATTTGTTCCAAAACCTTCTCTACTGACATCTCAATCTGGGACAGTTCCTCACATTTGTTATCTAAAAAGAATGGCTTAGGTGTGGGAATCTTCCTTATGACCTCTGCACTGAAGACTGATGCAAAGAATTCATTTAGCTTCTCCACAATGGCCTTGTCATCCTTGAGTGCTCTTTTAGCACCTCGACCATCCAGTGGCCCCTGCTTCTGATGTACTTAAAAAAAATTGCTGCTAGATTTTTGTGTGTCATTTGCTAGTTGCTCTTCAAATTCTTTTTTCGACTGCCTGGTTATACTTTTCAACTTGTTACACACAGTTTATGTTCCTTTCTATTTTCCTCAGTAGGATTTGACTTCCAATTTTTAAAGGATGTCTTTTTGTCTCTTTTACTCTGTTGTTTAGCCCCGATGGACTCTTTTTCATCCTCTTACTGTTTTTTGTAGTTGGGGTATACATTTTGTTTGAGCCTCTGTTATGGTGTTTTAAAATATTTTCCATGCAGCTTGCAGGCATTTCACTCTTATTCCTTTTAATTTCTATTTAACTAGCTTCCTCATTTTTGTGTAGTTGCCCTTTCTGAAGTTAAATGCTACTGGTAAGCCCCCCCCCCCCCAAGGATATTTACTAGAGCAATAGAGCAATGTGAGTGTATACATTCAAAACCAATGCACTCCACAGACCACACGCCTCCCCCTGGGGGTGGAGGAGAGAACAAACGAAACAGGACAGATGTTAGTCCTGTCCCTTGGGCTACGTCCACACTACCCGCCCGGATCGGCGGGTAGCCATCGATATATTGGGGATCCATATATTGCGTCTCGTCTGGACGCGATATATCGATCCCCGAACGCGCTCCCTTCGACTCCGGAACTCCAGTAGGGCGATCGGAGGTAGCGGAGTCGACGTGGGAGCCGTGGCCGTTGATCCCGCGCTGCGAGGACGGGAGGTAAGTCGCGGTACTTCGAAGTAAGATACTTCGACTTCAGCTACGCTATTCTTGTAGCTGAAGTCGCGTATCTTACTTCGACATCCCCCCCTAGTGTGGACCAGGCCTTAGTGCAGTACTGGAAGGCGCTTGAATCCTATGGTGATGAATGTGGTATAAGAACCTGTATTAACTAGACTAGAGGCGGTGCACAGGACTGCTGGCCCAGGGACAGACAGCTGGGGGTGTGTGTGTGGGTGCAATGTGTGTGGGGGGGTTTCCTCTGCTCCACCTCCCCCCACTCCAGCAGTGCTTATAGCAGAGGGAGTCCTTGAGCCTGGGGGAGCTTCTGGGGACCTCTGCTGCTGAAGCCTTCACGAGGGAGCAAAGAGGGGGAGCTGCCAAGTGGCGCCAGCCATGGCCTGGCCCTGTGGGTAGGCTGGGGGACTCTGGTGCAGCGGCCGGAAGGGATCCTGGGGTGCAAGTGGAAGTGGTGGCGATTGGGCGCACTCAGACAGGGGGGGGGGTGTCATCCCCCGCTGCCAGCCCGGGGATCAGCCCAGCCCCGGCCCGTGGGGAAGGCGGAGGAGCTGCAGCAGCACCGCCTGCTTGGCGAATATTTGGAAATAAAGCGCGCTCCAGCTTGGGGCTGGTGCTTAGCACGCAATGCAGCGCTGCCATCGGCCAGCCCCAGCCCGGGCATCCCTGGCCCACGCCCAGGCAGGGACTCCAGTGGTACATGTGCCCCTGCCCTGGGACTGGCGGCTCACAGCTGGCGGCAGGGGCTGCTGCTCCCCCGCCCCGCAGCGTCCCCCCTCGCCCCCCGCACCCTCCGCACCCCCGGCAGCGCCCCCGCCCCCCGGCAGCGCCACCCCCCGCAGCGCCACCACACCCCCTCGCCCCCCTTTGCCCCCCGCACCCCCTGGACCCCCGGCAGCGCCCCCGCCCCCCGGCAGCGTTCACCCCCCCGCCGCCCCTGCAGCGCTACCCCCCGCAGCGCCACCACACCCCCCCGCCCGCCCCCCGCAGCGCCACCGCCTCCCCCCCCCCCCCCCCCCGGCCGCCCCCCCCCCCCCCCCCCCTTGGCTAGTCCCCGCGAGCCAATCAGGAGCGGCTGGTGGAATTCAAACCCCCGAGCCTGGCAGCCGAGCCGGGCCGGGCAGCTCCGCGCTGCAGCCGGGGCGTGTTGAGCCAGGAGCCGGAGACGCTGCGTCCGGAGCTCGTCTCAGTGTCGGCGCTGCCCGGTCCAGCCTTGCTGGGCGCTGCGCCGGAGGGACCCGCCGAGCCCCGGGCAGGTAAGGGCCGCTCCCAGCGGCAGGGCGCGGCACTGGCCCGGAGCGGGAGGGCGGGCAGGGGCTGCTCCCCGCGGCGCTGGGCCGGGCCGTGCCCTCCTGCCACAGCCGGCGGCTCCGTGCCGGGGGTTCAGCGCCGGGTGCTGTCAGATCAGTGGAGACTCGCCCCGGGTGAAGTTCGGTTCGGTTCCGTCCAGGTCGCTTTGGGGCTGAACCAACGTGAGGTGCTCGCTGGCCGCCCGGGCGCCAGGAGTTAAAATCCGCTGTCCGGTGAAATCATGATGCCGTGAGCAGTGCTCGGTGCATTTCATTAGTGAGCCAGTTCCTGCTACAGGGACGGATTCTGCTTCCCTTGACAGCGGTGTAAAGCGCCTTTACTCCAGCTCCGAACCGCGGCTGGATTATTGGGAATTGATTCATGTTTACATCTGTACAATGGACCGATCACATGGTTTATGTGCAGCGTTATAAAACATACTAACAAACTGAACAGTCTCAGGGCAAACAGCTGGGAATAATCTCCCGTTATTTAAGAAATTATGACATAGTTCCTGCGGTTTAAAAAAATTCTTAATAATTATCTGAGACATTCCCCAAAAGTCTGGAGGCTAAAGCCGTAGGAGTCTTCAGGAATTTTCAGCACGTAGCCAGTTGGAAAGAAGTAAAAAGATGCAATTTCTGATGGGTTCTTAGTTCTACCTGGGAGGTGTGTGTCTCGGACTGGGTCCAGTTCTGTGTGCTGCTACTGATGTTATTTGAAAACCACCCGGTCTGTGGGCTCAGTAGAACTTGTATGGAATGTGGGAAACTTTTTTATCAAGTAGTTTAATTTCACAAACCATAAAGATCACAAGTAAAATAAATGTTCTGATTCCTATGGAGGTGGAGGACCAAGAGGAGCATTCTCTGCAAAGCCTTCAAACAGAAGAGGATCTGGCAGAGTTTAAAAGCTGTCAATGACAGATCCTGTAGGAAAAGTCAGCCAGCAGGAACATGTGTAGCCAGTAAGGCCCACTGGCAACGCGCAGGCTAGTCTGGCCTGGGAGTGTGCACTAGCCCTGCTCATCCCAGGGTTTTGCAAGGAGAGCCAGCTGAAATTCCAGTTGTAACAACCCAAGGCGTGGAAGGAGAGAGCCTGGCTAGCTGAGCTCCCCTAGAAAGCGCATCTGATGCCGGGGTTTATTGGGAAAATGTTTTTTTTTTTAAGTTGCTGCAAGTTCTGAAGGAATGGGCAGGGTGTTGAAAGAACAGGTCCCAGGCACCCTGCCTCCCCCAGGCTGATCCCCAAATCAGCTCTCCATCTGCAGGAGCAGTTCCGTGCTCTCCTCGGTGTCGAGTCGCCATAAATCTGTCCTAAAGCTTTTCTCTCTGTAGGCTAATAGGGGTGCCCTGTTTCCAGTGCATGGTGAAGAACAGGTTTGTTCTGGGGTCTCTGCCCTCCTGCACTGTCTGTCTCATCCTGACTCTTCCCCCCCGTGCCAGATCATCACCCCAGCTGCTCTCTAGAGGGGGACGCACGGCCTGACTTGCATCATTTCTGCTTGTTTGGCAATTGTCAGTCTGGGACATAAGCCTCAGACTCAGCAAAGCTGGCAGCCGGCCTGCAGGCCCTCGGGGGACATGCTCCTGCTCCCAGGAACGCCCAAGCCCATGCGGGTGGTACAAGAGTTCCTGGTTACAGTGCAGGCTGGTGACTCCACAAGTGTAGCGTGCAGGTGAGGGACTTGGCCGTTGATTTCAGGAGGGGCCAGGGCAGGCCCTGGTGGGATGATGCAGTTGCACATGTCAGTTGTTTTGCTGTCTCAGGACATTTGCTCGCTCACCAAGGTGGCATTCTGGTCAGTGTGAGGAAGAGGAGGCGGCTGCTGAATGCCAGTGGGGGTGGTGTGTGTATGGCGGGTCTGCAGCCCTAGGATCTGGGCCGATGTTCCCTTTGTACATGAGGTCCCCAGAGAAGCCTCTCTCTCTCCAGGCTGTGCTGAAAGCATGCCTGGCATCTCCAGTAGCCCACAGTTAGCGTCTCTGTGAAGGGCTCAGCACAGTCCCAGCTCACAGCCACTCGCTCTCCATTGGCAGACAGTCAGAGGGTCTCTCACCTTTCCTCAAGATCCTTGGCAGGGCTGGGACCTTCCTCCCCACCCCAGCCCGCTTGCCAGCCCTGGGTACCAGGCTCAGGTGCTGGAAGGTCTCTGCCCCAGCTGGGAGTGAAAGGATCCCTCCTTTCCTGTCTGTGGGGGTCCGTCACTCTGCACGGAGCTCAGCAAGGCACCTGCTCACAGATCCAGGGTGCTTTGGCTGGGCAGAGCCCCCGTGGACGCGTTCTGTGCCCCACTATCCCACCAGCTCCCTCTCAGCCCCCCTCCCCCCCCAGCACTGGGGGGACCTGCAGAGCTTGGCAGTGGGTACAGCTGGCCTCCTGAGCAAGGCTCTGCCCAGTTTTTCTGCAGAGGAAGCCAGCGTCTTGCCCTTCCACAAGGAGGTACTAACAAGCCCATGCAGCCAGCCCCCCCCCTCCCCGCTGGCATAGCGGCAAGGTATGCAGCTCCTGCAGCAGCTTGACCCTGCTCATCTCCCCGCAAAGATGGCTGCAGTTCTTCCCTCCACCATATTACCTGCAGAGCCACCAGAGAGTTGCTCCCAGCAGAGGGCATGGCGGCACGCCTGGGGCCATGGGCCACTCGCTGCCTGATGTCCAGAATTGCCTGTGCCAGTGTGGGGGGCACTGAAGCAAAGACTTCTGGTTGCAGTGACTGATCCCAGCTGTGGCCCTGGGGGGGTTAGCATGAGGCTGACATGGGGAACACGAGCAGGCATGGGTGTGAATTACCCCAGGTTGCCAACTCAGTAAATGTGGAGTCAGTGTTTCCTAGCAGCTGTTCCTCGGAAGAAAACATTGTCAGGCATCTGGGAGCAGCACTTGGGTTTACTGCAAATATTCCTACATGGAAACCTGATGGACCAGGGATACTTAATCTAATATGCAGAGGGGAACTTAACGGCCATGAGGATGCTTCCTTCCAGCCCTGAGCGGGAGCTGCTTCATTTAACTAGAGAGTTATAGGGCTGGGAGATAAGAAAGGGCTGGGGGTGGCAGGATTCTGGCCAGCTCAAGGGCTGGATGCGGGACGCAGGGCTGTTCTACGCCAGGGCACCAGGGCCAGGCCAGGTCAATGATGAGGAAGCACGTTTCTGTGTGTGTGCTGGGGCAGTGTGAGTCCCTGCTGGGCAGGGGCCCCAGCATAGCTTCGCCTCTCACAGAGTCACGATCCAAGGCCAGGAGGGACCATGTGAACATCTAGTCTGCAGAGACGTGCCCCAGAATCATTCCTAAGTAATCCTCTTGTTGACAGGCCAAGAATTGCCTTGGCCACAGGGACTGGGCCCCCCTTGGTGGCCCCTCCTGGTCAGGGTTACAGTGGCAGTCGCAACTGCAGGGCTGGGGAAAGTTGCCCAGTCATGGCCTGCGCTGTCCCTGGCCTAGGGGTATGGAGGCCCCAGGCTGCAGGGCTCTCACTGGGGACCTCTCTCCAGCTTCATCCAGGAAATATTTGAACCAAGGAGTGTTTCCAATTTGCAGTGCCTTTGAATTGGGCCTGATTCCTGCTCTCCAGCCAAGGCACTGCAGGCCTGCCTGGCAGTCAGCAGAGGCTGCACTGTCTCCCTGGTCTCCCTGATGAGAAGCTGGGTGAGTGAGGCCGGATCAGGCCCTCTGGGCTGAGCCCCGTGTTTATGGCCCCCAGATGAATTGTTTTCTCCATTGTCTGCCCCTCACTCTTTGTGCTAACTCTGCCCAGAGAGCCTCTGGCACAAAACAGGTGTGGCAGTGTCTGACTTTGCGCTGTGCTGCCCAGGATTGCCCTTTCAGTGACACAGCAGGTGTCTGGGAGGCGATGCCCGGGGGGCTGGTTCTGGGAAGTGCTGCGAGCGGCCAGAGCTGGGGGCGGGAGGCGGTGCTCGGTGTAGCTGGGCTTCCCAGCATTCTGCAACCAGAGACCAAACCAGCTACCGCAGCCTGAACTGGAGCCACGGGATCTTGGGGTCACATGCACCCAGCATCTGCACCATGAGCGCTTCGCCAGCCTATGCCCCTCCCATGTGGGCAGCTCCTCCTTCAGAGCCGGATGAGCCCTGGTCTCCCCTCATCTGTTCCTCAGCCTCTTGGCATTTAACTGATGCTGGATGTCAGTACCCTGCTGCTCCTGGCTCCTCGTGGCCTGCTCTGATCACCGCCCGCCTGCCTGGCTGATTATTGAGTGCGTGGCCGCTTCACCCCCTCCCTCCCCTCCTGCACCCAGACCTTACTCCCCCCTCCCCCGCTAGAGCTTGCTGCTGCTAGGCTCTTTGCTCCAGCCCTCCCCCCATCCTGATATTCCCCCTCCATGCAAGATCCAACTGACCTTTCAGAATCTGCCCTGTTCCCTCCCCCCGTCCGTCCTGCCCCCTTTTCCTTCCCCCATCACCAGCTGTATGTTCCTTGCCTACTTGTATCAGAGGGGTAGCTCTGTTAGTCTGTATCCACAAAAACAACGAGGAGTCCGGTGCACCTTAAAGACTAACAGATTTATTTGGGCATAAGCTTTCGTGGGTAAAAAACCCACTTCTTCAGCTGCATGGAGTGAAAATTAGAGATGCAGGCATAAATATACTGACACATGAAGAGAAGCGAGTTACCTTACAAGTGGAGAACCAGTGTCAGTATATTTATGCCTGCATCTGTAATTTTCACTCCATGCAGCTGAAGAAGTGGGTTTTTTACCCACGATAGCTTATGCCCAAAGAAATCTGTTAGTCTTTATGGTGCCACCGGACTCCTCATTGTTCTTGTCTACTTGCTCCTTCCAGTCCCGCTATCTGCCCCTTTAGCCCCCTCTCCTCCCAGCCACTGACCCTCCCCCACTCACCCCATCACCCTAACCCTTCCCCTCACCAGATCCCCTTGGCCTGGTCTCACCTGCTTCTTCAACTACTTTTCACCTTTACCCTCCGGCTGCTGGGGGGGACGGGACAGGAGAGATCTTCGCTGTTCTTGCCATTCCCCAGCAACTGTTACATTTGGGTCCCACGAGTAACCCAAGTGGCTGCCTTTACTGTTGCTCAAAGCTTTCCCAAGCTGCGCAGCCTGCAGCGCAAAACTGACCCGAACCATAAAAGTTTCAGTGCTGCCCACAGGACTCTGAGCATGGGACCAGCCTCAGAGTATCACTCCAGGCTGCTTGGCACAGCTATGAGTGGTAGAGGAACTGGCGCCATCTGCCTGCAGACTCAGGAAGATGACAGTGCATCTGCTACCCTGCCAACTGCTTCAGACTAGGGTCATGATTCTCCATTTCTCTGCACCTTGTTCAGTCATTTACATCCGTCAGCACACAGTGAAGGTGAAACATTCCCGGATGCGAAGAGCGGCACGCAGCAGACCCTGCAAACAAGAGTTTGGGGGTTACTTGCTGTGTGCTGAGCTTGTGTTTGTCTGTCTGTGTGTTTGTTTGAAGGACCGTGTGCTGTGGCCGGCAGTTGGAAGTTGTGAGCTTCTAAACAAGGTTTTGAAATCTAGAAGCCTCTGTTCAGTGGCTGAGCGGGGCTATCAGGGAGGCCAGGGCTTTATAAAGCCATGAGTCAGTGACCAGGGAGCTTTGTGAACAGGGGCCGCTAACAGGGAGTTTCGAGAGGGAGTTTGGAAGGGGAATGGGAAGGGGGTGAGCAGTAGTGGCGCCAGCTCTTCCGGCGCCCTAGGCGGCGGAAGGTCCCGCCCCCAAAATTGAATGGACGGATGGGGCGCCGGCGCCCCCAAAATAGCAGTGCCCTAGGCGACCACCTAATGGGTTGCGCCGGCCCTGGGGGTGAGGTACACTTGCCATTCTTTAAAACCTTTAAACTAATCTATAATCAAAATGTCTTGATTTAAACAAAACCCCTTTCATTAATCTAGGTAGCTATAGGAGACAATGCAGCCAGAAGCCCAGCAGCAGAGTGGGGACTATCCTGTTTATTGTGCTCAGCGTAGCATGTATGACTACCTGCCCTGTGGGCGGGTGGCGTATGTGTGCATTCGGTGCAAGGAGCTCCTGGCCCTCAGAGACCGCGTACAGGCTTTGGAGGCCAGGGTGACAGCACTGGAGGAGCTCAGAGAGGTATGTTGATGAGGCTTTCCGGGACACTGTAGATTTGTCCCACTTCCGGTCAGACAGCCCCTGCGCTGTTGAGGAGGATGAAAGGCCCAGGGAAGTAGAGCAGTCAACCGGAGCAGAGGGAAACCTTCCCATAGACCCTCCTTCCAGATGATGTTGGGGTATCCTCTTGCATTGAGGGGGAGGGAACTCCAGTCATTAGGAAAAGGCAGGTGTTAGTAATGGGAGATTCCATCATTAGAAACATAGATAGCTGGGTTTGTGATGACTGGGAGAACCGTATGGTGACTTGCCTGTTTGGTGCGAAGGTTGCAGATCTCTCAAGACATCTAGATAGACTTATGTGTAATGCTCGGGACGAGCCAGTGGTCGTGGTACATGTAGGTACCAATGACCTAGGGAAGGGTAGGTGAGATGTCCTGGAGGCCAAATTTAGGCTGCTAGGAAAGAGACTGAAATCCAGGACCACTATGGTGGCGTTCTCAGAAATGCTCCCAGTTCCACGCGCAGGGCCAGGTAGGCAGGCAGAGCTTCAGAGTCTCAATGCGTGGATGAGACGATGGTGTAGAGAGATGGGGTTTAGATTTATTAGCAACTGGGGAAACTTTTGGTGTAGGGGGAGCCTATACAGGAAGGATGGGCTCCACCTAAACCAAAGTGGATCCAGAGTGCTGGCACTTAACAGTAAAAAGATTGCAGAGCAGTTTTTAAACTAAGAGATGGGGGAAAGCCGATTGCTGCAGAGAAGCACGTGGATCGGACAGAGACTTCTCTTAGAGGAGAGTTTATTGATAGAGATTCTCTAGGTTCTAGTCAGGAGGAGAGGATGGAAGAGGATAAAGTAAGGGCCAGATCAGACGAGAAACATTCACATAAAAAAGAATCTGACACATCAGAAAACGGCAGACAAATAAACAGTGACAAGTTTTTAAAGTGCTTGTACACAAATGCTAGAAGTCTAAATAATAAGATGGGTGAACTAGAGTGCTTCGTGTTAAAGGAGGATATTGATATAATAGGCATCACAGAAACCTGGTCGAGTGAGGACAATCAATGGGACACAATCATTCTGGGGTACAAAATATATCGGAAGGACAGAACAGGTTATGCAGGGGCGGGGGAGGGGAGTGGCACTATATGTGAAAGAAAATGTAGAATCAAATGAAGTAAAAATCTTAAATGATGCCACATGTTCCATAGAATCTCTATGGATAGAAATGTCATGCTCTAATAAGAATATAACATTAGGGATCTACTATCAACCACCTGACCAGGACAGTGATAGTGATGATGAAATGCTAAGGGAAATTAGAGAGGCTATCAAAATAAAGAACTCAATAATAGTGGGGGATTTCAATTATCCCCATATTGACTGGGTACATGTCACCTCAGGACGAAATGCAGAGACAAAATTTCTCAATACTTTAAATGACTGCTTCTTGGAGCAGCTGGTACAGGAACCCACAAGGGGAGAGGCAATTCTCGATTTAGTCCTGAGTGGAGCGCAGGATCTGGCCCAAGAGGTAACTATAACAGGACCGCTTGGAAATAGTGACCATAATATAACAACATTTAACATTCCTGTGGTGGGAAGAACACCTCAGCAACCCAACACTGTGGCATGTCATTTCAGAAAGGGAAACTATGCAAAAATGAGGAGGTTAAACAGAAATTAAAAGGTACAGTGACTACAGTGAAATCCCTGCAAGCTGCATGGACACTTTTCAAAGACACCATAATAGAGGCCCAACTTAAATGTATACCGCAAATAAAAAACACAGTAAAAGAACTAAAAAAGAGCCACCGTGGCTTAACCACATAAAAGAAGCAGTGAGAGAGAGAGAAAAAAAAAGCATCTTTTTAAAAGTGAAAGTCAAATCCTAGTGAGGTAAATAGAAAGGAGCATAAACACTGCCAAATTAAGTGTAAAACTGTAAAAAGAAAAGCCAAAAAGGAGTTGAAGAACGGCTAGCCAAAAACTCAAAAGGTAATAAAATATTTTTTAAGTACATCAGAAGCAGGAAGCCTGCTAAACAACCAGTGGGGCCCCTGGACGATCGAGATACAAAAGGAGCGCTTAAAGATGATAAAGTCATTGAGGAGAAACTAAATTAATTCTTTGCTTCAGTCTTCATGGCTGAGGATGTTAGGGAGATTCCCAAACCTGAGCCATCCTTTGTAGGTGACAAATCTGAGGAACTGTCACAGATTGAAGTGTCACTAGAGGAGGTTTTGGAATTAATTGATAAACTTAACAGTAACAAGTCACCGGGACCAGATGGCATTCACCCAAGAGTTCTGAAAGAACTCAAATGTGAAATTGTGGAACTATTAACTATGGTTTGTAACCTGTCCTTTAAATCAGCTTCTGTACCCAATGACTGGAAGATAGCTAATGTAACGCCAATATTTAAAAAGGGCTCTAGAGGTGATCCCGGCAATTACAGACCGGTAAGTCTAACGTCAGTACCGGGCAAATTAGTTGAAACAATAGTAAAGAATAAAATTGTCAGACACATAGAAGAACATAAATTGTTGGGCAAAAGTCAACATGGTTTCTGTAAAGGGAAATCATGTCTTACTAATCTATTAGAGTTCTTTGAAGGGGTCAACAAACATGTGGACAAGGGGGATCCAGTGGACATAGTGTACTTAGATTTCCAGAAAGCCTTTGACAAGGTCCCTCACCAAAGGCTCTTATGTAAATTAAGTTGTCATGGGATAAGAGGGAAGATCCTTTCATGGATTGAGAACTGGTTAAAAGACCAGGAACAAAGGGTAGGAATAAATGGTAAATTTTCAGAATGGAGAGGGGTAACTAGTGGTATTCCCCAAGGGTCAGTCCTAGGACCAATCCTATTCAACTTATTCATAAATGATCTGGAGAAAGGAGTAAACAGTGAGGTGGCAAAGTTCACAGACGATACTAAACTGCTCAAGATAGTTAAGACCAAAGCAGACTGTGAAGAACTTCAAAAAGATCTCACAAAACTAAGTGATTGGCAACAAAACGGCAAATGAAATTTAATGTGGATAAATGTAAAGTAATGCACATTGGAAAAAACAACCCCAACTATACATACAATATGATGGGGGCTAATTTAGCTACAACTAATCAGGAAAGAGATCTTGGCGCCATCGTGGATAGTTCTCTGAAGACGTCCACGCAGTGTGCAGCGGCAGTCAAAAAAGCAAACAGGATGTTAGGAATCATTCAAAAAGGGATAGAGAATAAGACGGAGAATATCCCATAATATAAGAACTAGGGGCCACCAAATGAAATTAATAGACAGCAAGTTTAAAACAAATAAAAGGAAGTTCTTCTTCACACAGCACACAGTCAACCTGTGGAACGCCTTGCCTGAGGAGGTTGTGAAGGCAAGGACTATAACAGGGTATAAAAGAGAACTAGATAAATTCATGGAGGTTAAGTCCATTAATGGCTATTAGCCAGGATGGGTAAGGAATGGTGTCCCTAGCCTCTGTTTGTCAGAGGGTGGCGATGGATGGCAGGAGAGAGATCACTTGATCATTATCTGTTAGGTTCACTCCCTCTGGGGCACCTGGCATTGGCCACTGTTGGCAGACAGGATACTGGGCTGGATGGACCTTTGGCCTGACCCAGTATGGCCATTCTTATGTTCTTAAGAGTCCTGTTATAGTTGGCTAGTCTGGTGGTAAGCATGAGGCCACACTCTGCTCCCAGAGCTAGGGAAAGAAACAAGGAATGCCGATGGCCATCATTCTAGTGCTGTCTCATAAAAAGTTGTGTAACCTACTAGAATGTGTGTGTTGTCTCCTTGTATGGGCTGGGCCACAGAGATAACAGCGTGCTTGTCCCCACCAGTTACTCCTAATGGGCCATGATCAGTGCTGTGGATTAGAGAGGTCTGGGTTCCCTCCTAGCTGATGCCCCGTGGGGTGTGAGATAACGTAGATTGAGATCTTAATTTAAAGATGATCGTTGGCATGTTTTTATATTGCAAAAACGGTGTTTAGAAGAGCATTTGGATGTTGTGTTCGTAATATTTGTAAATTGCATTTGTGATGTTTGTATTTTGGATAATCGGAGCTGTGCCTTTAAGAACAGGATGGAAAAGAGAGCTTTAGGAGAGAGGGGGTTTGAGGTGAAGAGCAGCATGTGTGTGTGTGTGTGTCCACCGAATGGAAGACCCAGCCTGTGTGAGCTCCCAAAAGCTCTGAACTTGATTTAATCAACATAACTCTGCAGAAAGCACCTTCTTCTCGCAGGTGCCTCCTCCTCATCCTACATTAGCACATTTGCTGCCTCAGGATTCTGCTGAGCTATAGAGCCTGTCACCTGTAGGTGGCCAGCAGGGGTCACTGTACTGTGCATTAGGCTGCAGGCTGGGACTGCCTTACTCTGTACAGCACCCAGCACAATTGGGCCCAGACCTCGGACAACCCTCTAGTCGGAGCTCCTGGAGCAAGGGCTGACATGTGTTGGGAGCTGGTGATACTGTGTGACTGGACACATGTGACGGGAGAAGGGGAAGGTCACTCAGAACTGCAGACTACAAAACAGGGTTCATCTTTTTAAAAAAAGCCTCCCAATTTTTGGCCAATCTCATGATTTTACGGGGTCTGAGTGCTGGTGTTTGAACTTCCTGCCTAGTATGCTGGGCGTTCTGGCCTTGGGGGAGATCTGACAGGTCGATGGAGGGAGCTGTCTGCATCCTGAATTTTCACCTGCTCCTCTGACCTGGGCCATGGCCTGTCCAGGTGCTAAGTGAGAGCTGTTTGGAGTGCTCAACGGGGAGGGACTGCTGGGGAAAGTCCCTTCTCCTTTGGGCCAGACCAGCTTTATGGGAAACCAGGCCGTGTTCACACCTGAATTAACACCACTTGCATTTCTCTATAGCCCAGTGGATCCTAAAACAGCAAGGGGAGAAAGTATGGGTTTTGGAGACCGGAGGCTGCCTGGGGGTGCATTGACAAGACGCTGCCCAGTGGTGCCCAGACAGCCGGGGCCTGTGGTTGAATCCTGACTCTGTATGATTCCGTGAGAGGGACACAGCCAGCTCCCAGGAAGTCCGTGCTGCTGACCTGGGTGTGGTCTGGGCATGTCCCTGACGGTGTGAGCACCAGGCACTTTGCTCTTGCTCCCCGCTGAGCCCCCCCCCCCCCCCCCCCCCCCCCCCCCCCCCCCCCCCCCGCCCCTCTCTCCTGCCTTGTGTGGGCAGAACTGGAACAAACATGAGGCCCCAACTCCATGTCCTGAGAAGCTGAATGGACCCTGCAGGCAAAGCGTCCTGCAAGCCCGGCTCAGGTGTTGCAGTCTGAGCACCCCGCGCAGGGCCCCTTCCGACAGCAGCCGTCCGGGCAGAGTATGGGGGACGTTTGCCTCGTCCCTGCAGGCGGACGGAGAGCTCCCTTCGCGCTACATCCTTGCACAATGTTTTTTCTAAACTGAAATGTAAGGTTACTCAGGGGTATGCAAATTATTCCCAGATATGCATATTAACTCATGCAGTGCTTTGCATTGAATAGGGATGTAGCAACAGGTGCCTCATTTGGTGGCAGGCTGAGTCGTTGGGCTCCTTATGGACTCCTTGTGTCACCAGCTGGGCCTGGCAGCAGCTGGGATCAGGGCCGGTGCAACCACTAGGCGAACTAGGCAGTCGCCTAGGGCGCCAAGTGATTGGGGGCGCCAAAAAGCTGCCTCCGTATTTCCCTGGACATGTCCTTTTCATCTTTAAAAAGCCGTGAGGAATTGGTAGAAAGGTCCAGGATTTTTCCCCCTTCTCCCCCATGCAGAGTGCGGCGCGGCTGATTGGGCACCTGGGCCTGATTGAGCTGCTCCCATTGGCCTCCAGCAGCCAGAGTCCCTTCCCGGCTCCCCCTCCTGCCTCAGCGCCACGTCGCCAGCACTCTGCGGGGGAGGGGCTGTGCGCTCAGCAGCCTGTTTGGTTTGGCTCCATGTGGAGCCAGCGGCTCGAGCGGTATGGTGGTAAGGGGAGTCTTGGGGGGCAGTCAGGGAGCAGGGGGGGGGGTTAGATGGGTCGGGAGTTCTGGGGGGGCCTGTCAGGGGGTGGGGGTGTGGAGAGGGGTTGGGGCAGGCAGGGGGAGGGTTGGATGGGTCGGGAGTTCTGGGGGGGCCTGTCAGGGGGCGGGGGGAGGGTTGGATGGGGCATGGGAGTCCCAGGGGTCTGTCTGGGGCCAGGGGTGTGGATAAGGGTTGGGGTAGCCAGGGGACAGGTAGGGGGTAGGGTCCTAGGGGGGCAGTTAGGGTGGGGGGGTCTCAGGAGGGGGCAGTCAGGGGACAAGGAGCGGGGGGGGGGGGGGTGGGAGGTATGAAGGGGGCAGTCAGGGGGCGGGAAGTGAGAGGGAGTGGATGGGGGCGGGGCTCGGGTGGGGCTCTCCCCCCCGTCCTCTTATTTGATTGTTGAAATATGGTAACCCTAAAAAAGCGGTGCCCTGGCTCGGCAGGGAGGAGCCGCCTTCCGGAGGCACCGGAGAGCCAGAGCGTCGGCGACGAGCTCCAGCCATGGAGGAGCCGGCGCAGCGCAGGGGGGCAGCAGTCCTGCAAAGGCGGCGGCACCGCTAGCGGGGAGCAGCCGCGCCCCCCGCCTCTCCTGCCCAGGCTGCGGCCTGGCACGCCCCCCCCCCCCGGGGGCTCCTGCAGGCTGCAGCAGATGCATGCGGTTGGCGGCCCCCATGCGCCCCCCGGCTCCCCCCTCGCCGTGCTCAGGCTCTGCGGCTCCTGGGCGTCTGAGCCGCCGCTGCCCCTCTCGGAGAAGGCTCAGAGCCTGAGCACGCCGAGGAGGGAGCCAGGGGGCGCATGGGGGCTGGCGCTCTCATGCATCCTCTGCAGCCTGCAGGAGCCCCCGGGGGGGATGTGCCGGGCCACAGCCTGGGCAGGAGGGGCGGGGGGCACGACTGCTCCCCGCCAGCAGCACCGCTGCCTTTGCAGGGCTGCTGCCCCCCTGCGCTGCGCCGGCTCCTCCATGGCTTCATGGCTGGGGCTTGCTGGAAGGCGGCTCCTCCCTGCCGAGCTGCTGCAGAGGCCCAAGCCCGGCAAAACCAGTGAGTGGACTCAGGGCAGGGGCGCCGGGGGTGGGGTGGGGAGGACTCGTGGGGGGGGGGGGGGGGGGGGGCCTGGTCTGGGGAGCCGCCCCTGGGCATGGCTGGCCCCTGGGGTCTATAAAGGCTCGTTGGGATTTGCCCCTCAATGAACCGATATGTGGGGGGGTTGGGGGGGGCGCAAGGTGGAAGTTTCGCCTAGGGTGCAAACTATCCTTGCACTGGCCCTGGCTGGGATCACTGGGGCTTGCCACAGGCTGGGTGGCAGGAGCTGTGGAGAATGTCCAAGAACAGGGCCCTGGATCACTCGGAACCTTCAAAGGCCTGGGGAGTCTGAGCATGTCGATATTATTGTTGATAAATTGGATAGTCAAGTGCTTGGCCACGCTTGGGTTCGTTATTTTCCTATGAAATACATTCAAGAGACGAAATAACCAGTGTCAGGCAGGTTTATGAAGATGGTACAGGGGAAAGGTTCTATACGATACCAGTCTCCGAAGAGCCGTCCTGTGCAGCGTCCTGTTACATTCACTTTACTCAGGTGTGCTCCCCAAAGCTACGCCCCTGGAGCCTTTCACACCCTGCTTGGGTAGTAGGAAAGGGTACCGCATACATCATTTAGCTAGGTGGCTTTTTGCCCTGTTTGTTTTGGTACCGTGGTGCACCCTTTGCAGTCCGAGTTACGATGCACCTTATCTTTGTTCTGAGTGCAGCCATTCCAGGTACTAAAGGGATGAAGGCACCTCCTAGGTTTGTATGGGCAGCTCCTTTCCTGTTGTGATGAAGAAATTATCATCTGTCCTGGTACCAGCAGTTTTCCTATCTATCCAAGCCAAGGCTTACTCCAGCTAATGCAAGGGTTCTGGCATACTTAGCACAAGTGTTCAGGATGATACTAAAGGTACAGGCCAATTTGGGTGTATAACTGCTATACTAAATATGTATACTTCAGCAGGGTTTAGCTGTGTCTATTGCGGGTCGTTATCAGGTCACCATATCTCAGGACCAGCTCACAAAGAGAAGCCCATTGTTATTCGGTCCAGTGCTGCAGAGAAATGCCTCTCTGGCTCTGTGGTGCATATGAAATCAACACAGCAAACAAGGATCTTTACTATAGAGCACTCGCTGGGAGCAGGAAGAAAGGGAAGGTGGAACCATGCCCCTCCCTTGCCTGGGGAGAGCCACCTCCCGGTCATGTCCCCTGCTGCTCCCTAGTACTGCTCCTCAGCTGCTCAAACTGAGAGCCCTCCATTGACCTCAGTGGGGCTGTGCTGACCTAAACCAGCTGAGGAGCTGGCCCTGGCTGAGGGCTGGTCCCAGGCCCTGCTTCCTCAGTGCTGGCTGGGAGGGACAGGCAGACCCTATGGGGAGCCGTCCCTTAGGGTGACCAGATGTCCCGATTTTATAGGGACAGTCCCGATTTTGGGGTCTTTTTCTTATATAGCCTCCTATTACCCCCACCCCCATCCCGATTTTTCACATTTGCTGTCTGGTCACCCTACCCTCCCTCCAGGGCCCAGCCAAAGCCCCGTGTGCTGGAGAAGGGGCAGCCTGTTGCCGATGGGAAGAGGGGGTGCAGGCTTTGTGCCAGACAGTCCATGTCCTAGGGCTGGGCTCTGGCGCTCTGAGATCAGGCTGAGCTTGGACTTTCCTCTCCCCTCAGGGCCAGGGACAAGGCCAGGCTTGACAGCTCCCAGCCAAGGAGTCTGTGAGATCCAGGAGAACCCAGCCCAACATGGCAGCCATATTCATAGCCCCAGCTCCTGGCAAGGCCTCCTGGGAAATAGGGGTTTATAAACATCAGCCTAGCCCCAGGCCTGGGGGAGTCTCAGTCTGGCAACCCCAGGGGTCAGAAATCTGGAGTCAGACATTCCCTCCCCCGGTCATGGGAACGATTTAAAAATCCTGAGACTTTTAGCACTAGTAAATGTTGGGTCTTTTGCTTTGCCTTCTGGTGACTGCGCCTTTAGCGGGTCATGTTATCCAGCTTTTCTCCACAACCGCAAGCTAGAAATTTACCTTTCTGTTGTGAAAGCTGAAATTCTCATATAATCACCTGCCTCCAGGAGCAGGGGCTTTAAGAAAAACACCAAATATCCCACGACTCATGATAAAACTCAGGTGAGCTGGCAAGAGCAGCGGGCTGTGCGGGAAGCAGTGGCTGACGGAGCCCATCTCCTCCTAGTTTATATGTTTGTAGGTGTTCTTTCTTTGCAATGACTTGGTGGTGGGCTTAGGGAGAGTCTGGAAGTGCCCTGGGACTGCATGCTGCTTTGCTTCCATGTGGGGCAGGTTAAACTAGTTACCCTCACGGGGGAGAGTTCAGTTCAGTCATTCCCAGGGCGTATCCCTGACCAGCCTGCAGTAATGCCAATGAGGAGTTTACCATGCTCATGTGGAACTGGGATCTCGGGCCTCGCTCACCATCCTTTGCATGCACCTCTTCTCAGCCAGTCAGTGCTATGCAGGGCCCAGCGGGCACAGCCCTTGTGCCAGGAAAGCTCTCACCGATGGACGTCAACAGGAGTCACGGGTGCTTGGTACTGCTGGAGATCAGAACTGAGGTGCCTGGTGTGGAGGAGTTCACTGCTAAACTAAGGTTGCCAACTGTCTAATCACACAAACCCAAACACCCTTGCCCCGCCCCATCCCCGAGGCCCTGCCCCGCCCCTTCTCTGAGGCCCTGCCCCCGTTCACTCCATCCCCCTCCCTCCGTTGCTCTCCCCCCCCCCCCCCCCCCCCCCCCCCCTTCCCCCCCCCCCCCCCCCCACCCTCACTCACTTTCACCAGGCTGGGGCAGGGGGTTGGGGTGCAGGCTCTGGGCTGGGAGTGGGGCTGAGGGGTTTGGGTGCAGGAGGGGGCTCCAGGCTGGGGCAGGGGTTTGTGGTGCAGGAGGGGTGTGGACTCTGGGCTGGGGGTGTGTGAGGCTGAGGAGTTCGGAGTATGGGAGGGGGCTCCAGGCTGGGGCGGGGGTTGGGGTGCAGAAGGGGGGTGGGGTGCGGGCTCTGGGAGGGAGTTTGGGTGCGGGAGGGGGCTCCAGGCTGGGGCAGGGGGTTGGGGTGCAGAAGGTGGGTGGAGTGCAGGCTCTGGGAGGGAGTTTGGGTGCGGGAGGGGGTTCAGGGCTGGGACAGGTTTGGGGTGTGGGCACTGGGGGGGAGTTTGGATGTGGAAGGGAGCTCTGGGCTGGGGCAGGGTGTTGGAGTGCAGGAGGGGGTGAGGGGTGCAGGCTCGGGCGGCGCTTACCTCGGGTGGCTCCGGCTCGGAGGTGGCCAGGCAGCTCTGCACGCTGCCCCCACCCGCAGGTGCCGCCCCCGCAGCTCCCATTGGCCATGGTTCTCAGCCAATGGGAGCTGCGGAGTTGGGGTGGGGGCAGTGCACAGAGACCCCCTGGCCACCCCTGCGCATGCCAGTCGTTTCTGGGAGCCACGCGGGGCCAGGGCAGGCAGGGAGCCTTAGCCCTGCTGCGCCACTGACTGGACTTTTAGCGGCCTATTAAAATCTCCCAGATTGCTTTCAATAGCCACCGGGAGATCGATGCTGATTCCGGGAGACTCCTGGCCAATCCAGGAGGGTGGGCAACCCTATGCCAAGCTTTAGGCACCCGGGTTTGACTATTTTAGCTTCATGGGAGGGCTGCTCCAAACCGGCTCTGCTGAAAAGAGTCTCACAGACTGATAGATTCCAAAGCGAGAAGGGACCATTGTGATCATGTGATCTGACCTCCTGCCCTGAATTCATTCATTATGAACTACTTCAGCGTTACACGATTCCACTTCCTCCGCACCCCAGGCCGGCTTTGAATCGGGAAAATCACATTTCCCCCACCAGGTCTGTCCTGTGCAAATGCAGCTGTTTTTCCTGGGGAGGGGAGGGTTTGAAGCTGCTGAAATAAACATGGCTCATTGTGAGTTACTTACTTGTTTATCTCACACTTCAGTGTTATCAGTGATGCCAGCACAGCTGGAGAGTGAGGGTTTGTGAGCTTAGGTTTCCTCTGCTGGCCTCCACTTCCGCAGCAAACCTGTAGGTCCTATACAAATAGTAACTATGTCAACAAATCTGATTTTAGCAACCTAGTGGATATTTATACATGTGTATTTTTGCATTCCAGATCCTATCTATCTCTCTATCTATCTATCACCCATGCTTATCACCATGCTGTCTGAGCAACTTAATGACACACCATGCCAATAGCACATCCAGGAGGCAGTAATCTGTGCCTCACATCATCACTGCTGGCTGAAGATGCCTGTAAAGGCCAGTGACATGGCAGATGGCTCCTCTGCCATTTCCATCAAGAGCTGCCCCTCCCCAAATCTCTTGGGCGGGGGTGGGGGGAGGAGGATTAGCCAGACACTCCAACCTCTCCGGGCAGCAAGATGTGGCAAAAGGCAGCTCTGGTGTCTCTGCTTGGAGATGGAGTCGTTAAATGCTAATGCTTTGAGCATATAAATTCGTCAGTGCATCAAAATAAACAAATAAATAAATCCAAGAGCTAATAAAGCAGAGTGATGGGCCAACAACACCACCAGCCCCAATAGCTAGATCCGTCCAACGCCTTCAGGGAAAAACAGTTCCTTCCCTTGGGCGTCTTGTCGCCCCACAGCCACACACAGAGGTAGGCACAAACATATACGCCAGGGGTAGGCAACCTATGGCATGTGTGCCGAAGGCGGCACGCAAGCTGATTTTCAGTGGCACTCACATTGCCTGGGTCCTGGCCACCAGTCCGGGGGGCTCTGCATTTTAATTTAATTTTAAATGAAGCTTCTTAAACATTTTAAAAGCCTTATTTACTTTACATACAACAATAGTTTAGTTATATATTATAGACTTATAGAAAGAGACCTTCTAAAAACGTTAAAATGTATTATTGGCACGTGAAACCTTAAATTAGAGTGAATAAATGAAGACTCGGCACACCACTTCTGAAAGGTTGCCGACCCCTGATATACGCACACGCACACACACGTGGAGACAGGCATACACACACACACACAGAGGCACAAACACACAAGAGCCTTTGTGCCCCCCCCATGGGAGTGCCAGCCTTTCTCTGTGCCTTTTCCCTCCCCTTGGGCTCCCCGTGAAGCCCAGCCCCAAGCTCCAGGTGGTGCACAGCGGTTAGCAGCATTCGGCGTCTCAGCAGGGTAGGGGCCCTGAGTGCAACGCAGCCACAAGGGGCTCATTAGCTAGTTAAAGGCGAGACCCATGAGCAATGACTTGCAAAGAGACATAATCCCAGGACCGTTGGATTTTACTTTATTTTTCATGTTTTTTTCCTTTTCTCCTGCTTGGTTTTTACATCAGCAGTTCAGGCCTTGTCCACCCTGCTTGAAGTCTGAGCTCAGATTTATTTTGGTGGCAGTGAAATCCTGCCCCTGAGAATGACGCAGCCTTAGCTCGCATCCTGTGCGTACCGTGCAGTCCCGGGTTACCGGCCTCATGCCATTATTCCCGCAGACCGGCTGCCTGGTTCATTGCTCAGGGCTGGCCGTGGGTGGGGTGTGCCCAGGCTAGAGAGCTGGGCAGGGCCGGTGGGTCCTTTCGCTTTGGGAGGGAACAGAGACCCAGCAGCTTGTCGGTGTTGTACAGAAGTGACTGGGCGAGTTGTCAGTGCGTTGGTGCTGTTCGCTCATCCTCGCCCTGCAAATACAGGTTGCCTTAGTTACCATGACTCACAATCACTAAATAGGTATTGCTGGGCTACAGAAACAAAGGGGATGTGCTAAGGGCTCTGGGGAGGCCGCAGGAGGGGGGCTGGTATGGGGCCGTAGGATGGAGACAGTGAGACTGAAAGGAAGGAAAGGCAAAGCCAGCTGGATCCGGGCTGTGACGAATACCTGGCCCTGAGCTGTGCACGGACTCTGCAGGGCTGCTGGATTCCCAGGGCCAAGTCCTGCACACTCAGAACGGCCCCACCAGGGCATTGCTGCTGTTGATGTATTTGGGCTGCAGCCAGGGACGGGGCTCCCCGTGTGCAAGGGTAGAAATGCCCTGCCACAAGGGGCTTGCAGTCTGCACCTGTAACAAGAGACAGGTCAGATCTCCCAGCTGCGGGGTGTGAGCGGGGCAAGTCACTGTGGCTCGGTAGAAGAAGCTGCAGTCATTCTCAGTGCAGGCCCAGGCATGGAGCAGCCGCGTGCTGGACCCCAGCCCACCCACTCCCTCCTGCGGTGGCAGGTTGTGCCATATCTCCTGGCCCCGCACCACCTCCCAGTCCCTCCTGACCCCAAGAGCCCATCCTCCTCCCCGCAGCCTGCCCCCAGCCCAAGCGCTGTGTGGGATCCCTGGCCACTGTCCCGCTCTCTGGACTCCCCCGCACGTGTCCCTTCCACCCCGCTCCAGTAGCATGGTCCCTTCTCCTTCGTTCACCCACTACACCACTGCCCAGCTCCCACCAGCCGCCCATCTCAGCCTCACCCCCTCTGTGACGGCTGTCTGGGAGCAGCCATGGTGTCTGAGAGGGCCCGAGCCGTGCTCTGTTACTGGGAGACTCCAAAGCAGCTCTGGCTTGTGGGCCCATCACAGCCTGGATGTGGGAAATGTGAGACCTGCTCGACTGAACTAGCCCCTCGGAGCAGGGCGTGGAGCCCATCCCACGCTATCCGCAGACAGTCCGGAGCATAGCTAGGCAGGGAGCTCACACTGGCCCCCAAGGAGACACAGGACAGACTGACAGATCTCTCCTGCCTCTAATGGCTCCATCTCATCTGGGCTAGCCCATCACATATGTGTGTGTGTCGGGGGGAGGGATGGTTCCAGAAGCACCTAAGGGAGTTAGGCACGGAATTTCCTTAGGCATTTGAAAATCTGACCTAAAGATCCCCATTGACACTCCCTCCCCCCCCTGCCTCCACCCTGGATAGAGCAGGGGGCTCAGTGTTGGGCTGCAGCCACTTGATGGGCATAGGTAGCCAGGCCAGGAATATTCTGTCCCCCATATTGTGGGGCCCAGTGTCTCTGTTCCAAATTGAGGCTCTGTTGTGCTAGGTGATGTACAAACATAGAACGAGGCCCAGTAACTTTCCTTCCTCCCTTCCCCACTCCTCTGCACAGCTGGGCTTACTCAGGATGCTGGGGACCCACTTTCCAGGCTCAGAAGGGATGGTGGGTTGTCTGGCCTGTTCCTCTCTTTCGCCGGGGGAAGGAGACCAAAGCCCTGAGGAAGTGGGGAAATGGGATACCGGGTGGAAGCACGAGCAGGAGAGTGCAAGAGGGGAGGACTCCTGTCTCAGACTGAGAAAGCGGGACAATCAGCGAGTTATCTTAAGTGCCTATACACAAATGCAAGAAGCCTGGGAAACAAGCAGGGAGAACTGGAAGTCCTGGCACAGTCAAGGGACTATGATGTGATTGGAATAACAGAGACTTGGTGGGATAACTCACATGACTGGAGTACTGTCATGGATGGATATAAACTGTTCAGGAAGGACAGGCAGGGCAGAAAAGGTGGGGTAGTTGCATTGTATGTAAGAGAGGAGTGTGACTGCTCAGAGCTCCGGTATGGAACTGCAGAAAAACCTGAGAGTCTCTGGATTAACTTTAGAGGTGTGAGCAACAAGGGTGATGTCGTGGTGGGAGTTTGCTATAGACCACCAGACCAGGGGGATGAGGTGGACGAGGCTTTCTTCCGGCAACTAGCACAAGTTACTAGATCGCAGGCCCTGGTTCTCATGGGAGACTTTAATCACCCTGATATCTGCTGGGAGAGCAATACAGCGGTGCACAGACAATCCAGGAAGTTTTTGGAAAGTGTAGGGGACAATTTCCTGGTGCAAGTGCTGGAGGAACCAACTAGGGGCAGAGCTCTTCTAGACCTGCTGCTCACAAACCGGGAAGAATTAGTAGGGGAAGCAAAAGTGGATGGGAACCTGGGAGGCAGTGACCATGAGATGGTCGAGTTCAGGATCCTGACACAAGGAAGAAAGGAAAGCAGCAGAATACGGACCCTGGACTTCAGAAAAGCAGACTTTGACTCCCTCAGGGAACTGATGGGCAGGATCCCCTGGGAGAATAACATGACGGGGAATGGAGTCCAGGAGAGCTGGCTGTATTTTAAAGAATCCTTATTGAAGTTGCAAGAAAAAACCATCCCGATGTGTAGAAAGAACAGTAAATATGGCAGGCGACCAGCTTGGCTAAACAGTGAAATCCTTGCTGATCTTAAACACAAAAAAGAAGCTTACAAGAAGTGGAAGCTTGGACAAATGACCAGGGAGGAGTATAAAAATATTGCTCAGGCATGCAGGAGTGAAATCAGGAAGGCCAAATCACACTTGGAGTTGCAGCTAGCAAGAGATGTTAAGAGTAACAAGAAGGGTTTCTTCAGGTATGTTAGCAACAAGAAGAAAGTCAAGGAAAGTGTGGGCCCCTTACTGAATGAGGGAGGCAACCTAGTGACCGAGGATGTGGAAAAAGCTAATGTACTCAATGCTTTTTTTGCCTCTGTCTTCACGAACAAGGTCAGCTCCCAGACTGCTGCACTGGGCAGCACAGTATGGGGAGAAGGTGACCAGCCCTCTGTGGAGAAAGAAGTGGTTCGGGACTATTTAGAAAAACTGGACGAGCACAAGTCCATGGGGCCGGATGCGCTGCATCCGAGGGTGCTAAAGGAGTTGGCGGATGTGATTGCAGAGCCATTGGCCATTATCTTTGAAAACTCATGGCGATCGGGGGAGGTCCCGGATGACTGGAAAAAGGCTAATGTAGTGCCCATCTTTAAAAAAGGGAAGAAGGAGGATCCGGGGAACTACAGGCCAGTCAGCCTCACCTCAGTCCCTGGAAAAATCATGGAGCAGGTCCTCAAGGAATCAATTCTGAAGCACTTAGAGGAGAGGAAAGTGATCAGGAACAGTCAGCATGGATTCACCAAGGGCAAGTCATGCCTGACTAACCTAATTGCCTTCTATGAGGAGATAACTGGGTCTGTGGATGAGGGGAAAGCAGTGGATGTGTTATTCCTTGACTTTAGCAAAGCTTTTGATACGGTCTCCCACAGTATTCTTGCCGGCAAGTTAAAGAAGTATGGGCTGGATGAATGGACTATAAGGTGGATAGAAAGCTGGCTAGATCGTCGGGCTCAACGGGTAGTGATCAACGGCTCCATGTCTAGTTGGCAGCCGGTTTCAAGTGGAGTGCCCCAAGGGTCGGTCCTGGGGCCGGTTTTGTTCAATATCTTCATTAATGATCTGGAGGATGGCGTGGACTGCACTCTCAGCAAATTTGCAGATGACACTAAACTGGGAGGAGTGGTAGATACGCTGGAGGGTAGGGATAGGATACAGAGGGACCTAGACAAATTAGAGGATTGGGCCAAAAGAAACCTGATGAGGTTCAACAAGGACAAGTGCAGAGTCCTGCACTTAGGACGGAAGAATCCCATGCACTGTTACAGACTAGGGACCGAGTGGCTAGGCAGCAGTTCTGCAGAAAAGGACCTAGGGGTTACGGTGGACGAGAAGCTGGATATGAGTCAACAGTGTGCCCTTGTTGCCAAGAAGGCTAACGGCATTTTGGGCTGTATAAGTAGGGGCATTGCCAGCAGATCGAGGGACGTGATCGTTCCCCTCTATTCGACATTGGTGAGGCCTCACCTGGAGTACTGTGTCCAGTTTTGGGCCCCACACTACAAGAAGGATGTGGAAAAATTGGAAAGAGTCCAGCGGAGGGCAACAAAAATGATTAGGGGGCTGGAGCACATGAGTTATGAGGAGAGGCTGAGGGAACTGGGATTGTTTAGTCTGCAGAAGAGAAGAATGAGGGGGGATTTGATAGCTGCTTTCAACTACCTGAAAGGGGGTTCCAAAGAGGATGGATCTAGACTGTTCTCAGTGGTACCAGATGACAGAACAAGGAGTAATGGTCTCAAGTTGCAGTGGGGGAGGTTTAGATTGGATATTAGGAAAAACTTTTTCACTAGGAGGGTGGTGAAGCACTGGAATGGGTTACCTAGGGAGGTGGTGGAATCTCCTTCCTTAGAGGTTTTTAAGGTCAGGCTTGACAAAGCCCTGGCTGGGATGATTTAGTTGGGAATTGGTCCTGCTTTGAGCAGGGGGTTGGACTAGATGACCTCCTGAGGTCCCTTCCAACCCTGATATTCTATGATTCTATGATTCTGTTTTAGGGAGCAGCCTGCTTTGTCTCTCTGTTTGGGGTTCTTGTCTCAGAAATAAAGTCATGTTACATTGCACTCTTCCAGTCAGAGTACTGTATGTTATTAACCTTCTCTGTATGGGTGCACGAACATAACAGAAACATCCCTTTGCCCCCGTCAAGGAGAGGCTTGGGGGTAGGGGCTGCATCAGGCATTTCACTTCATTGACGAATGGGGAGAGGTTTGGCAGGTCTGTATTAAATCCTGCTGGGAATAACAGTCACTATCCCCCTCCCCCCCGGACTGGCATACAGCCAGCCCCACAAGCTGGGATAGTGCTGTTCAGCTGGGACACTGGGATTCTGACATGGCAGAATAATTGTGATGTAACAAATGTCTCACTTACTTAGCGCTGCACTGGGCAATTGGGCTGTACACAAAGGAGGCTTTAAACCCTGGATTCCTTCCTTCTGGCTGGGCTCAGGCCAGGAACAAGGGCAGCTACGTGTCAGATCAGGGTGGGCCAGGCAATCCAGTCACTGGTGACCACAGGGTTGTGTGTGTGTGTTAGGGTGACCAGATGTCCCGATTTTATTGGGACAGTCCCGATTTTTGGTTCTTTTTCTTATATAGGCTCCTATTACCCCCCACCCTCTGTCCCGATTTTTCACATTTGCTGTCTAGTCACCCTAGTGTGTGTGTGTGTGTGTGTCTTTTGTTTCGCTCGCCATCACAAAGGAGATAGTGAGGCTGACTCCTTCCTGTAGGAGGCGCTGCTCTCTGCTTTCTTTTCAGACTCAACACAAACTGAGCCACAAACCACGCCCTGCGCTGAGGCTTCGCCCACAAAGTGGCTATGCTAAGAGGCTGCCGTGATGAGCATGGGCTGGCTATGGTAATAGCTGTGTTAACCCTTTGTGCATGCGAACTAGATGTTTTCAGGAGCCTGAGCAGGCTCAGCTGGAGCTGGGCGCATGAGTGGTTGCTGAGCTCTCTCTCCTCTCAAGCTGCCTCCTGAGCGCCACTAGCCATTATAACCTCATGTCGATTCATAGAATCCAAGGCCAGAAGGGAGCACTGTGATCATCCCGTCTGACCTCCTGCATCGCACAGGCCTGGGCACGTCCCTGAATTCATCCCTCTTTGAACTGTAGCAGCTTATGTAGAACTACATCCCCACTGAGTTAAAGATTTCCAGAGATGGAAAATCCAGCCCAGGCCTTGGGAAATTGTTCCAGTGAGTGTGAATTTGTCTGGCTTCAGCTTCCAACCAGTAGATCTTGTGATCTCGTTGTCTGCTAGATTGAAGAGCCCTCTAGTATCAAGTTTTTGTTCCTCATGCAGTTACTTATAGACACTGATCAGGTCACCCCTTAACCTTCCCTTTGTTAAACTACACAGATCGCTTTCCTTGAGCCTCTCACTGTACGGCAGGTTTTCCAGTCCTTTGATCATTCCTGTGGCTCTTCTCTGAACCTTCAAGTCATGCTGGAACTAGGGGTGCTGGGGGAGGGGGGGGGCTGCCGCACCCCTGGCTCCAAGTAGTAATAGCAAACACCGAATACATGGTTTCCATGGTATCGATCAGCAGCATCCCCCACTATAAAAATTGTTCCAGCACCCCTGGAACCTTCTCGAATTATCACCATCCTTCTTCAATTGTGGACATCCCCCATGACCTGCCACGGCCAAGGCTACATGTTGGCTCCTTCCACCCTAACCTGACCTCTGAATGTGACCTATCGGCCCTAGCTGGGCAGACCAGTTCCCCCCCCGGGTTGGCATATGGGCTGGCTGCTCAAAGAAGCCCCAGGGTGATACTCTAGTGTCAGCTCATGAGGAAGACCCTTGGCAGAGGGAAGTGGGCTGCTTGGTGGCAGTTTGTCTGCAGCTCCACAGGCCTGCTCTGCTAGGGGTTCATGCAGGACCCAGCTTGTGTGTGAGACAAAGCAATCCTGACAGATTCTCCCCAGGACGTTTGCTGTGGGGAGCTGGGCTTCCCCCGGTTTAGCCACATGTCCGGTTTTGATGGATGGGAAGTGGATGGAGCAGGATGCTGCTGCCCTGCAGCGGGTGGGCGGAGAGGGCCTGCACCGCCTGCTCTCTGGCAGTGGGAGCTCAGTGTTCAGCTTTGGGTCTCTCCTCATTCCTGAGCAAGATGCCTGGGATCCACATGCTGTGGGAAAAGCAGGCGGCCAGGTGAGGAAGGTACTTCAGTCGCTCCTGGGCAGCCTCAGTGCTAGTCCTGGGGCTGAGAGTGCAGCCTGTGTGGGGACGCTGCCCTCTGGCTGACCACAAGAGGGTGCAAATCCTGCTGGGCCCGCGGGCTTCATTTCCCTTTGCATTGCTTGGCAGCTCTGGGGTGTCCCGAGCGGCGTGCACACATCACTGCTGTTCACTAGCTGCATGGGGGAAAGAAATGGTGCCCTCCTGTTTCATAACACACCCTCTCCTGCCCCTGTGCATGACGCGTCCCTAGCCCAGCCAGTCCAGGCAAGGGCTCCCGGGGCCTGTCATGCTCTGTCCAGCAGAGGGCAGTGCTGCACAGACACGTACAGCACACGGGCTGCTGTCATGGCCAGTCTCCATACAGGTGTCAGGCAGTGGGGCCTTGGCCTTCCACCTGGCACAGGTGCTTGTGCTGGCGACCACGTGTCCCCGGGTGCCTCACCGAGATGGCAGCTGTTCACCCCCCTTCCTGGCAGCCTGACACTGGGCCAGAGCCCCGAGGCACTATGCCACTTTATGCCCACTGAGGCTCTGGCCCCCAGTCTTTAATCACAGGGTGGGGTGGAGAGAGAGGCTGGACTAGAGAGCAGGGGGAAAAGGTACCACAAGGGGGCACGGCCCAGTGGCCAGAGATCTGACCTGAAAGTCACCCTGCCTCAGGTCCATGCTCTGCTACAGGCTGCCTGTATGACCTGGGGCTACCCACTCTGGGCCTCAGGTCCCACCTTCCGGTGGGGACCAGCCCTCCCCGCCCCCCCAGGTCCCACCTTCCGGTGGGGACCAGCCCTCCCCGCCCTCCCAGGTCCCACCTTCACATGAAACGTCAACAGGGTTGGAATAAATCACATAACAACAAACTGCCCAGCCCCAGACCTTGGGAGGTGGCAGTCTGCTTCCTCTTGGCTCTGCTAACATGATCGTTAGCCATGCAGGGCTATGCCTCTGGCCACAACTGATTCCTTTAGGATTATTACTAGAGGCTGGTTTGGCAAGAGTCAAGCCCCGGGCAGACGGAGCCAGGAGAGGTTGGTTTGACCCTCTTTGGGTGTTTTCCCACCTGTTTGGATCCTTGTAACAGCCGATGCATTCGTCTGCTTAGCCTGTCCACTCCCACCCTCTCTGGGGCTACCCCGGCTGGCCCCTTCTTCTGTTGCTCAGGCTTGGCTTCAGAATGAGCTGTTGGAAATAAGTGTTTGAGTAACACCAGTGTCCCCCACAAGGGCTTAAACAGGGTGCAGTAAACTCCCCCCCCCATCCTGCCACTCAGGGCAGTGCGCTGCCCCTCTGGGGCTGGCTGGGCCACGGCACAGAGGTTGGTGGGCCCGCTGCTGTGTCTCACAGCTGTTGTGCTGTGAGACCCAGATGCTGGTTCCAAGCTCTGCCTCTTGACACTTGCTGGAAGGGATGGGAAGAGTCGCTAGCTCTTTGCTGGCACCTGCCTACAGCTCAGTGATGGCGGTCTGGCCAACTGGGCTTGAATAATTTAGGCCCTTGATCAGACTGAGTTCAGTAACTGGGAAACTTGAGCCTGTGAGAATGGGCTGATTGTGTCACACGGGGGGTAATGCAGTTAATTTATGGCTGCTTCTGTGTTTGTTTAATATTATCCATTTCCCTTCTAAGCCCCAGCTGCTTCTGGATACACTGTCTGGCAAGCAAATTGGATTCACTTGCACTGGAATACTGAATTCTGTGCAGGAGACTCATCTATAAATGAGCCAGTCCCAGCCCCTGAGAATGACTCTGTCAATCCAGTTCGTCCCTTTCAGAGTGACCTGAATACAAATCCTCCTTCCTGCTGTACCTCAGAGCACTCACCAGCGCAGCCTGGCCCTGGAGCCAGAGCCTCAGCTCTGCCTCCGGGCAGAACAAAGCCAGTTCTCCTTCCACCAGGGGAGGCAGAACTCAGAGCTGCTGAACCGATGAGCCTCTGCCCCCACTAGGCTCAGCAGGGGCAGTCTGGGCCTTGATGAGAGAAAAAAACAGTAACAGGACCAAAACCCACCACCAGGGCTAAACAAAAGAGTAAGAGGTGGTTAGAGACAAATAGACATCCTTTCAGATGGGAAATCAAATCCTACTGAGGAAAATAGAAAGGAATGTAAACTCTGTCAAGTGTAGCAGTATAATCAGGCAGGCCAAAAAAACAGTGGAAGAGCAACTAGCAAAAGACACAAAAACAAACAATAATTTTTTAAAGTACATCAGAAGCAGGAAGCCTGCCAAACAATCCGAGAGGCCACTTGCTGCACAATCGAGGTGCTGAAGGAGCACTCTCAAGGAAAACCAGGCTGTTGCGGAGAAGCTAATTCAATTTTTTGCATCAGTCTTCACTGCAGAGAACAGGAGGGAGATCTCCACACCTGAGCCGTTCTTTTTAGGCGACAAGTCTGAGGAACTGTCCCAGATTGAGGTGTCATTAGAGGAGGTTTTAGAACAAATTAATACATTAAACAATAATAAGTCATCGGGAGCAGATAGTATTCACCCAAAAGTTCAGAAGGAACTCAGATGTGAAATTTCAGAACTACTAACTGTGGTATGTAACCTATCATTTAAATCAGCCTCTGTACCAGATGACTGGTGGATAGCTAACATGATGCTAAATTTTAAAAATGGCTCCAGAGGCGATCCTAGAAATTGCAGGCCAATTAGCCTGACTTGAGTACCAGGCAAATTGGTTGAAACCTACGTTCCCTGTAAGCTACGCGGCCGTGCAGCAGGCTCTCAAGGGCCGTGCAGGCAGGCAGGGAGAAGCGCCCCTCCCCTGGCCCAGCCCAGCCCCGCTGGAGCTGCCAGGGAGAGGAGCCCCTCCCCCGGCCCAGGCCCACCGGAGCTGCCGAGGAGAGGAGCCCCTCCCCCAGCCCGGCCCAGGCCCACCGGAGCTGCCAAGGAGAGGAGCCCATCCCCCGGCCCGACCCAGGCCCACCGGAATTGCCGGGGAGAGGATCCCCTCCCTTGGCCCAGCCCAGCACCTCTGGAGCTGCCGCAGCCGGGGAGAGGCGCCTCTCACCCGGCCCCGAGCTGCTGCGGCGAGAGAGGGCTGGGGCGAGTCCTCTCTCCCCACTGCAGCCCTGGGGCAGCCTGCACCCCAAACCCCTCATCCCTGGCCCCACCCCAGAGCCTGCACCCCCCGCACCTCAACCCTCTGCCCCAGCCCTGAGCCCTCTCCTACACCCCGAACCCCTCATCCCCAGCCCCACCCCAGAGCCCGCACCCCCAGCCAGAGCCCTCATCCCCCCCACCCCAACCTTCTGCCCTAGCCCTGAGCCCTCTCCTGCACCCCAAGCCCCTCATCCCTCACCCCACCCCAGAGCCTTCATCCCCAGCCAGAACCCTCATCCTCAGAGGACATAACAAAATTCATTCTGCACATGGATGTAAAAAATTAGAGGGAACACTGGTTGAAACTATAGTGAAGGACAGAATTATCAGACACAGAGATGAACATGATTTGTTGAGGGAGAGTCAACATGGCTTTTGTAAAGGGAAATCATGCTTCACTAATGTATTAGAATTCTTTGAGGGAGTCAACAAACACGTGGACAAGAGTGGTCAAGTGGATATAGTGCACTTGGACTTTCAGAAAGCCTTTGACTAGATCTCTCACCAAAGGCTCTTAAGCAAAGTAAGCAGTCATGGGATAAGAGGGAAGGTCCTCTCATGGATCACCAACTGGTTAAAAGATAGGAAACAAAGGGTAGAACTAAATGGTCAGTTTGCACAGTGGAGAGAGATAAATAGTGGGGTCCCCCAAGGATCTGTACTGGGACCTGTGCTGTTCAATGTATTCATAAATGATCTGGAAAAAGGGGTAAACAGTGAGGTGGCAAAGTTTACAGATGATACAAAATTACTCAAGATAGATAAGTCCAAAGCAGACTGTGAAGAGTTACAAAGGGATCTCACAAGACTGGCTGACTGGGCAACAAAATGGCAGATGAAATTCAATATTGATAAATGCAAAGTAATGCACATTGGAAAACATAATCTCAACTATACATATAAAATGATGGGCTTTAAAACAGTTGTTATTACTTTAGAAAGAGATCTCAGAGACATTGTGGATAGTTCTCTGACAACATCCACTCAGTGTGCAGCAGCAGTCAAAAAAGTGAATAGAATGTTAGGAACCATTATGAAAGGGATAGATAACAAGACAGAAAATATCATAATGCCACTATATAAATTCATGGTACGTCCACATCTTGAATACTGCGTGCAGATCTGGTCGCCTCATTTAAAAAAATATGTATTGGAAATGGGAAAGGTACAGAGAAGGGCAACAGAAATGATTAGGGGCATGGAACAGCTTCCACGTGAAGAGAGGGTAAAAGACTGGGACTGTTCAGCTTGGAAAAGAGACGTCTAAGGGGGGGGATATGATAGAGGTCTATAAAATCATGAATGGTGTGAAGAAAGTGAATAAGGAAGTGTTATTTACTCCTTCTCATAACACAAGAACCAGGGGTCACCAAATTAAATTAATAGGCAGAAAGTTTAAAACAAACAAAAGGAAGTATTTCTTCACAGAACACACAGTCAACCTGTGGAACTCCTTGCCAGGGGATGTTGTGAAGGCCAAAATTATAACTGGGGTTAAAAACAGAATTAGATCAGTTCCTGGTGAGTAGGTGTATCAGTGGCTATTAGCTGAGATGGTCAGGGGGACAGCCTCATGCTCTGGGTGTCCCTAAACCTCAGACTGCCAGAAGCTGGAACTGGATAACAGCATGGGCAGTGAGGTCTCTCCCTCGGCCCTGCCTTCAGCCCCAGGCGCTCCCGCCCCGTGTGTCCCCCGGGCCATTTAAAACAGACCGGGGCTCCCACTCACTACCGGCAGCGCAGCAGAGCTCAGCGGCTTCCTGCCTGCTTGCTCCACGTGGCTGTCGGCCCCTCCCTGCGGCCCCTGGGCGGGAGGGTCTGTGTCCCGTCCCAAGCGTCCCTGTGGCCAATGGGAAGCTGCGGAGGTAGTGCCTGGGGGTAGCAGCACATGGAGGCTCCCAACTCGCCCTGCCTAGGTGCCCCAGGTAAGCGCCACCCACCCCATCCCCACATACCCCATCCCCAAACTCCCTCCCAGAGCCTGCACCCCTCCCCCTTCCCACACCCCCCCTCCCACCCCCAAACTCCCTCCCAGAGCCTGCACCCCCTCCCTCCGCCCCCTCCCCCGCCCCCAAACTCCCTCCCAGAGCCTGCACCCCCTCCCTCTGCCCCCCTCCTGCCCCCAAACTCCCTCCCAGAGCCTGCACCCAAACTCAGTCCCAGAGCCCTGCACCCCTCATCCCCTCCTGCACCCCCAGCCCCTGCCCCAGCCCGGAGCCTGCATCCAGCACCCAAACTCCATCCCAGAGCCTGCATTCCCACCCCTTCCCAAACCCCCCTTCCTGACCCCAAACTCCCTCCCAGAGCCTGCACCCCTCACCCCTCCTGCACAGCCACCCCCTGCCTCAGCCCAGAGCCTACACCCAGCACCCAAACTCCATCCCAGAGCCTGCACCCCAGACCCCCTCCTCCAACCAACCTCCCTCCCAGAGCCCAACCTCTCACCTGTCCTGCACCCCAATCCCCTGCCCCAGCCCAGGGCCTGCACCCCAGACCTCCCCCCCCAACCCAAACACCCTCCTAGAGCCTTAGGCAGGTGGGGGGTGGAGTTTGGGGGGGGGCGGAGTTTTGGGGAGGGGCGGGTTCTGGGCACCACCAAGATTTCTACAAACCTGCCGCCCCTGGTGACAGGGAATGGATCGCTCAATAAATGCCCTTTTCTGTTCATTCCCTCTGAAGCATCTGGCACTGGCCACTGTTGGAGACAGGATATTGAGCTATATGGACCATTGGTCTGACCCAGTGTGGCCATTCTTATGTTCTTATGGTGAGGACAGTTTGAGCCTAGGCTCAGCAGGGACAAAGTTTGGGCCTTGGAGAAGATGGGAGGCAGGCCCTCAGCATCTCCACAGAGATAATGATCTCATACATTTTATATTTGAGCAGAGCCCCAGATGCATGGGGTGCTGATCACACACATAGGAGCACAGAATTTAGTAGCAAACAGCTCACAGTACAGCAATGGCTCCCAAACTGCACGGTGAACTCTGGAGGAACATTTGGGGGGCTTGCGGCTGGGCCCAGGCCAGCCCCCCTGGGGGACGGAGAGGGAGCACTGCGCTTCCAGCCCTGCTCTGTCCCCAGACTAGCTCCAACCCCAGCCTCACTCCTCCCCCAACCCCGTTCAGACCCCAGTCCTGCTCGACCCCCAGCCTCAGCTCCTCCCCCAGCCCCACCTTCAACCCAAGCTCTGCTGCTGAGGAAGCCTTGGCTGTGCAGTGATAGTAAACGGGGGGGACACAACTGGAAAAGTTTGTGCCCCACTGAGTACAGGCAGCCTCTGGCTGGGACTTCCTAACTTCCGATTGACAGAGCCAGAAGAGTACCCAGAAGTCACCTACTACAGGACAGGCCTAACAAAGAAAGTAACAGAACGCCACTAGCCATCACCTACAGCCCCCAACTAAAACCTCTCCAGCGCATCATCAAGGATCTACAACCTATCCTGAAGGACGATCCATCACTCTCACAGATCCTGGGAGACAGGCCAGTCCTTGCTTACAGACAGCCCCCAAACCTGAAGCAAATACTCACCAGCAACCACACACCAAACAACAAAAACACTAACCCAGGAACCTATCCTTGCAACAAAGCCCGTTGCCAACTCTGTCCACATATCTATTCAGGGGATACCATCATAGGACCTAATCACATCAGCCACACTATCAGAGGCTCGTTCACCTGCACATCTACCAATGTGATATATGCCATCATGTGCCAGCAATGCCCCTCTGCCACGTACATTGGCCAAACTGGACAGTCTCTACGTAAAAGAATAAATGGACACAAATCAGACGTCAAGAATTATAACATTCAAAAACCAGTTGGAGAACACTTCAACCTCCCTGGCCACTCGATTACAGACCTAAAAGTCGCAATATTAAAACAAAAAAACTTCAAAAACAGACTCCAACGAGAAACTGCTGAATTGGAATTAATTTGCAAATTGGATACCATCAAATCAGGTTTGAATAAAGACTGGGAGTGGATGGGCCATTACACAAGGTAAAACTATTTCTCCATGCTTATCTTTCCCCCCCGCCCCCTACAGTTCCTTATATCTCCTTGTCAAGTGCTGGAGATGGGCCATTTTCATTACCACCACAAAGACCTTTTTTTTCTCTCCTGCTGACAACTGATCACTCTCCTTATAATGTGTATGGTAAGATCCATTGTTTCATGTGTGTATATATATCTCTTCCTTCTGTATTTTCCACTGCATGCATCCGATGAAGTGAGCTGTAGCCCACGAAAGCTTATGCTACAATAAATTTGTTAGTCTCTAAGGTGCCACAAGTACTCCTGTTTCTTTTTGCGGATACAGACTAACACGGCTATTACTCTGTAACTTCCGAGTGTTTGACTCTGCAACTGGAACATTCTTTTAACATAATTGTTAAACGTCATTTCCTATTTTAGAAAACTGAAAAACCAGAAATTCCATCACATTGAACCATATTGACCCCCACACAGGTCATCAGCAGGGTCTGGACTTTAGATCCCCAGCACAGGCCTCTCTCACTTGAGCTAATGGAGTAGCTGGCAGCAGTAGAAGGCCCTGCCACTAGAGGGAGGGTAAAGACACTTTGACCGTGGATTTCACAGCTCTTTCCTAGACAGCTGAGGAATGGTGAGACTCAGCGAGACTAGGTTCAGTTCCGGATTCTGGAGGGGAATGTGCTGTAGTGATTACAGAAGTTTCTACCCCTGTGTCCCCAGATTCTCCCTGCCCCCTTCTGTCCCATCCTGCCCATGTTCCCCCCACTGCTCCTAGCCTTCCCCGAATGGCTTGTGCCTTTCAACACCCCCCCCATACCTATCCAACCCCTCTCCTCGCTTATTCCTATCCTACCACCCACCTGTCTTCTGTTGTCCTCTCTGCAACTCTGCTACCCCCAGGCTCCCATCCCCCCTTCCCTTTGATCTCCTGCCCTTCAGCCCAGCATCTCATCTTCCTCCCCGGCCCTCTTCCTCACCCCTCTGCATTCTAGCCAGGCAGCCTCAATCTCCATATGCCACCTGGGCACCAGCTGGAGAGCATGGAGAGCACAGGAGAGAGGCGCCCTGCCCTAAGTCCTGCTCAGACCCTGCAGCCCCAGGATATGGCACACTCAGTTGCTCTGTGGGGATGATGCATATGCAGTCTGGACACACGTAGGAGCTTGAGGGATAGAGCATGCTCAGTGCAGATGGAATCTTCAGAGATTTTAGCTACCAAACTCTAACCCAGGGGTCTCAAAGACGCGGCCCGCGGGCCGCATGCGGCCCACAGGCCGCATGCGGCCCACAGGGCTATTGCATGCAGCCCGCGAGCTCCTCCCGGCCCCCCCGCCCTCCCCCAACGTTTACCTGGCCGACCCGCACCGGGGGCAGGGCAGGCTCCCTGCCTGCCTGCCCTGCCGCCGCACCGCACCAGGAAGCAGCTGGAACCTGGGGGAGGAGGAGCGCAGGGGGTGTGTGTGGCTGTTGCTTCAGGCACCGCCCCCAGCAGCTCCCATTGGCCACAGTTCCCCATTCCCGGCCAATGGGAACTGCTGGGGGCGGTGCCTGAAGAAACAGCCACACACCCCCGCGCCCCTCCTCCCCCAGGTTCCAGCCCATTCCTGGTGCGGCGGCGGCGGCAGGGCAGGCAGGGAGCCTGCCCTGCCCCCGGTGCGGGTTGGCCGGAGCCCGCCCCCCGCACTCCTCCTGCACCCCGACCCCCTGCCCTGAGTCCCCTGCTGCACCCTGCACCCCAACCCCTTGCCCTGAGCCCCCTGCTGCACCCCGACACCCTGCCCTGAACCCNCCCCTGCCCTGAGCCCCCTGCTGCACCCCTCCTGCACCCGACCCCCTGCCCTGAACCCCCGCCACACCCCACACCCCGACCCACTGCTGCACCCTGCACCCTGACCCCCTGCCCTGAACCCCGACCACACCCCTCCTGCACCCCAAGCCCCTGCCCTGAGCCCCTCCTGCACCCCTCACCCCAACTCCCTGCCCTGAGCCCCCACCGCACCCCACACCCCTCCTGTGCCCCCCTGGGGGCAGGGAGGGGGCAGAGTTGGGGTGGGGATTTTGGGGAAGGGGTTGGAATGGAGGCAGGGAAGGGGTGGGAAGAGGCAGGGCAGGGGCGGGGCCTCATGGAAGGGGTGGAGTGGGGGCAGGGCCGAGGGCGGCGGGGGGGAGGTGTCAGTAAATGCGGCCCTCGGCCCAATGTACTAGTCCTCATGTGGCCCTCGAGGTCATTTGAGTTTGAGACCCCTGCTCTAACCTGTCCGTACAGAGCATGTGCAGACTAAGAGTTTTAGAGACTCATAATTTGGCCAAATTTGGGCAGATTTTCCTGGTGCATCTCTTTGACTCTAGGGCCACCTCTCTCCCCCTCCCCCCCCCAAATTTCAAGTCCCAGCCAATTTGTAAGGTGCAGCCTATCACGAAATCAAAAACAAGGCTGCATGACCAATAACTTCCAAAATAAACTCAAGAGTTTGTCACAAACTGTTCAGATTGTGCTGGGGTGGGTGGAGGATGGCATGCCACAGCACCAGCTGGAGTCAGGGGGAGCTGCACTGCCCAGCACTCCTGTCTCCCGCTACTTGGGGAGTGCTGAACAGAAGGCTACCATAATCTGAACACATGCTTGGCGCAGCGATACATTGGCCGTCATTTATGGGTGGGATGATATGACCGGGCTGCCTGCGATAGCAGGGGACTGGACTTGATGACCTACGAGATCCCTTCCAGTCCTGTGTCTGTCATCTGTGTCCTGGCAGCAAAACAAAGTCTGCAGGAAATGCTGGAGTTTGGTGAAATCACTCACTTTTTACTAATTGTTAAAGGTTAATTTATCATTGTTAGTACCTAGTGGTCCCAATGCGATCAGAGTGCTGCTCAGACACGCAGTGAGAGACAGCCCCCACCCAGAAGAGCTCACAATCAGCGTCAGAGGGGAAACAGGCAATAAAGTAAATGGTTTGTGCGCATTTTGCCCAGCTGCACTCCACTTGTTACTCCCATAGAGAGAGCTTTCCTGCGTTTCTCCCAGGGGTTCACTGACTTTAAACTAGGAACCTGGGGGAGATGGTTAGAATCATAGAATCATAGAATATTAGGGTTGGAAGGGACCTCAGGGGGTCATCTAGTCCAACCCCCTGCTCAAAGCAGGACCTAATCCCAACTAAATCATCCCAGCCAGGGCTTTGTCAAGCCTGACCTTAAAAATCTCTAAGGAAGGAGATTCCACCAGCTCCCTAGGTAACCCATTCCAGTGCTTCACCACTCTCCTAGTGAAAAAGTTTTTCCTAATATCCAATCGAAACCTCCCCCACTGCAACTTGAGACCATTGCTTCTTGTTCTGTCATCTGGTACCACTGTGAACAGTCTAGATCCATCCTCTTTGGAACCCCCTTTCAGGTAGTTGAAAGCAGCTATCAAATCCCCCCTCATTCTTCTCTTCTGCAGACTAAACAATCCCAGTTCCCTCAGCCTCTCCTCATAACTCATGTGCTCCAGCCCCCTAATCATTTTTGTTGCCCTCCGCTGGACTCTTTCCAATTTTTCCACATCNCCACCTCCCTAGGTAACCCATTCCAGTGCTTCACCACCCTCCTAGTGAAAAAGTTTTTCCTAATATCCAATCTAAACCTCCCCCACTGCAACTTGAGACCATTACTCCTTGTTCTGTCATCTGGTACCACTGTGAACAGTCTAGATCCATCCTCTTTGGAACCCCCTTTCAGGTAGTTGAAAGCAGCTATCAAATCCCCCCTCATTCTTCTCTTCTGCAGACTAAACAATCCCAGTTCCCTCAGCCTCTCCTCATAACTCATGTGCTCCAGCCCCCTAATCATTTTTGTTGCCCTCTGCTGGACTCTTTCCAATTTTTCCACATCCTTCTTGTAGTGTGGGGCCCAAAACTGGACACAGTACTCCAGGTGAGGTTGGGAGATGCTCATGTAATCTCCACGTCTGATTTTAACATTGAACGGGAGGAAAATTACGTAAGAAAGGCTACAGCAATGGGGAAAGGAACAGCAGTGGGTAGGAGAATGGACATCAAGAGGAAAGGTTGTGCTGATACCAATGACACTAACAGTCAGGTAGGTGATACTGTCTGTAGAATGACTGTACCCAAATGGGTGAGGGCCTAGCTCTGAAGGCAGCAGCACAGAAGTAAGGGTGGCAATATCATACCAGGCCCTCCTTCCTTCTGCACTGCTGCTGGCAGTGGCCCTGCCTTCCAGCTCCCAGCCAGCAGCTGCCCAGCTCTGAAGGCAGCGCCACCGCCAGCAGCAGCACAGAAGTAAGGATAGCAGTACTACAACCCCCCCGTACAATAACATTGCGACCTCCCACAACTCCTTTTTGGGGTCAGGATCCCTACAATTACACACTGTGAAATTTCAGATTTAAATAGTTGAAATCATGAAATTTATTATTTTAAAAATCCCATGAAATTGACCAAAATGGACCGTGAATTTGGTAGGCCCCTATTGATACAGTTCCATTTGGGAAATTATTGGTTAAATTGAAGAAGATGGGGATTAATATGAGAATTGAAAGGTGGATAAGGAACTGGTTAAAGTGGAGACTACAATGGATTGTACCAAGAAAATAAAAACCAGCAGGACCTTATTAAAGGGGATAAGGCAATATGCCGCGTTTATTGTGAATACGGAAAGAATCATAGTAAGCAGTCAGTTATAGCTATAACATTCCATTCAATTTCACATTCATTCATACAAACACAGGTTCTGCAAGGTTGTTGTCATAGTTACCAGCTTTAGAGTTGCTTGTGCCAAGTCACTGGCCAGGTGACCTGGACACTAGGATGGAGCGGGGCCTTGTCAGATGCGCATCTGATGCTCCTGGAAGTTGGCTGCAGAACCAGACGCAAAGTTCTCAGTCTTCAGGGTCTGTTTTTGTAGGGATTTATCCTCATTCAAGTCTATGAGGCTTGCCTCGTCATGCTGTTCTCACATTTGAAGTGATAATCAATCACGCAGATGGTACAGCAATGACAGTTTGTTGTTATCTTGTTCTTCGGTTCTTCTGCCCCCTGGTCCTTGGGGCAGTTGTGGGTGGATCCCGGTTTGCTCTCGGGGTTATCCGGTTATCTCCATCCTGCGCATTCTTCGGCCAAATGGTCCTGGGTAGTTGTTTGTCTTATTCTAAGGCTGGCACTTCAACCTGTATTACCCATCAAGCATCCATCCGCAATCACACTCTATTTCCCTTAACCTACTACTTCCTATTACATATATATTTTATTACCTATTCATCTTCTAACATAACTATTCTAAAATCATTGGGGCATAACAGACTCCAATGAATCTACTCATGTCTCTTGTCACACATGAAAAGAAAACAAGCAAGATAGCAATGTAAAAGTGGAGGAACAACAAATCTTGTTCCTGAATTCAGAAAAACATTTGTAACATGTTGTTAGATTATCACTTTTAGAACGGACTCTTTGTCTCTGGATGTGTTCTGTAATTAACACAGGCCTTGTAAACTGGCAGGCTCCAATTAGCACAGCCTTAGCAGGCTGACTGAGAGACATTTTTCTTTCTAATGGTCAGGCCAAATCCATGGTCTGTACTGGACCATATTTTCCCGAAAAACATTAATGTATTATTACTTTTAATTCAACATAATCCCCCTTTGACACTAATATTATTAATCGCCAGTGTCACTTCTTATTTAATCTGTTTAATAGAAAATACTGGGAGGCGATTTGGGCCTGTGGCTCTAGTCTTGCATACATTCTTCTTATCCAACAGCACATTCCAAACATTCCAATTAGACAAATACAATTCAAATCCAAGACCACTAGTAGGGGATGTAGCATTACGGATAGAATGCCAGTAGTTGTGGGAGACCATCCAGAAAATATGTCATACCAATGGTAAACTGTTATCTGTCTTTCTGCAGTAGCAATTCTTAGCATGTCCCCGTTTGCATGCATAAGAACATAAGAACGGCCATACTGGGTCAGACCAAAGGTCCATCAAGCCCAGTATCCTGTCTTCCGACAGTGGCCAATGCCAGGCAGGGCCACCCAGAGGGAGGGGCAAGGGGGCAATTTGCCCCGGGCCCCACAGGGGCCCCCACGAGAGTTTTCAGGGGCCCCCACGAGTCTTCCGCCGAACACACCCGGAGCGAAGACCCGGAGCTTCTTCCACTCTGGGTCTTCGGCGGCAATTCGGCGGCGGGTCCTTCACTCGCTCCGCCGAAGTGCCCCGAAGACCTGGAGCGGAAGGACCCCCGTCGCCGAAGACCCCAGGCCCCCTGAATCCTCTGGGCGGCCCTGATGCCAGGTGCCCCAGAGGGAATGTACAGACAGGTTATCATCAAGTGATCCATGCCCTGTCACCCAATCCCAGCTTCTGGCAAACAGAGGCGAGGGACACCATTCCTGCCCATCCTGGCTAATAGCCATCCATGAATCTATCTAGTTCCCTTTTGAAACCTGTTATAGTCTTGGCCTTCACAACACCCTCTGGCAAGGAGTTCCAGAGGTTGACAGTGCGTTGCATTAAAAAATACTTTCTTGTGTTTGTTTTAAACCTGCTACCTATTAATTTCATGTGGTGGCCCCTGGTTCTTTTATTATGAGAAGGAGTAAATAACACTGCCTTATTTACTTTCTCTATACCACTCATGATTTTATAGACCTCTATCATATCTCCCCTTAGTCGCCTCTTTTCCAAGCTGAAAAGTCCCAGTCTTATTAATCTCTCCTCATATGGAAGCCATTCTATACCCCTAATCATTTTTGTTGCCCTTTTGTGAACCTTTCCCAATTCCAATATATATTTTTTGAAATGAGGCGACCAGATCTGCACGCAGTATTCAAGATGTGGACGTACCATGAATTTATATAGTGGCATTATGATATTTTCTCTCTTGTTATCTATCCCTTTCCTAATGGTTCCTAACATTCTGTTCACTTTTTTGACTGCTGCTGCACACTGAGTGGATGTTGTCAGAGAACTATCCACGATGTCTCTGAGATCTCTTTCTAAAGTAATAACAACTGTTTTAAACCCCATCATTTTATATGTATAGTTGAGATTATGTTTTCCAATGTGCATTACTTTGCATTTATGAACATTGAATTTCATCTGCCATTTTGTTGCCCAGTCGCCCAGTTTTCTGAGATCCTTTTGTAGCTCTTCGCAGTCTTCCTGGGACTTAACTATCTTGAGTAGTTTTGTATCATCTGCAAATTTTGCCACCTCACTGTTTACCCCTTTTTCCAGATCGTTTATGAATATGTTGAATAGGACTGGTCCCAGTACAGATCCCTGGGGGACACCACTATTTATCTCTCTCCATTCTGAAAACTGACCATTTATCCCTACCCTTTGTTTCCTGTCTTTTAATCAGTTACCAATCCATGCATGATATGGATGGTTCGGTTTCCCACATTGCCTTTTGTTTGTTCTAGGAACTGTGTTACCTCTGTACCTTTTAACAGGTGATTGGTAACTTCCTGCCATTCAATGCCAAGACTGACATTCCTTTACCTCCACCCTTCTGCAACATTGGTTTCTGTAAATACAGTTAAAATGCTTATTAATCCTTTTCTGCCTAATGCAGTAGTTTTCAATACACAACAATGCTAGCAACAAGACAAACAACACACGACAAAACATAAAACGCAAAACACAATTTTGGTCCAATTTTGGTCACCAATGTATAAAAAGGATGTGGAGAAACTGGAAAGGATCCAGAGGCGAACAACAAAGATGATCAAAGGGATGGAATGCAGCCATATGAGCAAAGGCTGAAGGAAGTGGTTATGTTTAGTTTGGGAGAGTGTGTGTGGGGGAACATGATAGCTGTCTTCAAATACTTGAAAGACTGCCATAAAAAAGATGGAGAAATGTTCTCTTTTGCCCCACACAGGGCAGGACAAGAGGCAATGGATTCAAACTTCAGCATAGCAGATTTAGATTAAATCTCAGGAAAAACTTTCTAACTGTTAGGACAATGTAACAGACTGCCTAGGGAGGTTGTGGAAGGTGCTTTGCTGGAGGTTTTCAAAAGGAGGCTGGATAGCCATCTGTCTGGGATGGTTTAGACCAGGGGTCTCAAAGACGCGGCCCACAGGGCTATTGCATGCAGCCCGCGAGCTCCTCCCGGCCCCCCCGCCCTCCCCCAACGTTTACCTGGCCGACCCGCACCGGGGGCAGGGCAGCCTCCCTGCCTGCCTGCCCTGCCGCTGCGCCGCACCAGGAAGCAGCTGGAACCTGGGGGAGGAGGGGCGCAGGGGTGTGTGTGGCTGTTGCTTCAGGCACCGCCCCCAGCAGCTCCCATTGGCCACAGCTCCCCATTCCCGGCCAATGGGAACTGCTGGGGGTGGTGCCTGAAGCAACAGCCACACACCCCCGCGCCCCTCCTCCCCCAGGTTCCAGCCCATTCCTGGTGCGGCGGCGGTAGGGCAGGCAGGGAGGGAGCCTGCCCTGCCCCCGGTGCGGGTCAGCCGGAGCCCGCCCCCGCACTCCTCCTGCACCCCGACCCCCTGCCCTGAGTCCCCTGCCGCACCCTGACCCCCTGCCCTGAACCCCCTCCACACCCCGCACCCCGACACCCTGCCCTGAGCCCCCGCTGCACCCTGAACCCCAACCCCTTGCCCTGAGCCCCCTGCTGCACCCCGACACCCTGCCCTGAACCCCCTCCACACCCCGCACCCCGACACCCTGCCCTGAGCCCCCGCCACACCCCACACCCTGACACCCTGCTCTGAGCCCCCTGCTGCACCCNGGCCCTCGAGGTCATTTGAGTTTGAGACCCCTGGTTTAGACACAACAAATCCTGCACCTTGTCAGGGGGTTAGATTAGATGGCCCTTGCAGTCCCTTCTAACCCCGTGATTCTATGATTCTTATCTTGGCAGCACAGCTCCCCCTGGCGCAGCTGAAGCTGAGGTGCTCAGCCCCCAGCCCCACTCTGTCATACTCTGAGCATAAGATAGTTCACCCTTCTGATTGGCTAATAATTGACCAGGAAACTCGGGAGCAAACCTTGCTAGGCTTGGAACCTTGAGGAGAGACGAATTTCTGTCCCACGTGAAATGCTGACATTTCAACATTGATCTTCCCTGCAAAATGGGAGAAAAACAGTGAAATGGTGAAAAATTTTGCAGAATGAAAAGTTCTGAAAGATTTCAACTCAGAAATGTTGAAATGAAAAATTTAGACATTTGTGATGGAAACAGAATGTTTTGTTTTGAATTTTCCAGTTGAAAAATTGGAAAATTTTGTCACAATCGACATTTTCCCTTGGAAATGTTTGATTGTGATGAACCTCCTTATTGTGACAGTCCGTTATAATTTGAGTGCACCGCAAGTGTGCAAGTGCTTTACAGAGCCAAGAAAAGCCACACTCCCAGCCTTGGAGAGCTCAGAGTGCAGCTTTGGATGTAATTCACTGAGTGAGATTAACATTAGAGGAGCTGATTCTGCCCTGGGGAGGTGTAGCATTCAGCAGAATGTAGGTCTCGTTTGCTGCAGTGTATGCAGGCCTTGCCTTTGCTGAAACACAAAGAAGAGCTCCCAGTCTAGGAAAAGGGATCCAGCTGAATGAGTCTTCTTGATAAGAGAGACAAGGTGGTGGTGGTGGGGGTGTATCTTTTATTGGACCAACTTCCGTCAGGGAGAGAGACAAACTTTCCCAGACCTGAAGAAGAGCTTGTGTAAGCTTGAAAGCTTGTTTCTTTCACCAGCAGAAGTTGGCCCAATAAAAGATATTCCCTCCCCACCTTGTCTCTCTAATGTCCTGGGACAAGGCTACAACAACTCTCCTTGATAAGAGTGAGCTGTGCTGCAGGTGTGAAGGCAACGTGTGACCCTGGCACTCTTCCTTGTAACACCAATAACCAGGCTGGAGTTGCTGGATAGTTCTTCCTGCAGATTCAGTATGTATGTCAATGGGGACCCTACTCACAGCACATGTGCACACCCACCCAGGCACATGCGTGTGCGCGCGTGCACAGACACACAGACACACCAGTGTCAAGCAGGGCAACACCCTAGCAAAATAAATGACAGAATCACTTGACAACAGCCTGTGATTCTTTGGGGCAGTCTGAGGGGGGGCCCATTCTACAAACAATCCAGAGGAGTGCCTAGTACTTAACTACCAAGGAACTGATTTACTCAGCAATTAAATCACTGACTATTTAAATACAAGAATTTACCAATTACTTTGACTGCTAATTAAGAACAGAACAGTCACTTACTACATCTCAGATAAATTGCTCAGCATTTTTATATGGCATATTGCACATTGCTTATATGGCAGATAAATTCTTTGCTGTTCTTAAGCAATGACATTACACACTGTAATAAATGTATTTGTGCTGATGCCACATCCCCATATAATTTAATGACTATGAAAACCCCAGGGGAAGTGACAATGCACAAAGAAGAATCCCATGCACCGACTGAACTGTGTGAGACACTGATAGCTGGACCCCCCCTCCTAGGTAGGGGGGGCTCTAGCTGTCATCCCCCAGTGTGGGGGCTATAGCTGTGAGCCCCCACACTGACAGCCAATGGGGGCTGTAAGTAATGCAGTGTCTACATGGACACTGCGTCCCCTCACTACATCAACCTAAGTGCTCCGCCCCTCATGGGGGTGGAGTTATTTAAATTGATGTAGTGGGTGATTTACATTGGCGGGAGCACCATTGCAGTGTAGACACTTCGAGTTAGGTGGAAGTAAGCTGCCTTATGTCGACTAACTCTGTAGTGTAGACCAGGCCTAAGTGTCTGGAAATCATCCCCACAGGTGGGAGGTCAGGAGGGTACAGAGGAGCCAGGGCAGGAGTTTCACAGCCACACAGACCCTGGGATCAGCAGGAAGGGAACTCCCGGATGGACAGAGGCAGGAGGCAGATGCCCAGAGTTCCCGGAGTTCCCTTTGTTTGCACTGTAGAGGGGAAGCAGCATCCATCCATAAGGGAGTTGGTAGAACCAGTCAGGGTCATGCCATGGAGAGCTGTCAGTCTCCAGGTCGACCCCGAATGTCATGGAACCATGTCCCTTGGTGCACGTCAGGGGGACTTCCATAGCACCACAGCAATGGTGGGAGGGCTGCACAGAGGAAGTGCTTTGCTGTGTGTGCCCCTTGGTATCTCCCCTTTTTTGAGCAGCTCAGTGAGCAGTTGTGTGTGTGTGTGTGTGTGTGTGACCATTTGTGCATGTGCATGCACCCGTGTGTCAGGATCACTTCTTGGCGTGAGGAATCCCCAAGAAATATCGATTGATCCTCAGTCGTGCTAAGTAACCGGAAGGAAGCGAGATGTGCTCACGCCCTGTATTAGTGATTAAACATGCCCAGTGAATTGCTAACCAACAATAAGGGAGCCTTACTCAGCATCGTTAATTACAGGGCTTCTGGGGTTTCTTCTCACTCATTAGAAATGGCTAAGGAATAGTTGTCTGTGAGGGGGCAGGCCAGTGACGCACGGAGCACAAGCAAAGGCTGCCGAAAGCAGGGTCCTGGGCCTATGAAATGAATCACTCACTAGGTCCCTTTTCTGAGATTACACACACCTACATGCACACACCCCACCTCTATCTGAGATTACACACACCCGCATGCATGCACAAGCATATACACACACCCCTACCTCTATCTGACATTACACACACACACATGCACACATACGCATGCATGCGCAGACATATACAGACACACCCCGCCCCTATCTGACATTACACACACACATGCACACATACGCATGCATGCACAGGCATATACAGACACACCCCGCCCCTATCTGACATTACACACACACACACATGCACACATACGCATGCAGGTGCAGATGGCGTTTGTTCCTCTCAAGATGATTAAATGTTTCTGCCATGGTGAGCCCAGACCGTCCTGGCAGGTGCCATGGAGCCATGCAGGCATTCTCTGTCTTTCCCCACAATCTCCCACAGGTGACTGTGTTGGGTGTGTCCCATGTGGGGTCGTTACCTGTCTGGTGCTGTGCCATGGTGTCACCACCACACAGACACGCCTTTTGTACCAACATCCCAAACTGCTCTTTGCTGCACAGCACGTGAGCCCCAGGGACGTGCAGCCTGAAGAGATTTCCCAAGCTTGCTCTCAGAGAATTGCCTGGATGGACTCTAGGCTCCCTGGGGGTACCGGCACCAGCTGTGCATGTGGGTGGTCCTGGCAAATGGGGGACCCCTCCTGCGACTTCTTTTGTGGAGGTGGAGTTTATTATTCCCAAAGTGTCTAGAGACCCTCCTGAGATCAGGCCCCATTGCAGCAGGCATACACAGACCCCGGGTAAGAGGCAGTCCCAGCCCCAAAGAGTTTGCAGTCATAACAGGCAAATGGTGCGTGTGGGGCAAACAGTCACAGAGGGTGTCCAGCAGACGAAGCTGGGAATGACCCGGATCTCCTCCATCCCAAAGCAGGGCCCTGCCTCCACCTGGATGAACATTTCCCGACAAAGGTTTTCATCAGAAAATGTGTGTTTGTCAAAATTTTCTGTGGAGAAATGTCCATTAAAAAAAAATGTTTTGATTTTGTGAAGAGACATTTTGAACTGTGGTGGTTACTTTGGAATGTTGATGCAAATCAAAACAGTCTGGTACATGTCAATGGTTAGTATCAACATTTAGTTTTGAACTGTTCAGATGTCAAGTTCTGATTGATAAAGGGGATGATTTTGAACTGTTCAGGTGTCTCGTTGCGACTGACAAAGGGGATGGTTTTGAACTGTTCAGCTGTCTCATTCTGGTTGACAAATTTTTTTTGAACTCCTCATTCCATGAAAATTTTCAACAGAAATAACACCCCTGGGAGAGAAGCTGACATATCAGGGTTACAGGGAGATCACAGTAAGGCTGATATGGTCGTCACCATTCCTGCCCCAACAGACAAGGAAGGGGCACACGGTTTCCTTGGAATAGGGAACTATATACAGAAATTTGTGCCTAATTTAGCTGCCCGAAACAGCAGCTTGTGAGTGCTGCAGTGCAGATGCCCAGTGGACATAGGATGCAAATTTTAATAAAGAGTTTGAAAAACTGAAGGAGTTAATAAAGAAGCCTCAGTCCGGAGATAGTAGGATACTAAGTTGTCCAAGGGGGGCATTGGCACAGTCCTCTTTACAACAGTTGGGTCAGAACTGGAGGTCCATGTCACATGGATCACGGGCAGTCACCAGAACTGAGTGTCAATTCGCTCAGATGGAGCAGGAGGCTTTGGCCTTAGTCCATGGCTCTACAAGTTTGGTCTGTGTTAGCTGAAGCTGACCACAAACCACTTGTTGCTGTGGCCAAAAGGGGCCTGGCAAACATGGCTACGAGAATGCAGAAGTCATTTCTGCAGCTACAAATGCACGATTTTCAAATCCAGTACAAACTGAGGACAGATTTGGTGGCTGCAGACACCTGCTGTAAAGCCCTGTAGTTCAGTGGAGCAAAGGCCAGAGCTGGATTTTGTGCATCAGTCTGATAAAAGATCCTGTCTCAGTCTCGGGTGAATTGTGGACTGTGATTGCCAGAGCTACGGCGTAGGACGAAACCCTGCAGAAAGCGCTATTAGCACAGGGTGGCTGGGGCAGCTGAAGAGGAATCTCTCCATACTACATGGTGATTCCTAAGGGGTTAGAGAAACAATTGTTAAGAGGCTGCAGGAAAGTCACGTAGGGACTGCAATTGCTGGAGACATTTTATACTGGCCTCAAATGAACAGTGACTTTGAGGAAGCTGTCACGCCTTGTGACATATACCAAAAATACTGGCCAAGCCCAGCAAGAGAGCCCATGCTGGTGGCAGAGGGAAACCTGCCCCAGTGGAGCAAAGTAGGCCTAGATTTATTTATGTTGGCTGGATAAACAATGTATGTGTCCTAGACTGTCATACTCACTTCCCCGAGACAGCCTCCCTAGAACATACTGCCGCTAAGCAGGTGACTGGACAGACCCAATCTAGTGTTGCTAGCCCTGCTACACTTGACATAGTGATGTTTGACAATGGGCCATGCTTTAGGAAGCTGGTGAGGAGCCCGATGATAGCCAAGACTTGGAGGTTTACAGGACCTGGGTCAGTCTGGCCAATACAAAAGTGCTCAAAAATCACGAGTCAGGTCGCCCCAAAATCATGAGATTTAAAAAATCATCAGTGGTGGGTGGGTTCCTTTGCCTTTTGGTCTCTGAGCCTTCCAGCTTTGCTCTGCCAGGGCCAACACTGAGTTTGCTTTCAACGGAAGCTGAAATTCCCACGTATTCCCCTGACTCCAGGAGCTGGGGCTTTAAGTAAAACATGAGACTCGTGATAAAATCATGAGAGTGGCAACGATGGACTGAGGTCCATCACATCTGAAGAAAAATTGGAAACAGCATCGGCCCAAATTTGGTGCAGGTTTCAGAGGGGCACATGGCCCCCTGGTTGCTTTGCCCAACTTGCTCTCAGCCGCTGGGGAATCCCAGGGGAACAATCTTCCCATGCCATATTCCTGCATCAAACCAGCCCCAGCCCTAGGCACAGGATCACTCACACCATTCCCTGCCTCCACCAGAAGCCACTGGGGCAGGAGGCAGCATGGAGATAAAAACTAATCAGGTGTTTCCCCAACTTCGCCAGCTCTCCTCAAGCCCAGTCAGGCTCCAAGCAAACTTTAGCTCTGCTCCTGTCTCCTCCAATGCACTCACCCATTAGCCTCCTCGGAGTCACTGCCATCTCCTGCCCCTGGGGCATTCCCACCACTGCTAGCAGGGGGTGCATGTGCCTCTCATGCTGACAGCAACTCGTGGGGCACCAGACATCACACCAAGTGCAGTCCCTCCAGACAGATGGCTCCCTTGCAACACAATCATCTGCTCCCCATGTAATCGCCTCTCTGCTTTGCTGTCAGCAGGGCTGAGTGTGCTCCTGTCAGCCAAGCTGGAGCTCCTGATTTTCGGTCTGGGGAATGGTGTCCTGGAGTCGCTGCTCCCACGGTATGTCGGATACCGAGCCCCTCCAGGCAGTGCAGCAAGCTGAGTTCAGAAATCCCTCCAAACCCGGGACTGACCCGGGGGAATTGTGAGCCTTGGCCGCTCTCCGGTAGGGACATGGCACAGTGCCCTGCCCAGCCAGCACGCTAATTAGGATATTTTAATTATTGAGGTCCTTGTTCTAATTGTGCTCCCGGGTTTCCATTGTACTTAGGTGGCATCCGCTTGTCACAGCCTGCATTTTCCAGAGGGATCAGAAGTGTGTACTTGGCTTTCCTCCAAGCATCTCCTCCAGCTAGCCATATGGATCCTGTGTGGAGTAACTCGCTCAAAGGGGCTGAGGGGGGCCGGGAGATTCCCCTCTTCCCCCTGACACTAGCTGTGTAGGAGAAGAGCAGGACACTTCAAAGGCCTGGTGCCTCTGGGCTTCTCAATGCCTGGCACTGGGCCATCACTTTCTGCCATGCTCACTTCTGAGCCTTAAACAATGTACTGGAGAGTCCTGGGGAAGCCCTGCTCAGTCAGGGGCGGCTCAGGGCATGAGCATGCTGTGATGGCTAGTCTGCACAGGTCTCTGGGATAGGGTTGGCCAACTTTCTAATTGCACAAAACCAAACACCTTAGTCCTGCCCCTTCCCCTTCCCCGCGGCCCTGCCCCTGCCCCACCCCTTTCCTGAGGCCCCGTCCCCCGCTCACTACATTCCCCCTCCCTCAGTGGCTCATTCTCCCCCACCCTCACTCACGTTCAATGGGCTGGGGCAGGAGGTTAGGGTGCAGGAGGGGGTGAGGGCTCCGGCTGGGGGTGCGGGCTCTGGGGTGAGGCCAGGGATGAGGGGTTTGGAGTGCAGGAGGGGGCTCCAGGCTGGGGGGTGGGTCCAAGAGATTTGGAGTGCGGGAAGGGGCTGTGGGTTGAGGCAGGGGGTTAGGGTGCAGGAGGAGGTACGGGCTCTGGCTGGGGGTGCAGGCTCTGGGGTGGGACTGGGGATGAGGGGTTCAGGATGTGGGTTCTGGGCTGGGGCAGGGGGTTTGGGTCCAGGAGGGGGCTCCGGGTTTGGGGGGCTCAGGGCTGGGGCAGGGGGTTGGGGCTCAGGGTTGGGGTGTGGGCTTACCTCAGTCAGCTCCCAGTCAGTAGTGCAGCGGGGCTAAGGCAGGCTCCCTGCCTGTCCTGGCTCCGCGCTGTGCCCTGGAAGGGGCCAGCAGGTCTGGCTCCTGGGCAGGGGCAGGAGGCTCCGTGCGCTGCTCTCACCCGCAGTCACCACTCCCCCAGCTCCCATTGGCCAGAGCTGGTGCTTGGGGCGAGGGCAGCACATGGAGCCCCCTGGCCCCCCTACCTAGGAGCCGGACCTGCTGGCCGCTTCCAGGGCACAGCGCGGAGCCAGGACAGGTAGGGACTAGTCTGCCATAGCTCCGCAGCACCGCCGACCAGACGTTTAATGGCCTGGTCAGTGGTGCTGACTGGAGCCACCAGGATCCCTCTTCTACCAGGTGTTCCAGTGTGTGTGTGTGTGTGTGTCCATGTAGGGTATATACGTGTGGTGTTTGTGTGTGGTGTGTCTGTGTGTGCATATGGGGTGTGTACATGTCATGTTTGTGTGTGTATGTAGGGTATATATGTGTGGTGTTTGTGTGCGCAGTGTGTCTGTGTGCATATGGGGTGTGTACATGTTGTGTTTGTGTGTGTATTTGTGTGTGTGTGTGTGCATGTAGGGTATATACGTGTGGTGTTTGTGTGTGGTGTGTCTGTGTGTACATATGGGATGTGTACATGTCATGTTTGTGTGTGTGTCTGTCTGTGTCTGTGGGTGCATATGGAGTGTGTACATGTGGTGTGTGTGTGTGGTTGTCTGTCTGTACATGTGTGTGCAGGGGGAGCGTGCTGCTCACACAGGTGGCTGAGGACTACGTGCCAGAAGCTGGCTGGGAGGCAGTGCCATATAGGCCCGGCAGTGGCCACACGCCATGAGCTGCCTCATCGTTGATGTGCCCTGCAGGGTAACCAGATGTCCCAATTTTGTAGGGACAGTCCCGACATTCAGGCCTTATGCAGGCGTCTATTACTCCTAGGTGACCAGACAGCAAGTCTGAAAAATCAGGACAGGAGGTGAGGGGGTAATAGGAGCCTATATAAGAAAAAGACCCAAAAATCGGGACTGTCCCTATAAAATCGGGACATCTGGTCACCCTAATTACTCCCCAGCCCCATCCTGATTTTTCACACTTGCTCTCTGGTCACCTACTGAGCTGCGACACGTGCTAATTTCTCTGCGTAAACTGGAAGAGTGAAGCTGGGCCCAGGCTCCCCCAAAGGGCAGGGGGCAGGGGCCTGATGGGGGCCTGCTGCTCTAGTGCCTGTTTCCAGTCCCTCAGCCTGCCGGGCTGCATAAGGCTCCTTACAAATCCCCCTGGGCAGCAGGCCCCAGCAGGGAGGTCTGTGGTGCATGATGTGCTGGCCCCACCAGGCTGGGCTCAGGCTGTGCCCCTAAAGCATGTTGCCAACTCTGGCTGTTTCTGCGCAGTGACAGGATGCGGCCGATCTGGGGCCAGACCATGGTGACATGAGAAACTCCAGACCCCTTGGGAATGTCAGTCCTGCCTGTGGGAAAACCCCCTCTGTTGGCTGCCTGCCCCACTGCCCCACCTCCTGGGGAAGAGCAGCTAATTGGGGTCGAAGTGAAGGACACAGGCCTTGGGTATCACCATGCTAAAGGCCATAGAAACAGACAGATTGACCCCGGAAACCTCAATCTCCCAAATCTGCGCCCCTACCCCAGGCTTTAGTGCTGGGCAGTGCAGATCTGGCAGATATGCAGTTGGCAGCGCTGCCGCGGCTCTGGCTACTCAAGGTTTCCAATGTCTTTCTGTCCATCTGTGTGTTTCTAAGGTGCTTAGCACCATGATACCCAACTCTCTCCCTTCTGGATTGTCCTCCTTGGGTGCTTTGCTCTGCCCCTGGTGCTCAGCCGGCAGCGCTGTGTCCCGTAGCAGCTGAGTTTGATGCCGAAGGAATTAGCTTTGCCGCGTGGCCAGGGTTAGAGGCTTATCTCCCCGTTGGGCTCCCCACGTCTGTATCGCTATTAACCCTGGCTGGCCATGCTGGATCCCTGCCAGATGGCTCCATCACAGCCAAGCTCCAGCACCATTTTCCTTCTTTTTGTAGCTTTCCCGCCCAAGTCAGGACTCTTTGAGCCCCGGCTCTGCAGCCAGGGCTGGGCGTCAGGATCTCCCCATTGGGGGCTCACGCCTGCCGTGCACAGTCGTGGGGTTTCAACAGAGCCCTCCCAGCACCCAGAGCCAGCAGCATTTGCAGCCGGGTGCTAGCAGAGCTGATTCCCACCTGTGCTCACTGCAGTCCAGCCGCGCCTGCTGCTCTGGACCTGGGGCAGTTTCTCCTTTGTTTCCATTCTGGCTGCAGTATAAGCAGAGTATAAGCAGTATGAGCAGGCTGGGCAGAGTCTCTGCAAAGGAAACTGGGCTTGTTGGGCTCCCCCACCGAGCCCCTCTGGGATGCAGCCAGGCCTGTGCTCAGACAGGAGGTGATGATGCAGGGGTCCTGCAGCACTGAGGTGAGGTGAGTCCAGAGCCCTCAGCCCATCTCTCCTGAGTACAGGCCAGGCCAGGTCAGGGCTCTGCCATCATCCACAGCAGGAAGGGGCTGCGGCGTGGGGCTGCTGGGAAGTGGGGGGAAGTCGTAGGGCTGCCAGTGAGTAGCACTGGTTTATTATAGGTCCTTCCCAGGGTTGCTTTGTAGCTCTGGGAACTTCTACACAATGAACCCACCTGGGAACCTGACTCTGCCAAGTGAGAGCACCTGCCAGCCCTGGGGGCACCCGGCCTCCTGGCACTGCTATCAGCCATGCAGCCCCCTGCTTCCTGGAACAGATTCCCAGACAAAACTGGGTGGGGACTAGAGCCCGGGCTCATAACACAGCCCTCTCCACTGCAGCCCAGGGCCTCCAGAGGTGCATCAGCCGCTTTCTCTGTGTCTGTATCGCCTCCTCTCCTCTGCGGCTCTTGTCTATTTCGGCTGTAAATACTTCTGGGCAGGCGCTGTCCCTCACTGTCTGTGCAGTGCCTGGCGGGGGTGTGGGGTGGGGGGTGTGTGGATCCGGGTTGCTGATGTGATACAAATCTCCTGCAGACGGAAGAGCCCCACTGTTAAAAGGAAAGCTGCTGGAGCCGGCTCTCTGCACCAGGCAGTGGGGTGCGGAGAGAAGGAGCCGGCTCTGGGTGTTTAAAGAGCAGCAACAGCACCAGTGCACTGAGTGTAATGATGAATGTGAGTGACCAGCAGCCAGCCAGCCCCGTGTGATGGGCTCTGGGGAAAGGTCACCTGGGGCTGGGAGAGGACGTGAGACAGACGAGCTCACTGGGCACCAAGCTGGTGGGACAGCTCTGTCAGCTCTGTCTGCAAGAGAGAGCCTGGAGAACAGATGCCAAACTGCAGCAAAGGTTGCTCCTTCTCCTGGGGGGATTGCTAATGAGCTGGTGAAGGGCTTGGGTGCTTCACAGCAATCACTCACCTGGAGCCTCTTGCAGCAGAAAAATGCTAAAGCAGTTTTACAGACTGAATCTTACTTGGGATCCGGAAGGTTAAAGACCTGAGGGTTCCCCATAGTGCTTCGCTGATGGGTTGGGCCAAGGCGGGTTTGATGTTGTGTTTATTGCTTGTTGAACAGAAGCACCAGGCTTGGTTCATTGCAATTTGCAGAGTCTTTCCTTCCTCGCTGGTGGCACCGCTGGGGACTGGAGGAAATGTCAAATCCCTGGGTTGTTTGCTCCCACTCATTCTGGGAAGGGCAGTGATGCCCTCACGACACACAAGTCTCCTTTCAGAAAGTCTGTCGTCCTGTCAGGGAGCACAAATAACACCATGTTACTGGTGATCAATCCTGCAACACGACTAGCAAACAGCGCTGAGCTGGAGCAAGAAGCAGGTTGCTGGCTGAGCCCTGAGTGGCCAGAATACTATATGACAAGAAATCAGCGTGGGTCGTGGGTGTGAGTGACTCACTATACCTGGAGAACTCTCAGCTCACAATGAACAGGGATGTGCCATCAACAGCCATGCCAGCTCCAGAACATGCACACAACTTCCTCTTTCCCAGCGCCCTAAATCTCCAGCAGTGACAGAGGTCAGAGGAAGAGTCACCAAGGAGTCATTGTTGTACCTGGGGTCCAAAAGCCAGACGAATGCATCGGGGGTGCCACAGAGAGCCAGGAGACACAGGCCTGGTATTCCATATCTCTGGATAGCTTTGAGTCTCAAGTGCTTTCCCATGATGGGACCAGGAGACATTGTACATGTACCACTATCAGCTGTGTGTGTGATGGGTTGGATCACAGAAATCCCCTTGGGAGCTGCCACCTGACGTGCTGCAGTGCTGAGACTACCTCTGAGCCTGTTTTCCCTGGCAGCTTGGGACTTCAGTGACCTGCCTGGTTTGAGCCAGACACGCTAGCCTGCTACAAACACAGTTCCAGGTCTGAACAATGTCCCCCAAAAGCTGCAGGCTTAACTGAAAACAGCTTAAGAAGTATTCCTGTCTCCAACACTCAGGTACCCAACTCCCAATGGGGTCCAAACCCCAAATAAATCCAAACCCCAAATAAATCCATAAATTGTTCACCCTCTATAACACTGATAGAGAGATATACACAGCTGTTTGCCCGCCCCCCCCAGTATTAATACATACTCTGGGTTAATTAATGAGTAAAAAGTGATTTTATTAAATACAAAAAGTAGGATTTAGGTGGTTCCAAGTAATAACAGACAGAACAAAGTGAATTACCAAGCAAAATAAAATAAAACACGCATGTCTAAGCCTCTATGCATCTTTAGGTGCTTAAAATCTGGCCCTTGCTTTTTGGCTGCAGTTTCCAAACAGCCTAGAGGAGTTGAGCGCCCAGACATCATTGGAATGGGATTTGGGAGCCAAACTCCCTTTGGTTATCCCAGCGTGAACCCTCCCACAGCAGTTAGTCCCTTCTGCTCTCGAGTCACTGTCCAGATCGAGCCACCCCCCGCTGGGAAGACTGGGAATGGGTTTGCCTTTCTTCTAATCTCCTGGGAACGTCATGACATTTCAAAATGATGGCAGCTAGTAACGATGATGGCAGTTTCCGGAGCCCGGCACGGGCACCAGGAGAAGATGAGGCCCAAGCAGCACACGGTCATTGCCAGGGCTGGTGCACAGAGCTGGTATTTGCCGTCTGTCCCCTCCAGAGCCAGACCGTGAGAATTGATAATGTGCTAGGAAAAGACAAACAGCCCGTCGGCCGTTAGCTCAGGGAGAACAGCACGCGAAAGAGTTTGGACAAATCACGTTACTTTATGTGCAGTTTTAGGGCTGGCAGAAATCAATCTCCTCACGGTTTATCAACGCTAACAAATGCTTCCAGAAAGAGCCTGTGCTGGGACGGTTTCTCTTTATCACCAGCGTCTCGGTGTGAATGATCCGTTCCCAGATTTATGGGTCCCAGTGACGATGTTAACACAGTGTGCGTCCCGGAGTCACCATGTCACATCGTGCAGCCGTGTTACTGCCTTGATGCTTCTTCCTTCCCAAAGCTTTGGCTCCTGGGCTTGAGAGAGCCATTATCAGATGGCATCGAGTGCCCAGGTGGATCCCAGACAAAAGCAGCTCCAACCTCTCAGCATGGGTCAAGAATTCAGCTTGTCCTGCAGGCTTGTTGTGAGGTTGGCATGATGCCCAGGTGCCCAGATGCCACACTGATAGGACCCTATCCCAGGAGAGAGAGGGCTCTGAAAGGGTTTAAACAGCTGGGTTGTAACGACTCCACCCCCTGTCACCCCAACTCTCCTGCCTTGTGTGAGCGAAGACCTGGACACCCAGCCAGGAGACAAACCTTCAGGCCCTCACTACCTGCCAGGGCGGCCGGAGTGGAGCCGGGGAGCTGCTCGCACTCCTGCTGTGCATGGGAGTAAGCACTCCACTGCACACGCCTTCAGAGACAATGCTGCACCCTGGCTCTGCACGGCCGGGCACAAGGACGGGATGGCATGGCACATGCCCTGTTCCTACCATCACTGCTCCCTTCCCTACTTCCTTCCGCCACAAACACAGAGCTGTGCACCCTGTTCAGCTCTGGGACTCCTCTGCACCGGCTAGGCTGGGGTAAAGCCCCTCCAGGAACAGTGCCTGGCACTTCCACACAAGTCCCGGCTGCAGCAGACATTCTGGGGTGAGCCAAGGGCAGAGGAGGAAGGGGATGGCGTGGGGGCATGGGCAGGGTGGACCTGCACCCCTCCAGTGACACAGCTCAGGGCAGACCTCCAGGCTGCTCTGGCTGGTCGGGGCTGGGTTGCTTGGGGGCTCTGATGGCTCCCACACTCCTGGCTGATGAGTGAGTGATGGGGGCTGGGACAGAGGGGCTGCAGAGGACTTGCAGGGAGTGAACATTGACCATTATGCCTGGCCAGAGAGCGAAGGTTTGCTGCATGGCAGCACCAGCTGCTCCCGGCGAGCCAGGCACGGGATACCGGGGCCCTGGCGGCTGCGGTGAACTCACCAGCCCTGCCATGGCTTAGCTGGCAGGAGAGGAAGGATTAATTCCTTATTGCAAATGACTTTGAAGTAGTTAATGGCCCTTGTTGGAAGCAGGGATTATCCCACAGCACAAAGCCCTCCCTTGTCCCCTGGCAGGGCTGCTTTGCCAGAGCCATTGCACTAACAATGCTGAAGTCAGGGAGAGGGATGTTTTACTTAAGGATTAGAGCTAATTAGAATGGAGCAGGCCCGCTCCTGCCCAGCTTCCCCGGGCTCTTGGGGGCAGGGACTGTCTCTGTTAGCTACGTACAGCACCCAGCACCCTGACTGGGGCCTCTAGGGACCGCCACCCCTAGCAAACAATAATGGTCATGCCCACACAGTGCCATGTGCTGTGGGGATCAGGCATCCAAATCCACCCACTGGGAGCAAAGGGCAGTTATCCCAGAACAGCAGCAAAGACAATGGGGCTGGGGAATGAACACCAGACACCAACAGAGACGCAGTGACAGCCCTGAGCCCGGCTCCCACATAGCCCCTCCACAGGCCCTTGCTCCCCTCTGGGCCCATCCTGTGGGCCCTGTTCCAGTGTGAGCCCACGTGAGCTCTGGGGCCCTGGGGGCAGGCAGTAGTCCCGGCTGCGTGTGCAAGATGGCACGTTCCTCTCTCCTGCAGCAGCCCCAGGTTCTGCCCTGGATTTCCCTATAGCAAGCAGTAAGGTCAAGCAGATACTGCAGCGGGGGCAGGGAAGGCCCCAGCATGGCTGTCGGATCCCAGCTGTGCCAACCAGCCTGACGGGGAGACGAGCCCCACGTTTTGCTGGCAAGCTGAGCCAGGAGACGTGGAAGCCCTGGAGGGCCGATGAACTGAGGCCCTGATGGCATTTTACAGTTGTTCTTCAGAGTACAACTGGTCTGCACTGTTTGTTTATTTAACTAGGGCCTTGAGCTTGCCACAACTGTGCAAATTTCAATGACGTTTTTAATGGAAAGTTAGTATTTCATCCCCTGAAAAACAGCTCAGGAGTAAATCTAATTGATTTCAATGCTACACACGAGAGACCCGTGTCCTAGGCAGGAGATAAGGGTCCTGGGACTGTGGGCTCCTCTCACTCACCCTGGTGTAAATCAGAGTGATTCCAGTGCAGCCAGTAGTCACACCAGTGTAAGACCAGTGCAAGGGAGAGAAAAACTTGATCTCTGCCAGTCTTGATTGCTGATCTCTGGCTTTGTTACAGGCAGTGCAGGACAGCACAATGTCTATAGCTAAGGATGTCCAACACTTATCATTATAAGGCCTTGTTTTCAGTTGCTTATAGCTCTGCCAAACTTCAACCGTTTGGGCTGAAATTTTCCATCCCAGGATCTTCCCCAGGCTGAATTTTTGAGAATGTTTCAGCTAAAATGGTCCAGTCATTTCCAAAAACGAGATTAGGAAAAAATATGTTGTTTGGTCCATGTTAAAAAATCCTTACAATCTTTTTGCTGAGATGTTCCAGAACCTCCAGAGCTTGGAGCGGGGACTGAAACTAGGCAGTGGCATTGCCCTCATGTCAGGGAGGTGCCTGTTAATGTTCTTGTGAAAATTTGCCAAAATTTGGCCCAATTGTAAGCCTCTGGAAAAAAATTCTGTTTGCACACGCTCAGTAGAGACTCGTTAGAGTTTGCCTGCTAAAATCTCCAAAAATCCCATCAGCTCTGAGCATGCTCCATGCCAGGGTTGTGGAGTGGAGCAGCACTTTCCCTCCAGAGGCCAGTGTGGCACAGAACACGGGTACTGAGAGTGGGGAGACCGCCTCTCCTGTGCTCTCAGTGTCCCCTGCTGGTGCCCAGGTGGTACGGAGGAGGAGGATGCAGCCTGACTCAATGCACAGGGGGCGAGGAATGGGGTGGAAGGGGATGGAGCCAATGAATGGGGAAGGGGACAGGAAGTGTGTGGGTGCGGGGACCCCGCTAATGATACAAGTTGAGGGTCAGTATGGTTCTACGCAATGGAATTTCTGTTGTTTCAGGTTTTTTTTAAACATTAGGAAATTACATCCAAAAAAATCTGAGAACATCACTAAGGTTGCAGACATGCACTCCTCAGTTAGGAAATGCCAGAATTAAGGGTGCCCGTGTAACCTTAATCCATCCCCTTGTGTGATGCATTGTGATATAGTCTTTGATTCCATGATCACATGCTATTTCTTCCACAGGACCCCTGCCTCATTCAGTGCATGGAATGGACCTGCTCTGAGGATGAATCAGGGTTATGTAGCAAAGGCAACTGTTGTCCCTAGGACCCCTGCCTTGTTTGTTGCAGAAGTTGGAAGGTGTCTAGGGAAGGAGGCAGGAGTTTGCAGGAAGAGAAAGGACGGTCTTGTGCTGATGGCCTGGAGAATTGGATTCTATCCCTGCCTCTGTCACAGAGTTCCTGTGCAATGCTGGGCAAGTCACTTCAACCAGGCTTTTCACTGGTGGGTCACCAATTGTGTGTCCTCATTTTCTGTGTGCCTGACTTGGAACCCTGCAGTCTGATTTACAGAAGTGCTGAGTGCTCACAGCTGCAACTGAAATCAGCGGGAGCTGGGCTTTGAATGTATAAAGTGCTGTACGATGCTAAGTGCTCTGAACAATCAGGGCCTAGGGGTCTCAAGCTGAACCCCCAAAACTAGTGGATACTTTTCCCCTTAATCTCTTTGTGCCTCAGTTCCCCGACTGTAAAATGGGGACAGTCCCACCCTGGCCTCCCAGGGGTGTTGGGAAGAAGAGTCACTAGTGTGGTGAAGGGCTCTGCTATTACGCTGAGATCAGCACAGCAGTGCCCAGGAAGAAATGACCAGTGTGGAATTCAGGGCAGGGTTTGGCTGGTGTGTGGTAAGTACGTTGCACATTGAATGAGGAGCATGATATTGACTAGCTGCCTATTCAGGGACTGAGTCAGGGGGTCTTGTGGAACATTAGTATGCAATCCTGTAATTAAAGACTGTCATAATGCGTGTGCACAAGGGGGCCAAATTAAGGTTGCACAAACAGCCTTCGTGCTGGCATTTCCTGACTTCTGGGTGCTGGACTTTGCAATCTTAATAACAAAGTTTTAACATAGCTCTTGGGATGTCACTTAACTATTAAACCAGCCACCAAAGCCCTGGCACAAGGTTGTAGGTGTTGCATAGTGGGGGGAGAGCAGAGTCTGCATTCCGTCTTGCTAGGGGTCTGATCCAGAACCCCCCAGGTCAGGAAAATGGTGCCATTGACTGCCGTAGGCACTGCCGCAGATATGATGAGTCCACCCCGCTCTTTGTACAAGACTAGGGTTTGCTTCAGAATAATCAAACAAATGAACAAAGCCACTGCTCAGTGCCTATGGAAGGTTCCCTCACTCCCACCCAGCTCACAGCCTTGCTGGCCTCTGTAAGTAAAAGCTGGCCATGGTGTTTGTGTCTGGGTATCTCTGAGCCCATTTGTGCATGGGGATGCGGCTCAGATGGGACCAGCCATTCACATGGCCGTGCCCTGGGTCAGGGGAGGAGTAAGGTCACTGGAGCAAATTCTGCTCTTGCATTGGTGAAAATCTGGAGTGAACCCACCGCAGGCAGGGAGTTACTGCTGATTACTCTGGAGTAGGGAGATCTAAGTCTGGCCTACGTCTCTGGCCCACAGCAGCCTCCGCTCTCTGTCCTGATCTTGGGAGCTGCACCCTTGAGTTCAGCAGCAGTTGGACCCCGCATGGCATCAGGCCTTCAGCCTGGCTGTGCTGATTCTGGCAGTGGAGGCAGGATCTCAGGCTCTCTTCTCTCTGCCGTGCCTCCAGGGCTTGCTCAGCAGTTCGTCTCTGCTGCAAAGCATCTTGGGGCTCCTCATCCTGGCTCCAAGCGCTGAGCCTTTGCCAGCCCTTGATGGTGGCTGAGAGACTGTTGCCTGTCGCAGGAGTGGGCTCCAGCCAGCCCGCTGTCTGCTCCCTACCTGGGTGAGTGGCCTCGCCTGGGGGTTCCAGCTGCGGGATTTGTGTCTGGGGAGTGCTTTACTCCTGGGAGAGGGCGTGTGACTGACCTGACAGTCACTGTTACCTGCGCGCTGGTGTCGATATGCCACGGCATTGCAGGGCCTTGATGCTTCCCCCAGATTTCAGAGTCAAACACGAAGTGCAGCCGTTGGTGGTTTTGCCCTGCAGAGACGGTCCCTGTTCTGGGGGCACCCAGAGAGACCCTCTGATCACGGATGTCCCTGCGCTCTGGGCACATTCCCACACTGCCCCACCTCGCTCTCCTGCCAGCCCCCAGGCCAGCTCTAGTCATTTCCAGACCTCTCCTTGGCGCTTGTCCCTCTGTCCCTCCATCCCTGCATTGCTCCCCGCCTGCTTGTCCTCTCCAGCTTGGCCTTCTCTCTGCTGTTTGTAGCTGGGCACTGGGCTCATTCCCTGACTGATCTGTCCCCTTCCTCTGTGATCCTCCAAGTGTCCTTCTGCCAGGACAAGGGGCCACTGTCCCTCTTACCCCTCCCCGTCCTTTGGCCTGTGTCTGTCTGGGCCTGGGAAGCTTGTAGTGAGACTGAGCCACCCCTCCCGTGTGTTCCTCTCTGGCCCCTCATGCCTGGGAGCACTAAGTCCTTGTTCTCGCATTCCAGACCTGGGCCCTGCCGTGACATTCCCCAGGGTACAATGAACAGCTGTGTCCCCTCAGTTCTTCGGTCTGGGGTGCTTCTTATACTGCTTTACTTTGAGAGCACCCTCTCCTGGTCTGCTCCCACGCAGCCTCCAGCACGTCAGTTACTCCCAGTTATAGTATCTGAGTGCAATGGCCAGCCACTTAAAATTACACTGCAGAGCAACCCCAGCAAATTCCCAGTCCCAGACTTTCCCCAGCAATGTGTGTCTTGTACTGCCCAGCTTTCTCCTAGATACAAGCTCGCATAAAGTCTGTCATTTTATTAATAGAAAATGATATGCACAAATCCCGTTATCCCAAATGGAGTCTCCCAGACACTTCAACCCAAACACACTGGTTTAGATAAAGCGATAAAACAAGTTTATTAACTACAAAAGATGGACTTTAAGTGATTACAAGTAATGAGGCATAAAAGTCAGAATTGGTTACAAGAAAATAAAAGTAAAACAAGCAAAGTGAATTCAAAGCAAAGTCTCTCTCATCACATGTTCCAACAGTCTTACTAGCTGAATTATTTCAGTCAGGATCCTTCCCCCAGTCCAATGCTGCTTCCTTTGTTTTTCAGGTGTTGTCGATGCCGTGAGTAGAGAGAAAGGGAGAGATAATTTGGGGTTTCTGCTCTCCCTTCCTATAGTTCTTTCTCTTCTTTGAGAATCAGCTCCTATGGACAGGAATCCTCAGCTGTTTCTTTGTCAAGGTTTAGATTTGCACCCACATCCTCTTTCCTGCCAAAGAATGGCCACTTAACCAGGTGATGGTCCATTTGATTTTGTTGACCCTGGCTGGGGCGTCAGCTTGTAGCTGCTCCCTCATTGGACCATGTCTTAGTAACATCATACAGTAGAATCTTACAACTTTACACACAATGTTGCCACACACATTTTACCAGGACAATAATGGTCAGCAAATTATGAGTTTTCAAATGATACCTCACAAGGCATATTTTGTATGAAATTTATCATAGTCTTGTAAAAGGGGGTGAACATATGGGTACAGACTGTCAGACCTTCCTCTGCCTCTGCTTTGCAAGTGATGCTCCTGTATTTCCTTCTGCCATATCCATCTCTCTTCCTATTTCCTGGTGCCCTCTATGTATGGGGCACCCTCCCTGGATCTTCAAGCCCAGCCCTTTCCTCACTCAAACCCCTCGGAAAAGCCACTTCCTCTGTATTTCCCACCAATAAAATTAAAATCAATATAGGTGCCTGAGGAGTCACCTCCAGCCCCCATCCTTCCCTACCCTTCCCCCTGGCACTTGCTCTGCACTGAGAGCTCTTTGGCCTGGGCTTGAGTCTGCACGTGGCTGCTGTGTAAATAACACCACCCTATATGCAGGATGCCATCTGCAGATAGGTGCTGGGGAAAGGGATGGGGGGGGATCATTGTGGCTCTCTGGGTGAAGGTACTGGCTGTGCTGGCTGTTACTTCTGTTCCAAGGAGCGTCTGTAGCCGTCGCCAGATGAAGCAGCACATTGGTCAGGAAGAACAGTCTTTAGCGAGCATTTTCCATCAGAAAAGGGCCTTGGGAGAACTCGGGCACTGGGGCAGAAGCAGCCACTCCGGTGCCTTTGCCTTGCAGTTGCCAGCACACGCTCCTTGCTGTTTGGGGCTCTAGGGAAACTTCTTTCAAACCTCCCCCCTCTCCCCCCCGCACAGCCCTCCAAACCTTCGGTGACTGGCCCTCGCTATCACTTAGTTATGAGATTTATTGCACAACCCACTCCTCTGACCCGAAGACCACGCAGGGAGAGCTCCAGATTTGCAAATTTCAAAGAATAGATCAAGTGTAAAGAGCTGCTTGTCTAATCTTTAATAGCTTTGCAAAGCTGGGCTGGGCTTGGAGGAACGAGAAATGAGGTGTAATGCTCCGCTTGATCAGACGATATCACAGAGGAGTCAGGTGGCCTCTCATAATGCTCCCAAGCAACCTCTATTCTTTGTGTCATCCATTGGTGGTGACAAATGTGGACTTCTGCTCAGCCAGGATCAGAGCAGGTGTCTGAGTGCTTTCCAGGATAGGCGGGCCGGGAGCACACCCAGAGCTCAGCTGCTCTTTGTGGGGAGGTGACTTAGCTGTGGAATTTACACGCTAGAACTGGCTTAACTCTTCTTGGCATTTCGCTAACACAGCATCAGCTGGGCTCCTCCAGCAGTTCAGCCTGCTGCCTTCAGATCAAGAAGCTCTTTGAGAGACCAGAAGTGTCCCCAGCTCAGCTCTGCAGCACATGCTGCAATCCAATCTCCCAATAAGTCAGAAGTTAATTTTCGTTAAGTTTATTGCCATTGGCAGATAAATTAAAATCTTTAATCAGTGAAAACTGCACGAAGAAAGAATTGTTTTAGCCCAGCCACGAGTGAGTGCTCCTGCTTTGAGCTAAAGCATCCAAATATGCATTTCCAATAACTATCTTCAAAGGGGAAAATGTTCACTGCCATGGGATTTTATCCAGTGCGATCACTGCAGTATTTTACAATATCTCTTTGTCAGCACTAAGAAAAAAAGTGCTTAGATCCCATTTGCAGATTTATTGCATTTCATAGTGTGGACTAATATATGCTGGTTATCTATCTATCTATCTATCTATCTATCTATCTATCTATCTATAAGAACATAAGAAAAGCCGTACCGGGTCAGACCAAAGGTCCATCTAGCCCAGTATCTGTCTACCGACAGTGGCCAATGCCAGGTGCCCCAGAGGGAGTGAACCTAACAGGCAATGATCAAGTGATCTCTCTCCTGCCATCCATCTCCATCCTCTGACGAACAGAGGCTAGGGACACCATTCTTACCCATCCTGGCTAATAGCCATTTATGGACTTAGCCACCATGAATTTATCCAGTCCCCTTTTAAACATTGTTATAGTCCTAGCCTTCACAACCTCCTCAGGTAAGGAGTTCCACAAGTTGACTGTGCGCTGCGTGAAGAAGAACTTCCTTTTATTTGTTTTAAACCTGCTGCCTATTAATTTCATTTGGTGACCCCTAGTTCTTGTATTATGGGAATAAGTAAATAACTTTTCCTTATCCACTTTCTCAACATCACTCATGATTTTATATACCTCTATCATGTCCCCCCTTAGTCTTCTCTTTTCCAAGCCGAAGAGTCCCAGCCTCTCTAATCTCTCCTCGTATGGGACCCTCTCTAAACCCCTAATCATTTTAGTTGCCCTTTTCTGAACCTTTTCTAGTGCTAGAATATCCTTTTTGAGGTGAGGAGACCACATCTGTACACAGTATTCGAGATGTGGGCGTACCATGGATTTATATAAGGGCAATAATATATTCTCTGTCTTATTCTCTATCCCCTTTTTAATGATTCCTAACATCCTGTTTGCTTTTTTGACCGCCTCTGCACACTGCGTGGACATCTTTAGAGAACTATCCACAATGACGCCAAGATCTTTTTCCTGACTCGTTGTAGCTAAATTAGCCCCCATCATGTTGTATGTATAGTTGGGGTTATTTTTTCCAATGTGCATTACTTTACATTTATCCACATTAAATTTCATTTGCCATTTTGTTGCCCAATCACTTAGTTTTGTGAGATCTTTTTGAAGTTCTTCACAATCTGCTTTGGTCTTAACTATCTTGAGTAGTTTAGTATCATCTGCAAACTTTGCCACCTCACTGTTTACCCCTTTCTCCAGATCATTTATGAATAAATTGAATAGGATTGGTCCTAGGACTGACCCTTGGGGAACACCACTAGTTACCTCTCTCCATTCTGAGAATTTACCATTAATTCCTACCCTTTGTTCCCTGTCCTTTAACCAGTTCTCAATCCATGAAAGGACCTTCCCTTTTATCCCATGACAGCTTAATTTACGTAGGAGCCTTTGGTGAGGGACCTTGTCAAAGGCTTTCTGGAAATCTAAGTACACTATGTCCACCGGATCCCCCTTGTCCACATGTTTGTTGACCCCTTCAAAGAACTCTAATAGATTAGTAAGACACGATTTCCCTTTACAGAAACCATGTTGACTCTTGCTCAAGAGTTTATGTTTTTCTATGTGTCTGACAATTTTATTCTTTACTATTGTTTCAACTAATTTGCCCGGTACCAACGTTAGACTTACCGGTCTGCAATTGCCGGGATTACCGCTATCTATCTATCTATCTATCTATCTATCTATCTATCTATCTATCATTAATAAAAGGTATTACCTGCATCCATTAGTACACATTAAGCACAAACAGCATAAGCACACATAGCATGGCAGTTATACAGCCTAATTTGGCCTATACCTTTACTATAATCCTGTTCTCGCATGCTAAGGATCCCATAACACCTTGCATTAGCTGAAGTAAGCATTGGCTTAAGTAGATAGGAGAGTTATCAGGATCAGGACATATGAGTGTTTTACCATAGCAACAGGTAGGGACATGGGCGGCGGGTGCTTTGGGGAGGCAAGCCCACAGGCCCCACCCCACACACTGGCCCCAGCCACATTGGGCTGAGCCGCTGCTGCCGGCCCCCCAGACCCTCCCAAGCACCAGGCTGAGCCACCGGCCCCCCTGATCCACCGCCCCCCCCCCCCGAGTCGGGCCGAGTCGCTGCGCCCGTCCCTGACTGCCCCCTGCCCCCGCCAGAGTTGGGCTGAGTTGCCAGCCTCTCCCACTGCTGGGCCGGCCCCAGCACTGGGCCAGGCCGGGCCGGGCCGAGCCGCCGGCCTCCCCCAGCACTGGCCCCTACTGCCAGCTCCTCCCGCCCTTGAAGGTCCCACCCCCTACCGAGCCGCTGGCCCCAGCACCCGAGGAGGAGGGACACGGCGAGCAGTGTCGGGACGGGGGGGTGTGTGTGTGGAGTGGAGGAGGTGGTGGGGGTCTCGGGGAAGGGCTGGGGCCACTGCGGCCTAGGTGTCCGGCAGCGGGTCGGTGGCAGCGCCAAGGAAGGCAAAGCCTTCCCTGGACTATTATACCTGCCGCCCATGGGTAGGGAGTTATTCTCACAGGCCTGTACTGGAGTCTCCCAAAGAAAGAGGACAAGACATCGGATAGTTCTACCCACCTACAAGCCTAGGAAGTGCCTTCACACCCCTCGGTCCCTGGGACGCAGGTGTTCAGAACAAAGAGAGAAGGAGGACGCTGTGGTACCAGCAAAGCAAAGCAGAAAGCGGATTGGTTAATTCTAGTTTTAGCTGACACACACTGTACCTTGCACTGGTAAATAACTGGGTATAAAAATGGCTTTAGGGGTGTAACATTGAGAGCCCAGATTCTGTGTAGGGTGGATGTAACACAGGGGCATTGGAACAGTTTTTATAGTGGAGGTGCTAAAAGCCATTGAACCAAACTCTAAACCCTGTATATAATGGAAATCGCTTCAAGGCAGGGGGTGCAGTAGCCCCCCCAGCACCCCTAGTTCCAGCACCTATGAGGTAACATGCTGCAGGGGATGGCCTCCCAAGACTGGTACGTGTCGAACCTTTTCCTGTCCTATCTCATTATTGATTTAAAGCAATACACCTGACTGACACTGGTTATTTGGTCTCTTGAGTACATTTCATAATGAGCCCCAGGGTAACAAGCAATTGACTACACAGTTTACCAGCACGTGGGTACATAGATTTTTAATGAAAGAAACACTCCCCTTTTTCTGATACAAAGTGCTCTGGTGAGCGTTGAGCTAATACAAAGGCTGGTTGCTGAGAGCCTGATTTAATTGACCAGTCCTTTAAAGGCCAGGCAGAACAAACAGCTTTGCTGTCTCTCTGGTGCAATTAGCTTAGCGGAATCTAGAACCTTTGCTGCACTAGGGCTGTGGGGGGGAGCCTGGGCAGTATTAAATCAGCGCATCGCTGCTTTTGAATGCCAGACAGTCTGCTGCGCGCCTCGTGGAAGTTGTGTCCTGAATCAGGCTGCTCCAGCTCGGGTTGCTGCACTGGATGAAACCCACGGCAGAGGTTAGGGCAGCTGAGGTAAGGAGTCTGTTAAAGGAGAGCCAAGGAGGGGAATTTCAGTCTGGAAGAGTAAAACCGTTTCCTGGGAAGGTCCTGCAGCCGGAGCTCACCCTGAACCTCAGGGCAAAAGGAGAAGGTTCAGGTGAAAGAGGAAGGGCGAGACTAGAAACCGCCATTCACGCTGAGCTGGTCTTTTAGCCCCTGTTTGTACAGCACCGAGCACCAAGGGGTCCTGGGCCAGGCCTGGGCTCCCAGCCCTACCACAATACAGGTAGGTAACAAGCCCACTGGGCCCAGCTGCTGACTGAACCCTCTCGGCAACATCCTAGCAACAGGGCCAGGAGATCCAAAGTGAAACCCCAGGGCCGCAATGCAGCATGGGTCTGGATTGGCACATGTCGGTGTAAGGCCAGAGGAACACCTCAGTGTAACAGAGAGCAGGATTTGGCCCAGCGTGTGGCACAGGACCATTGGTCCACAGGTCAGTGGGAAGCTCGTGTGTATGAAGGGAGGTAGCAAACATGGGGGTCAGGGCCATGCCAGGGGTCAGGAGACCAGAAAAGGTGGGGGAGTTGCATTGTATGTAAGAGAGCAGTATGACTGCCCAGAGCTCCAGTATGAAACTGCAGAAAAACCTGAGAGGCTCTGGATTAAGTTTAGAAGCGTGAGCAACAAGGGTGATGTCGTGGTGGGAGTCTGCTATAGACCACCAGACCAGGGGGATGAGGTGGACGAGGCTTTCTCCAGGCAACTAACAGAAGTTACTAGATCACAGGCCCTGGTTCTCATGGGGAACTTCAATCACCCCGATATCTGCTGGGAGAGCAATACAGCGGTGCACAGACAATCCAGGAAGTTTTTGGAAAGTGTAGGGGACAATTTCCTGGTGCAAGTGCTGGAGGAACCAACTAGGGGCAGAGCTCTTCTTGACCTGCTGCTCACAAACAGGGAAGAATTAACAGGGGAAGCAAAAGTGGATGGGAGGTAGTGACCATGAGATGGTCAAGTTCAGGATCCTGACAAAAGGAAGAAAGGAGAGTAGCAAAATACGGACCCTGGACTTCAGAAAAGCAGACTGACTCCCTCNCAGGGGAAGCAAAAGTGGATGGGAGGTAGTGACCATGAGATGGTCAAGTTCAGGATCCTGACAAAAGGAAGAAAGGAGAGTAGCAAAATACGGACCCTGGACTT
>QXTE01000233.1:1062918-1175598 GCA_003942145.1 Platysternon megacephalum
GGTGCCCATGTGGAGAAGCAGGAAGGGGTAGTGATCCGAGGGCTTGATGAGTCTCGGCAATCTCTCAGCCACATCGTGAATCCTAGCTCCTGGCAAGCAGCAGACCTCTCGTTTTTCTCGGTCGGGGCGGCAGATAGATGACTCAGTCCCCCTGAGGAGGGAGTCCCCGACCACCACGACCCTCCTCCTTCTCTTGGGAGCGGTGGTCGTGGAACCCCCATCCCTAGGACAATACATCCCATGCCTTCCAAACAGTGGAGTCTCCTTCTGCTCCCTTCCCTCAGATGTATCATCTACTCCACTCTCCGCATTAGTACCTGTGGAGAGAACATGAAAACGGTTGCTCACCTGTAGCTCCATTGCTGGTACATGGACGCTCCTCTTCCTTCTTCTGGAGGTCACATGCTGCCAATTTTCTTCACCGTCCCTCAGTCCCCTCTGCGCAACCTGCTCCGATTCTTCAGAACGTTGTGCCCGTAGAAGCATATCCTGACGTCTGTCCAGGAAATCTTCATTTTCTCGTATGCAACGCAGGGTCGATACTTGTTTCTCCAGACCTCGAACCTTCTCTTCCAATATGGAGANCAAGGGACCCTCGCTCCCTTCCCACTCCCCTTCCAAACTCCCTTGCGAAACTCCCTGTTAGCAGCTCCTGTTTGCAAAAGCTCCCTGGTCGCTTGTGCGCTGCTTTATAAAGCCCTGGCCTGGGTGAATGCCCCGCCCACTGATTAAGGCTCAGCCAATTACCAGAGGCTTCTAGCTTTCAGACCTTCCTTTGAAGCTCACAGCTTCCAACTGCCAGCCACAGCACACGGTCCTCCAAACAACCAAACAGACTGACAAACACAAGCTCAGCACACAGCAAGTAACCCCCAAACACAAACAAACACACACTACAGACAGACAGTCACTTACCCCAAGGGTCCTGTATTTGCTCCTCCTTCACCTGGAGAACTCCCTTGCGAAACTCCCCGTTAGCAGCTCCTGTTCGCTGACAGAACAAGAAGCAATGATCTCAAGTTGCAGTGGGGGAGGTCTAGGTTGGATATTAGGAAACACTATTTCACTAGGAGGGTGGTGAAGCACTGGAATGGGTTCCCTAGGGAGATGGTGGAATCTTCTTCCTTAGAGGTTTAAGGTCAGGCTTGACAAAGCCCTGGCTGGGATGATTTAGTTGGTGTTGGTCCTGCTTTGAGCACGGGATTGAACCTCATCAGATTTCTTTTGGCCCAATCCTCTAATTTGTCTAGGTCCCTCTGTATCCTATCCCTACCCTCCTGAGGTCCCTTCCAACCCTGAGATTCTATGATTCTATGAATCAAGCCTAGGACAGGGCCCTGCCAAGAGGCAGTGAACCCCCCAGTGTTTGCATGGGGCTGTACTTCAGCATGACAAAGACCCCGCCTGCCAAATGTCAGGGGCACCTGGAGGTGCTGCAGCATCCAGAGCTGAATGGCAAAAAGCACAGCAGGAATTTTCACACAAAAACCCAGTGCCCCCCTTTTGCAGAGCCCTGCCCCCTGGCATCAGCAGCAGGGGTGGGGGGCTTGCACTGCCCCCTCCATTGCATCGAGAGTGAATGACGTTTGCCCAGAATAGTCCCACCCTTCAGGCACATTGAATGGGGGTGGGGGGTGGGGGGTTATTGTGGGGCAGAGGCTGTTTGGGGGCAGGGTCTGAGGGGGTTATTGTGACTTGGTGCACTTCAGGCTGTTACGTCAGGGTGGCTGGAGCAGGGGCTGGCGTTGTGTTATAATCCAGATCCAGAAATTCACCCTCACCCACCAGGGCTGGGCCGGTGCCGCACCTTGCTGAAGTCTCAGTGCAGAAGGTGCAGCCTGCGGAGGTGGCTCTGTGCATCCGGGATTCTGCCTGCTGTGTGTGTGCGGGGGTGTGGCTCTTCCTGCGGCCTCCCCACAGGTGCCTGGGAGCTATTCTGCATCCCCGACTAGCTACAGCACAAAATGCCATGCCATCCATTCAGAGCATTGCCTAATCGCCCCCATGTCTGTGATGGGGCGTGGTGTCCGAGCACCTGCTGGTGACTCGCAGCCCCCCATCCAGCCGAACCTCCCAGAGCCCCGGCTCAGCCAACTCCTGCCTGTTGTGTTGGGAGCACAAACCTAGTTCTGATGCCATCACTGCCACAGCTCCAGTGAGCACTCACTCCAAGGCCCGGCCAAGCCTCCTGCCCAAACCGGACCCCAACAGATCCTCACAGCTCCTTCTGCGGTGCAAGTCCCCTCGGCCCTCTCTGTGCCTGCCTTGTTCAGCCTGGCATGGGTGAGCAATTACCAAATCCTTCGAACTGCACCCACCTCCAGTGAGCTCTGTCCAGCTGGCACGACCGAGGCAGCTGTAATTGCTGCTGTAGAAAATCATCACCTGGTTTTCGTGCTGCCCCGGGGGACCCAATGGACAAATGGTTCCCACATCGTCACTCCTGGAGAATCCTCAGCACAAACAACCTCATAAACAGAGATCAGATGACGTCACAAGCAGCTTTAAACTGAGTTTATTGAAATGCAGCCATAATCCCCACGATGGAGCCGGGGTATGGATGGAGCTGGGCTGCCGGACCCTGCCCGGGTCGGTAGGGACTGAGCCGGGCTGCCGGACCCTGCCCGGGTCGGTAGGGATGGAGCCGGGCTGCCGGACCCTGCCCGGGGCGGTAGGGACGGAGCCGGGCTGCCGGACCCTGCCTGGGTTGGTGGGGACGGAGCCGGGCTGCCGGACCCTGCCCGGGTCGGTATGGATGGAGCCGGGCTGCCGGACCCTGCCCGGGTCGGTAGGGATGGAGCTGGGCTGCCGGACCCTGCCCGGGTCGGTATGGATGGAGCCGGGCTGCCGGACCCTGCCCGGGTCGGTAGGGATGGAGCCGGGCTGCCGGACCCTGCCTGGGTCGGTAGGGACGGAGCCAGGCTGCCGGACCCTGCCTGGGTCGGTAGGGACGGAGCCGGGCTGCCGGACCCTGCCCGGGTCGGTAGGGATGGAGCCGGGCTGCCGGACCCTGCCCAGGCTGGAGCAAGACACAGCTTCTTCCTGCGATCAGTCTGCACACTGGGAAACGGATTGTTATCTTGTAGCTAATATCCTGGTGTCCAGGCCAGGGGAGTGGAGGGGAGATTAACATAAGTAATTCAAGGCAACAGGAAGCTGGAGTGGAAGCCACCTCAGTTCATGCATGACAAGGCTCTGTCTCCAGCAATGGAGACAACAGTCCCTGAGCCCCTGCTGCACCTGGGATAATGCCCAGCCACTGAGCCACGTGAGGGGAGCAGGTGGTGGAGAGTTTGCAAAACCCTGGCTGTCGAGTGCATATGGACATCTCTGCACCTCCATGTGACCCTGTCTGCTCTCGAACGGGGGCAAAGCCTGGCTGTACGACTGACTCCGTCACCACTACCCCTAGCCAGGGTGAGGCAGCTGAGATGCAGCTGCCCAGAGGCTTGGGGAGACACAGTTGATTCATGTATAAAAACGCCAGATTAGGAGGGCAGCTCAGCTGCAGATGGTCCATCTCTGTGCAGCCTGGGATGGAGGTGGGGGATGGGACCTCTGTACAGGGGAGTTATTTTAGCTATGTAGGTGGCTAGCCCTTCTCTGGGGCAGCTTTCTGTAAAAATACCATATCTGGGTGTGGCTGAACTGGACTCTTGGCAAAGGGCTGCCACACTCTGCCTCAGAGGGAGCTCTATTTTGGTGGTGGGCAAGTGTCCCCTAAGGGCTTTGCAGAAACAACCCCAGCCCTGCACACACCAGTGCCAGGGTCTTTACTCACATGAGTTCTCCTATTGGCTGTGCAGGATCAGGGCTCCTGGCATATATTTCCATATTGCAGCCTCCAGATTCTAAGAGTGTCGGCAGAGGCCGGTCTGGCCATTCCTGCATTCCAGAAGCCATATCCAGCTGTTCATGTCTCCCCAGTCCCTACAGCAGGCAGATGATTACTAAGGTCTTGTTATTAATTTTGTAAGGAAGCCATTAGCACGCCTGGCGTGTCACCACAGACTGCACTAATTAAGCCTGAGTACATATTGCATGGGCCCCTTTCAAGAACATCATTTCAATTAACAGATAAGATGGATCTTTCAGGAAATTTCCAGATATTTATGATGAATCACCTTATTGTGGGATGGGCATCATGCTGAGGAGTATTGAACGGTGCAAGGACTTTAAATACTTTGGGTTGTAATTATGCTGCCCTGGCACTGTCCTTACTGCTCGGAACATTTGTAAAGTAGGCTGGTTTTATGTATATTATTAATTTTGGCAGGGTGAATATTTTATAATGGAATTTTCTAAAACTGAATAAAAATAATCGTCTTCGTCTTCCATACGGCAACTTAGAAAGCATCATGAAAAGTCGACGTCCAAGGTTGTTCGCCCTGAAAGGCCATTTTGCTTGAAATCATAGAATCATAGAATATCAGGGTTGGAAGGGACCTCAGGAGGTATCTAGTCCAACCCCCTGCTCAAAGCAGGACCTAATCCCAACTAAATCATCCCAGCCAGGGCTTTGTCAAGCCTGACCGTAAAAACCTCTAAGGAAGGAGATTCCACCACCTCTCTAGGTAACCCATTCCAGTGCTTCACCACCCTCCTAGTGAAAAAGTTTTTCCTAATATCCAATCTAAACCTCCCCCACTGCAACTTGAGACCATTACTCCTTGTTCTGTCATCTGGTACCGCTGTGAACAGTCTAGATCCATCCTCTTTGGAACCCCCTTTCAGGTAGTTGAAAGCAGCTATCAAATCCCCCCTCATTCTTCTCTTCTGCAGACTAAACAATCCCAGTTCCCTCAGCCTCTCCTCATAACTCATGTGCTCCAGCCCCCTAATCATTTTTGTTGCCCTCCGCTGGACTCTTTCCAATTTTTCCACATCCTTCTTGTAGTGTGGGGCCCAAAACTGGACACAGTACTCCAGGTGAGGCCTCACCAATGTCGAATAGAGGGGAACGATCACGTCCCTCGATCTGCTGGCAATGCCCCTACTTATACAGCCCAAAATGCCGTTAGCCTTCTTGGCAACAAGGGCACACTGTTGACTCATATCCAGCTTCTCGTCCACCGTAACCCCTAGGTCCTTTTCTGCAGAACTGCTGCCTAGCCACTCGGTCCCTAGTCTGTAACAGTGCATGGGATTCTTCCGTCCTAAGTGCAGGACTCTGCACTTGTCCTTGTTGAACCTCATCAGGTTTCTTTTGGCCCAATCCTCTAATTTGTCTAGGTCCCTCTGTATCCTATCCCTACCCTCCAGCGTATCTACCACTCCTCCCAGTTTAGTGTCATCTGCAAATTTGCTGAGAGTGCAGTCCACGCCATCCTCCAGATCATTAATGAAGATATTGAACAAAACCGGCCCCAGGACCGACCCTTGGGGCACTCCGCTTGAAACCGGCTGCCAACTAGACATGGAGCCGTTGATCACTACCCGTTGAGCCCGACGATCTAGCCAGCTTTCTATCCACCTTATAGTCCATTCATCCAGCCCATACTTCTTTAACTTGCCGGCAAGAATACTGTGGGAGACCGTATCAAAAGCTTTGCTAAAGTCAAGGAATAACACATCCACTGCTTTCCCCTCATCCACAGACCCAGTTATCTCCTCATAGAAGGCAATTAGGTTAGTCAGGCATGACTTGCCCTTGGTGAATCCATGCTGACTGTTCCTGATCACTTTCCTCTCCTCTAAGTGCTTCAGAATTGATTCCTTGAGGACCTTCTCCATGAGATCGTCACTTGAGTTGCTGTTCAGATGGCGAGCTGTCACTCAGCACTCATCGCCAGGTCGCTAGCACTGGTCATGCCGAAGCACTGAACGGGCAGGAACAAGAAGGAACCATTATAACCTTTACACCAAGAGTCTCCTTTGTTCAGAGCATGTCAGGGTTTTCACAGCAGCACCAGCACACAGCTAGACAGCTTAGCGGTGCTGCTTAAGAATCCACTTTACAAAAGTCCTGTGAGCACATGGAGACCTGAGGTCTTCCCATCGGCACCCCTGTGTGGGTCAGGATGCCTAAAACTGTCCAGGGCCCTGCACATAGGTATTGGAACTAGGGGTGCTGGGGGTGCTGCCGCAGCCCCTGGCTTGGAGTAGTTTCCATTCTATACAGAGTTTACAGTTTGGTTCAGTGGCTCTCAGCCCCCCACTATACACATTGTTCCAGCACCTCTGGCCCTGCACGTGAAAAATCCTGCTACTCAACAGAAGCGACAGCAGAAGCTGTCCCGGTGGAATGCTGCGGCTGGGTGAAATGTGCACAAAGGCCATTCCAGTTCCTGTGGCTGCTCGGCCCTTCTAAGCTCGTAACCCCTCCTCAGGGATGCTGCCGGGTGTCACATCACGACAGCAAGTGCTAGCATTCCTAGTGAGCACTGCAATGCAATGGGTGTATTTACAGCCCTGCATTGCTTGCTGCATCTCTTGCTGATGGGACTGGTGAACCTGCTTCTCTGTGCAACCTCTAGCTCCTGGTTTGGGAACTGGGTCTAGAACATGCAGGACACCCTCTGAACTGGGCAGGTGTGTGGCTGGCAGACTCAGGGAATGGGGCACAGAGCTTTTCCCCTCCAGGTCTGTAGAGATCAGTCCATTCAGGCCAGTCCCTGGCCAGGGCAGCCCAGCCCTGTCAGTCTGTTTCTAGTGCTGTGCTCAGGCTTAATTTAAACAGCCCAGCTCCAACACTTCCCTCCAGAGCCGTCTCACTGACATCCTGCCTCACTTGTCCCTCTGGCTCCCAGGTACAATCCCTTCTGTGCCCCAGAATCACTCCCCTCCATCCCTGGTGTTTACACCCTTCAGATATACCATTCTCCCACCCCCCCGTCCCTGGCTGCAGCTTAAGCCAGCCCTAGGCCTCCACCCTGATCTGTGCTCTGACATCAGCCCCAACCCCAGGACCTCTGCTCAGGGGCTTGGCTCTGAATCCCCTGGAGTTTGGCCCAGACGCTGTGTAGTGTCGCAGGGTGCTCACACCAGCACTGTAGGAAGCAGGGAGCCACTGGCCGCCCACCCTGGACATGCAGGAGAGCTGGTGTCACGTCCACGCAGAATCCCACTGCCAGGCGGGATTGCCTTGCTCTCGGGTTTGGTGCCAGGCTCAAGGACCAAGCTCCTGGGGGGTTTGCTGAGGCCAGGCAGCTTTCCCGTGCGCTGCGTCTGCCTGCTGGACTCTCCCAGGAGCCTGTGAAACGAGGGGCGCTGGCGGCTATGGGCTGCCCTGCCGAGGTGGAGCCGGGCCGTGCTTGGGGTGCAGCAGTGACCCTGGGGCCTGGGCTGGGAGCATGGTGAGCGTGGGGGAGGGGGCAGGAGCACGTGGAGCCCTAGAGGTGGCAATGCTGCAGGCACAGCCCAGTCAGCCTGACCAGGTTTGCTGCTCCACCCTGCAGCACGCTCCGGCGGACTCTCCTCTCTCGCACCGGCTGAGGGCTGCCCAGTGGCCTAGGCGGGGGCCTGGTGTGGTTACCGGCAAAGGAGCACCCATATCAGGGCTGTGACAGACAGACAAGTGGCTCCTTGGGGGCAGGGTGGGGAGACGGAGCTCCCTTGGGGGGGCAAAGGGGGGGCCTGCAGCAGTGTGCGTGTGGGGCTTGGCATGTTGCTGCCTCTGTTGTGTACGAATGAGACCCCTGACCCGAGCCCTGAGGCACCCAGGGAGTGCGGGGGCAGCAAACGGGTGAGGAGAAGGCAGTGCCCATGTGCAGCCCTACGGTGCGTGGGAGGCGCAGACAAAGAAGTGGCCCATTGGAAGGGTTTGTGTGCTGCCCCCCAAGCTGTGGGAGAGCGAGTCGAGCAGCCCCGCAGAGCAGGGCCAGGCCCAGGCTGGCCCCAGAAGCTCCGCACGCCCCTGCTGGGCTGGGTTCCCCCGGCTGCCAATGAGGAGTTGTCTTGGCTCCGACTGCTGCGCTCCACCTTTTATTGTAATTGATTCTGCATCGCCATAGGAACCTGCTCCAGAGCGAGCAATGAGCAGCTGCCTCCCTGCGCTCTCCCTCTCCAGGAGAGACTTGGCTCCTTCCCCCGAGATGGCAAGCAGCGCAGTCGGGAGTCGCTGGGCGTGAGGGGCTACCTCCCGGTGCCAGGCAGGTACCTGTGTTTGCAGGGGAGGGTGGGACAGCGTTTCGGGGCAGGGTGCAGCATGGGAAGTTCCTTGCGAGGGGCCCCTGTCTTACGATGCCAGGCCTGGGGGCGTCGGGCAGGCTCAGGGGTTCTCGTTGTTTCTGAACGGCGAGCGGGGCAGAGCTCTGAGTCTAGGACTGGGGCCAAGGAGCCACTGCCTGCATGTCCCTGGCACTGCCCATGTGCATGGGGACGACAGGATGGTGCCAGCACCTGGGTCGTGTGGGCTGCTTCCTGCCCAGTGCGAGCTGGGGTCTGACAGCCCAGGGCTGTGCCTGGGCTGCACCAGCTCCTTCGCTGCCTGAGCCCGGGGGATTTTCCCTCCTCTTGGGTCGAAGCATCACCTGGTCCTGAGTGCGACGGGGTGCGGCACCATCGTCCAGGAAAGCAGCAGGGAAGGCCGGCTATCGAGGGACTGCAGGCCTCTCTGGGCCAGGTCTGCATGGAGCTCAGAGAGGCAGCCAGTGACGCGATGGATGCGTGTGATGGCAGCACAGCAGAGGGCTCCCGCCCCCGCCCCCGCCCCCGCCCTGCCTCCTGCCCCCTCCTGCCGCAGGTTAGACATGCCCTTGTGTGCCGCAGGCAGAAGGGAAACGCAGTGGAGCCGCTGTGTCAGAGAGGCCAGAAGGGCTGTGGGTAGACGGGGCTGGAGGCAGCAGAGGGGACTGGAGACCCAGGGGGAGGGGCAGGCTGTGGGCTAGGGACCCACAAAGTGACCTTTGATCTCTGGGGGGCAAGGAGGCCCAGGCAGGATCACTAGAGGCTGGCGCTGGCAGCAGGGCGGGGAAGGCCACGGAGCACAGTATCCAGGGGCACAGGTGGGAGCAGGAGTATTCAGAGCAGGGGGTTGGGGGCGGGGCCCAATTCTGCCCTGGCCAGCACCTCGGGCTGCTGTTTGCACCAGTGCAAAGTGAGTGAAATGCCGTGGGTCTGAGTGGCAGTGTCCTGCCCCACTCAGCTCTGGTTTGGCTCTGGTGTAAACGAGGATGCCTGATGCAGGCCAGGGTGGCACCAGCTGGTGAGCAGTCTGGCTTTCCTGACTGGTCAGGTGCTCTGTGGAAGGGGTGGTCAGTTCTGCATTGGCCAAATGGCCGTCTGCCCAAGGATCGGGCCCCTCCATGAAGCATGGGGCCTCCCAGAGCTGATTGGCACCCGTTGCCAGGTACCAGAGACACATGCACTGAGGCTGCACCCACAGCACAGACGTGGAAGCAAAAATGTGGGGGCATATTTTGCAAATGGGACTTCCACTAGGGATGCCACTTACCTCACCCACCACTGAACTGCCACCACCTCTGGGTGAACCCTGGCAACTGTGCCCTGGTGCAAAGTAAGACTAGACAGCGTTCAGACAGAGAGTGACACAGAGGGTCAGCTCCAGCTGGAACCACATGCAGTTGTTACTAAAGGCAGGAATTAAACCTCCTCCAAAACCTGGCACCTCCAGCTCTCTCCCCCCCCCTCCAGGTGGGACTGTGCATGGGAGGGAGGGTTACACCTGCAAACCGTGATTGCCACCTCCCCTCCACTGGGGCAGGGCTGGCCTGGGATGTAAGAATATCTTGTGGCAGTGAGTCCCCCTGTGAAAAAGTAGGTTATACATGAACGAAATGCCCATTGGGGTGCAATAGAGCTTTCTACGCAGTTCGATAACTATTTCTCTCTAAGCTATGGCGTGTACTGTGTGTTTTCCATTAATCTCTCAATTTGCTGTGATGCTGGCATGGCAGGGGTTGTATTTACATTGGCAGCCACCCAGTAACCCACTGGGATTCATTCGTTCGTTGGCATCAGCAGCAACGTTTACTGAAACAAGAAATCTAAAACCCTGTAAGATTTGAATGACTGATGCTCCAGGGTAATACAATAGAGCCATGCTTCCCAGAAACGCACAAGCCAGCTGCAGCTCTGGGCAGGAATGCCTTGGACAGGCAGAGAGGCGGAGCGAGTGGGTTCAGTTTTGGGGGTGTGCATAGGGGAGGGCTTGCCTGCTGCGGCTTGAAGCGACCCTTTCCACCTTTCTATTTAGTGTGTTCTGCCCCAAGAACTTGCCTGCTAGACACGAGCCCGTGTTTCCCTGTGTTCTGAGCAGGGGTTTGTTTCCTATGACGGTGACGTTTGCTGAGGCTCTCAGTAGAGAGACACAATGCAACAAGAGACCAGATGTTAACCACCAGGGGCACGCAGGGCCTGAACCTGTGAGAATCAAGTGCCTTTAAATTCCAGCTGACGCAGAGGAGGTGCCAGCAGGGTCATGCCCTGACTCTGAACACCGGCACCTTGACAATGCCTAGCATTAAATCTCTTCGCTGGCTGGCTATTCTTGGGGACAGAACAGTCATTTTTAACCAGTCAGTTGGACACTGGCGGTTTCCAGGATGATCCCAGCTACCAGAGACACGGGATGATTCAGGAAGATCTCCCCAAGGAGCGATAACCTTACAACGCTCCATGGCCAGGCTACAAGAGACACGTTCAGCTGAGATCTCCTGTGGGTTACAGCATCTCTCTAGCTGGCCTCCAGTGCTCCAATCAGCCCATGGCTGGAGCTGTCGTCTCAGACAGCCAGCTAAGGAAAGCACAAACCATGTCGTATCTCCTCGCTGCAATTGATAGTTGACGTAAAGCATTTTGGATGCATATTCTTCAGGGTGACGATTCCCCTGTAAATCATGAGGATCGAAACACCGAGACATTTATTTCCAACAACTTGTCAAATGAGGATTGTTAATGTGAGGGCAAGAGTGAAACGCGTTGCTCTGGTTAGCGACTGTTATTGGAGCTGCTTTTCCATATTCAGACGTACTCCACTTTGGACATTATTGGTGCATGCCCATGTAAATGTACTGGCTCCTGGTCCCAATGGCTGGTGAATCGCAAAGAGCCTAAGATTTACCAGTAACGCTATGAGGGTGAAGGGAAATCGAAGCCAGAGCTAAACCCAGCCACTGGGGACTCTCAGTGTGTGGGCTGGGAGCTTCTGCTCCATTGACCTCCATGTAGCCAACTCAGGCCCTGAGCGTGGAGCTCACTGAAGCTGGGCTAGAGACTGAGCCAAAAGCTGCTCCTGGAGATCTCCTGGGCTGTTTGTCCCTGTCTCCCCAGGGCCAAACCTCCAGTCAGCTCTGGCCGAGGGGGCGGCAGGACTGGGAAACCTGCTCTTTTGCCACCCCCACCCCCCCCCCGCACACACACATGATCCCCCGGTGAGCTGTGTGGTCCGGGAATGAGGAGAGGTGCACTGGGAAGAGTGCCCGACAAACCTGCAGGCACAGCCCTTTCCTTATCTGTGCCCAGGGGGTGGCTTGGTGGACACTAAACTGGGAGGAGTGGTTGATACGCTGGAGGGTAGGGATAGGATACAGAGGGACCTAGACAAATTAGAGGATTGGGCCAAAAGAAATATGATGAGGTTCAACAAGGACAAGTGCAGAGTCCTGCATTTAGGACGAAAGAATCCCATGCACTGCTATAGACTAGGGACCGAATGGCTGGGCAGCAGTTCTGCAGAAAAGGACCTAGGGGTTACGGTGGACGAAAAGCTGAATATGAGTCAACAGTGTGCCCTTGTTGCCAAGAAGGCTAATGGCATTTTGGGTTGTATAAGTAGGGGCATTTCCAGCAGATCGAGGGATGTGATCATTCCCCTCTACTCAGCACTGGTGAGGCCTCATTTGGAGTACTGTGTCCAGTTTTGGGCCCCACACTACAAGAAGGATGTGGATAAATTGGAGAGAGTCCAGCGGAGGGCAACAAAAATGATTAGGGGGCTGGAGCACATGACTTACGAGGAGAGGCTGAGGGAACTGGGATTGTTTAGTCTGCAGAAGAGAAGAATGAGGGGCGATTTGATAGCTGCTTTCAACTACCTGAAAGGGGGTTCCAAAGAGGATGGATCTAGACTGTTCTCAGTGATAGAAGATGACAGAACAAGGAGTAATGGTCTCAAGTTGCAGAGGGGGAGGTTTAGGTTGGACATTAGGAAAAACTTTTTCACTAGTAGGGTGGTGAAGAACTGGAATGGGTTACCTAGGGAGGTAGTGGAATCTCCTTCCTTAGAGGTTTTTAAGGTCAGGCTTGACAAAGCCCTGGCTGGGCTGATTTAGTTGGGTTTGGTCCTGCTTTGAGCAGGGGGTTGGACTAGATGACCTCCTGAGGTCCCTTCCAACCCTGAGATTCTATGATTCTATGATTCTATGATTCTATGATTCTATGACAGGTGTCTGGGCAGCCCATGAGAGCTGTGCCTTGGGGCCACCGGGCATGGCCTCGGGACATCGTCAGGTGGGGAGGGCTCAGGTGTGCTGTCCTGTGGCTCAATATGGCCCCTGACCCCAGGACGGTCCCTGTGAGGGCACCACTGGGCCCAAAGTGACACAGTCTGGACATGGCAATAATTCCTCCTGCTGGCCCCAGAAATCTCCCCTGTGGGCAGGAAGGCGGGTTTAGCCTGAGCCATCAGCCTTCCTCCCTCAGACCCCACAGAAACCCCATCTGCAAGAGAGGGTCTGGGGGGTGTTGGGGAGGGAAGTCCTGCCAGTGCACTGGGCTGCTCCTCAACTGCCCCAGGGCTTGTCCCCAGCTCAGCAGGATGGCCCTATAGATCTTGTGACCTGTCCCCACAGCACAGGGTGGTGCGGGGTCAGGGCAGAGCTGTAGGAGGGCTGCAGAGAACTCGGAGTGAACATTGCAGTTCATGTTTGTCTGTCCATCCGTCTGTCCATCCATGGCTTCCCATACCGAGCCTACCTTAGTATAACCAATTTGGTAGTTTTTTCAATAACTCTCTATTCTCCGATTGAACATTCAATTCATGTTTCTGCTCCTCCAAAATATCCCTTCAGTGTTGCTGAATGTTGACAAGAATCGGTTTCCTTTTTAACTGAATTCTGTCCCTATTAAGCAATTGACATCTCACAGAGAGATATTTTTTTAGTTACTAAGGGAACATGAATCTTAACAAAAGTCAATCAAATATTCCTTAAATAACAGCCGAATTCATTAACTGCTTTATTGAGCTGAGTCTGTTCAAAATTCCCTGCAAATTAAGAGCTGATTCTCTGCACCGTACGAGAAAAACAGCGTGTCTCCAGTGATGCTGGGAATGCGGGGGAGATTCTTGCTGAGCAGAGATGCCTGTGTGTAGTCACAGTGATCTGAGGAGGGAGACCACCGCTAGCTCCACTTTGCAGGGATGGGTGTCTGTTCATCAGAGTTACGCCCAGTGTTAGGTGAATAATGGGAACCAGGTCCCATGTGCTGCCGAGGGCCTGGCTCTCTGTTTCCAGGTGGCCCCTGTGCAGCATCGCTGCCTGAAGGAGTCCTGCAATGGGGGTTCCCCAGCAGCTGGGTTCCCGGGGGGGAAAGCTCCCTTGCAGTCCTGTAGAGGGGTGTGGCTGGGGAAGGGGGCGTGGCTAGAAGAACTGGGTTCCCTGTTTGCCCAGCCCCCATGCTGGCTGGTTCCCATTCATCTGGCCTCTCAGCTCCTCCTAGCACAGGAGGTTGTGGGCATGGAGGGATCTTCTCAGGCCACGCTCGGGGAGCTCTGCTCACACAGGGCATGTCTCTGCTGCGGCTGGGTGCAAACCATGCAGTGATTGGGAGGGGGAACCATTCCGCACTGCCGGGGCCCAGCCTGCACTGGGACTTTGCAGCAATGCCTGTGCTGTCGGGCAGTCAGCGGCTCTGCTGTCTCATCCCAAGCTGTGAGAGCACACTCTTCATCAGAGCACCACACAAAGAGGGCAGTGTCATTAGCCCCATGTTACTGATGGGGAAACTGAGGCACAGCAGGGGCAGTGACTTGCCCAAAGTCACCCAGCAGAGCAGTGGCAGAGCAGGGCACAAAGCCCCATTCTCCTGAGTCCCCGTCTGGTGCTCTACTCACTGCCTCCCTCGGAGGCTCTGACCTGTGCTGGGGCAATGTGGCACCTCACTGCCCATGGGGGCGCTCCGGGAGGCACCATGCCTCACGGGGAACAATCTCACCAGCCTTACTGGGTGAGTGCCCGCTGCCACCTCCAGCTACTCCCTCCACTCCTTGGCAGGGGCCAGTCCCAGCCTGTCCCCTGGATGGGGGCCCCTTGCCCCGGGAATGCACAGGATGTGTCCCACATAGCCTGCTCTTTGTGACGCTCTGCTTAGTTTTGCTTCCTGCAACTCACCGAGCACGTTTCCCCAGCCACAAGTGGCAGCTTTCCCTGAAGCAAGGCCAACGGTGCTCACAGGGCACCCACCGCTCCTCCCGGGCGACATGAGGCTGCATGGGTCACTCCCAGAGGAGTCAGCGAGGAAGGTCTTCAAGGGGAGAGGCCCTGAGTACAACTCTGCCACTTCATCACCAGCACTGGGGGAAGCATAGGCAATTCTGTCTGCATCCAAGTCTGGGCTGGGTGGACCTCAGAATGTTGGAACAAGCAGATGGCGGAGACCCAGGAGGGAGCCCTGGATTAATAGCAAAACAGGGGATCAATAATGCACTGACCATATTGTTTTCTACCATAAATAATAGAAAATACAATACACAGAAAGGAGAGAGCAACTGGAGAGACAGCCCGCGCGTGGGCTGAGCAAGCGTTTCAATGTGTTTGCTCTTGGAACAGCTACACACTTGCAATGGGCTTGAGCTAAACAGCTCAGCATGGCCAACACTTGCAATTGTATTGCAAACTTCACAGTATTTGAGGTTTCACTTAAAGCCCCAGCTCCTAGAGTCAGGGGATTCCAGGAGAGTCTCGACTTTCATAAAGCAAAGGAACTCGCTACCTGCGTGGCTGGGAACACCTGGCCCCCTAAGGGCTCTGAAAGTCAAAAGCAAAGAAACAGAACCTCCCAAGTTGTTATATTTAAAAATATCTCCTAATTTTGCCTGGCTAATGGCCCAGCCACACAGCCCTTTGCGACATTGGGCCAGACACGTTGCACTCTTCCCTGTTTCTAGTGTGCAAATAAAGGACTAAAGGCTGTTCGGAATGCCCCAGGGGTAGCGCCCACAGCTCTCTGCTTTTCCAGGCCTGGCGCCCTGAGCCCCCTAAAGGGGCAGTGACCACTACTGAGCTTTCAGAGCAATGGAGTGGAAGAGGCCCCCATGTACTCGCCTGGAGGAGCTCCACAGGGCAGGGTTACCCAGGTTCCTGTCTCATGGACGTCCCCCACGGGTCAGGAACTACTGAGATCTTGCATTGTCCGTGGCCCAGCAGAGCTAGCATGTCTGTCTGTGCACATGGGGACGCCCGCTCCCAGCTGCATGGCAGACATTGCACATGACATCCGCGATCCCCCTTTCCTTCACGCCAGGATCTGCATCACTGAAGATGTGCAGGCTCCTCCTCCTGCCCTTCGCCATACTGGGGGCAGGGGCTAGCTGCTGGTTTGCTCTGCAGGGCTTGGCCACCTGGTTCCGTGCCAGGGAGGCAGGAGTTAACTGAGCCGCGATTTCATCTTTTCTCTGCAGTGAAACTTGTAGCTCCTCAGCCGCTGGAAGGCTGAATTCAGTAGGAGGCTGCAAGTGCAGAGCACACAGGGTGCTCCGGCATCAGCAGCTCTGGCACTCCCCGCTGGAAATGGGTTACTAAGGAACTTGACTCCTTCGGTGGCCACACTGGTCTCTCCTATGCCCCTTGTGAACCTCCAGGCCTGAGGCACTGACTTCACAAACACAGCACACGTGGGCGGGGCGAGGCTGCAGACAAAGGCACTTCGGCCCAAGGGGGTGTGGAGCAGCCCCCTCCAGAGCACAGGGCACTGGATCTGGTGATGGCAGAACGTCATCCAGTGCTGACAGGAGGAGAGGAGGCGGGAGGACAGGAATGCAGGAGAGCTTGCATGGCGGGGGCGGAGGGGTTCCCCACGCCAAAGGCCAGCCTGCCCTCCCCTGCCCTCATGATCCCATCTTCCAAGGTGTGGGGCCCAGATGCCTAATGGCCCACCGCATGCTGCATGAGCACAGCGGCCCGCCACAGCCAGGGCCCCAAGGACAGTGAGGCTGCCACGCTCATGGTGATGGGACCACGCAGGTCTGGAACTGCATCCCGGAGGAGACCACAGTCACCCTGAGCCTAGATGGGAAGCCCACACCATGAACTGAACCAAACCAAACTTGCGCCCAGGAGAAAGGCGACAGTCCGGGACTGAGATTGTCACTTCAATCGAGGCAGGAGGCACTCAGAGAGCTCTTGCTGGCTGCGCTGTATGGACGTGGCTGGAGACCCTGCTGCAGGGACTGGGGGGCCAGGTGAGAAGATGTCAGGGAACCAGATCCAGCACCCTGAGAGGCCCCAACAGATTCTTATAGCCAGGAGCACATGTTGGAGCTGGGCAAGGGCGGGAATGGAGGGATGTGACAAAGAAAGGCCGAGCGGGGGCACCAGGGCCTACGTGGTTCTGAGAAGGGAAGTGCTGCACAGAAACCCACAGGGAGAACAGAAAATAAGAACAGCCATACTGGGTCAGACTAAAGGTCCATCTAGCCCAGTATCCTGTCTTCCAACAGTGGCCAATGCCAGGTGCCCCAGAGGGAATGAACAGAACAGGTAATCATCAAGTGATCCATCCCATCACCCGTTCCCAGCTTCTGGCAAACAGATGGACCTATCCTCCATGAATTTACCTAGTTCTTTTTTGAACCCCTTTATAGTCTTGGCCTTCACAACATCCTCTGGCAAGGAGTTCCACAGTTTGACTGTGCATTGTGTGGAGAAATACTTCCTTTTGTTTGGTTTAAACCTGCTGCCTATTAATTTCATGTGGTGACCCCTAGTTCTTGTGTTATGAGAAGGAGTAAATAATACTTCCTTATTTACTTTCTCCACACCAGTAATGATTTTATAGACCTCTATCATATTTCTCCTTAGTCATCTCTTTTCCAAGCTGAAAAGTCCCGGTCTTTTTATTTTCTCCTGATATGGAAGCTGTTTCATACTCCTAATCATTTTTTGTTGCCCTTTTCTGAACCTTTTCCAATTCCAATATATCTTTTCTGAGATGGGGGGCGACCAGATCTGCACGCAGTATTCAAGATGTGGGTGTACCATGGATTTATATAGAGGCAATATGATATTTTCTGTCTTATTATCTATCCCTTTCCTAATGATTCCCAACATTCTGTTTGCTTTTTTCACTGCCGCTGCCATAGGCGCCGACTCCGTGGGTGCTCTGGGCCTGGAGCACCCATGGAGAAAAATTGGTGGGTGCTCTCCACCCACGGGCAGCCAAGCTCCCCACCCCACCCCCCCACCTCACCTCACCTCTGCCTCCTCCCCTGAGCGTGCCACATCCCCACTTCTCCTCCCAGCGCTTGCCGCTGCAAAACAGCTGTTTCACAGCGTAACAAGCTCTGGGAGGGAGTGGGGAGCTGCGGGAACGTGGCACGCTCAGGGGAGGAGGTGGGGCCGGGGCGAGGATTTGGGGAAGGGATTGGAATAAGGGTGGGGGGGGCGGAGTTGGGGCGGGGACATTGGGGAAGGGGTTGGAATGGGGGCAGGGCAGGGGCGGGAGGGGCCGGGGCCAGGGTGGAGTCGGGGCGGGGCCGGGGGCAGAGGGAGGTCGAGCATCCACCGGCACCAGCAGAAGTTGGCACCTATGGCCGCTGCACATTGAGTGGATGTTTTCAGAGAACTATTCACAATGACTCCAAGATCCCTTTCTTGAGTGGTAACAGCTAATTTAGACCCCATCGTGCTGTACGTATAGTTGGGATTATCGTTTCCAATGTGCATTACTTTGCATTTATCAACATTGAATTTCATCTGCCATTTTGTTGCTGAGTCACCCAGTTTTGTGAGATCCTTTTGTAGCTCTTCACAGTCTGCCTGGGACTTAAGTATATTTAGTAGTTTCGTATCATCTGCAAATTTTGCCACCTCACTGTTTACCCCTTTTTCCAGATTGTTTATGAATATGTTGAATAGGATTGGGCCCAGTACAGATCCCTGGGGGACATCACTATTTATCTCTCTCCATTCTGAAAACTGACCATTTATTCCTACCCTTTGTTTCCTATCTTTTAACCAGTTACCAATCCATGAGAGAACCTTCTCTGCTTTCCTTGCTTAAGAGCCTTTGGTGAGGGACCTTGTCAAAGGCTTTCTGAAAATCTAAGTACACTGTATCCATTGGCTCCTCCATGTCCACATACTTGTTGACCCCCTCAAAGAATTCTGGTAGATTGGTGAGGCATGATTTCCCTTTACAAAAACCATGTTGACTCTTCCCCAACAAATTATATTAATCTATGTGTCTGACAATTTTGTTCTTTACTATAGTTTCAACCGGTTTGCCCAGTACTGAAGTCAGGCTAACCGGCCTGTAATTGCTGAGATCACCTCTGGAGCCCCTTTTAAAAATTAGCATCATATTAGCTATCTGCCAGTCATTTGATACAGAATGAGCTGAATGAGTGGGACAAGGCCCTAGGAGTGTGTGCTGCTTCCCAGGCCCGGCCGAGCACAGCGCCCGGCTGGAGGGTTTGCACATTCTCCTCAGGGGGGCCCGGAGCCACCCCGTGTTGCTTGGCCCTTTCATTGTAGCTCTGGGGACGTCTTGTGCTAAAAGGTAAAAGTGGTTTGATTTGGGGAACGTGTGTGGGGAGCAGCGTGGTCCTGTGGCAATCAGGACACTTGAGTTCCACCCCATTGTGATACCAACTCCCTCGGGGCCGGGGGGAAGGCTGGCTGGGCCTCAGTTTCCCGGTCTGTACAACCTGGCTAAGAACCGAGTGCACAGGGTGGTGGGCTGTTCTGCGCAGATCCCTGGGAGCAGGGGGGCTTGGAGCACATCCGGGGGAACTCAGCATGCTACAGCGTCAGGCACTGCAGTCTCCCAGGCCATTGAGGGTCACTAGCAAGCCAGTGTCTGGGATCAGTGCCTGACTTTGCAGGAGCAGTTCAGCTGCGGCTCATCCCAGCTGGCTGCACAGGGCTGTCCCAGGAGCAATGATTACAGGAGTGTGTTCCTTAGAGCGGGAGCCAGGCTGGGAGCGGAGGTGGAGTCCTGCACAGGCAGGTGCTGGTGCTGCTGGGTTTGGTTCAGGGCTGGCTCTGTGTGGGGGGGATCAGTCATGAGGCTGACACACACGTTGTCAGGGAGACATTCCCGTCACATCCTCCGCTTGCTCGGAGCTCTGGAAATCTGGGCTTGTGTTTTGGAAAGCGTGAGGTGCCTGCTCGGCTGCCTGTGGGCTCTGAGTAACTCCCCTCCCCCACCCGTCAGCTCCGCAGGGCTCAGCCCCCTTCCCCTCAGCATGGTACTGAGGGATGGGATGGGATCCAGGCTGGCAGCAGTGGACGCTGCAGGTGTGTGGGTGGTGGTGGTGTGTGTGTGTGTGGGGACAGCATGTACACTGCGGTGAGCAGCTGGGATCCTCTATGAGGGGCGTGGGGGAGAGTGAGCGGCTGTCTCCGTATTCAGGATCCCTCTGGAAGGGGCGTGGGTCAGTGTCCCAGGTGGGACTGGGGCCCTGCAGAGAGAACCGAGCCCTCCCCACCCTACACAGGCCTTCAGCCCTTCTGTCTGGGGGGCAAAGGGGGCAGAGAGCGAACAGGAAGGCAGGGGTGAGAGGGCAGATGGGCCAGAGCAGAGCTGAACTGAGAGGCAGGAGACCATCTTGCCCACCTCTTGAGAGCCCCCATGAGGCACTGCTTCCTGGGGCTCGTTCTGCCAGGCGGGGTGGAGAAGCCAAGTCTCAGGGTCTGATAGCAGAAGGGAAAGGGGGGGAGAAAGGGGAAATACTGTGGGGGGCATTAGCCTCCCCCAAAGCTTCTGTGGGGAGAAAACAGGTCCCCCTTCCCCCTCCTGGACTGGGTAGGTGAGAACCAGGCCCCTGCCCCTCGACTTGGGCCTTGAGCAGTTTCAGCCCCTGCCCTGGGTCTGTATGTGTTGGAGACCCCTGGACCCCAACTCCCCTGTATCCAGGCCCTCTTGCAGTGAGCGCCCCCTGGTGCTCACAAGGGGTAAGGTAGATGCTTTCCCTGCCCTGCGTGCCCTACACTAGGAGGATATTGGGTTGCTTCTTTGCTGGGCGACTCCCTCCCCCCTTGGGGTCCATTCTGTTGCCTCCGGGGGTGCTGAGGAAGCAGGGGACTGAACCCTGAGGTGGAGGCTGCCGAGGGAAGAGTAACGCCTCGAACTCAGGGCCAGGCTCAGCCTGCTTCCGGCCAGCTAACGCTGGCTCGGTCTTCTCACCCGGCTTCGGTCCTGCACTGCCTGAGCGCCACACATGGGCTGGGCAGCAACTGACTGCGGAGAGCTCCATTAATTACAGCCCCTCACATGAAGTAACTGGCGATTAACGCGCCCGCCCCGTGTGAATTCCAGTGGCGGCTGCTCCCTTCAGCAGAGACACCGTGGTGCAGAGCCCCCTGCGATGGACCCCCAAGGCTGACTCCCAGCAGGCCAGCATGTCCTTCCCACGCAGTGTGGCTGGGCATCTGCCAGGGCTTCTCGCTGGGGCATCCAGGTGCCTTCTGCATAAATCCAGAGCCATCATTTCTGTCACTAAGGGGCCCAAGCCCCAGTGCAAGCCTGGGGGCTGCTTTCCAGCAGTAACTCCAACCTGGCATCTCCCATCACTAGATCTGATGGTGGGAGCAGAGTCCCTGGCCCAGGGCTCTCCTGTGAGGATGCTCGGCTCTTTGGGACCGCCCCCTGCAGCGCCCAGCCTGGTGCTGAGTATTGGCGCCCAGTGTCTTAGCCTCTTGCCAACTAACGGATTCCAGGCTTGGGTCCCAGCTTCGGAAGTGGAGCTGGGAATGGGGAGGCGGCCATGCATGGCACAGTCCCCATGGGGCATGCGCCCGTCCGTGCCTGGCTTAGCCACTCTGGGCTGACCCCAGCTGATCTCGGCAGCAGATGGGGCTGGAAGCCCGCCGGTGGTTCGAAGGACTGTGCACCTCAGCCCCTGCGGCACTAATCCTGGGCTAAGATGTGACACTCTAATCCCAAGACTTGCCCAGACCTGGTTCCGGGGCTGCCAGGTGCCCCATGACCGGTGGGCTGGCAGGGGAGCGGCCCAGGCAGGAGACTGGCCTGCAGTCTGGCTGCAGCACAGAGCGTGGCGTTTGCTCTGCTGTGGGGACGGCGAAGGAGTGATTCTGCTCCATGGCCTCTGGCAGAGCCTGTCCAGTAGCGCAGGGCAGCTGCGCACAGATAGGCGCCTACATCCCATTGGCTTCAAAGCCTGCCAGGGCCCTAACCTGCTTGGGTGCTTATGACAGTCCCACTAGGTGCCTCTCTATGCCTGGAGGCATCTAAACCCCTGTGTCAGGCTGCCCAGACCCTATGGGGACAGTTACACAGTAAAGCTGGTACTTCGAGGAGCATGGGGCAAGGGTCTCTTGAGGAGAAAACCTTCCCTTCTGCTGACGGGGCAAAGCCCCCTGCCCCAGGGGTGAGCGGCTCCTCCCAGCGGCAGCCTGGCCTGGCTTGCTGTGCTACCCTGCTCCACGCCGGAGGTGGATGACATCTGAGTGGTTCTACGGCTCTGGCCTGGACACTGAGCCACCTTCTCCCCCCCCCCCCCCCCCCCCCCCCCCCCCCCCCCCCTCCCCCCCCCCCCCCCCCAGATGCTGCTGCCCTTCATGGGTTTGTTATTAGACATTTCCTGACCCAGGGTAGCCAAGGGACCGTGCCCCCGAAGCTCCCCAGCCGGGGAGGGGGTGGCTGTTTATAGTATCATAGAAACTCAGGGTTGGAAGGGACCTCAGGAAGTCAGCTAGTCCAACCCCCTGCTCAAAGCAGGACCAATCCCCAACTGGGGCCTGCCCAGTTCACTGGACCAGAGTGACCCCAGCTTCTCTAGCACTTTGCACGGAGCAGCCAGCGGGAGCCAGGTTCTGCCGCTTGTTTAGAGCCACACTGGGAGGGAGCACAGAGGGCCCGAGCGTGGCCTTCAGCTGCTAGCCTTGAGCGGGAGGGTGGGGGGAGCGGGTTGAGGGGCAGGTGGAGCTGGCCTAGTCCTAGTGCCCCCCTGTGCACTGGGGTTGCACAACTTACCCCAGCTGTTGGGTGGCACAGGGTGCTCCCCTGGCACCAGCCCCAGGCCATAGGCTGGTGTGGAGGGGAGGCAGCCATGGCCCCTCCTCCTCCTCTGAACCCAGCAGGAGGGCACAGCTCCGTGGAGTGTGTGGGGACCAGGGGGCTGCTGTGAGCAGCCCCTGCACAGCCACATGGGGGCGAGTTTCTCCATCACCTGTGGCCCATGCACGGCCTGGCTGGGCCAGAGGGAGACCCAGAGAGACAGAGGCCCAGGCAGACTAAGAGATGCGACCCCCCCCAGCCCAACAAGCACATGCCTAGGGACTCCACGCACCCCCCCCCATGCACCCCGGGGCCTGGCATGCAGGTGTGTGCAAGAGGCCTGGCTCTGCACCATTTCTCTAGCTCAGGCTGGCCTCCGTGGTTTGGCTGGAGGTCGGCATGCTGGGAGTAGCACGTGCAGCCCGCTGCACAGATAGGGGCACGTTGCCCGGCTGCTGCACATGAACCTCTCCATCTCTGGGCTCCAGCAGGCAGGGTGCACGCTACAGCAGTGCTTGGGAGCCATGGGGTTTGGCAGGGCTGGTGCCTTGGTGCACCTCCGAGCGCAGAGAAGTCCAGCTTCTGCTCCTGGAGCAGAAGAACTTTCCACTAGAATCCCAGCAGTGCCTAGAGGGAAGGCCCAGGCTGGGCAGCGGCTCACAGGGAGCCGTGGCAGGTTGGCAGTGCGGCTGGAGTTGCCAGGACTGGTTGCTGTGGGCTGAGCCAGTGTCCCTGCGGGCCCAATGCCCTGGGTTAGCTCGAGATGCCATGGCTGCCACAGCAGCACTGGTGCCATCCCCACATTCTGCCCCAGTTTGCTCATAGCTGGACCCTCTCTGAGCCTAGTTTTCAGGCTGGGGGATGGACCCTGAAACGCCACCTCGCGCTGCCTGGGGCCGCCCCTGTGTTCCCAGACGTTGGCGACATGAAACGCTGTGGGCGTTTGGCACTCAGGCCTGATGCACCTGCTCTCCGAGTAGTGCCAGACGACTTACACCGGGGAGGGGCAGGCCTGGGCTTTGCTTTAACATGAAGACACCCCAACCGCAAGTGAATTTGGTGTCCTCAGAACGTGAGGCAGGTGCTATTCTCTTTGCTGCTACAATGAGGAGCAGGGCCCCATCCTGCTGGGTGCTGTACAGACACCTGGGGAGAGACCAGCTCTGCCCCAGAGAGCTCAGTCTGACACATGGTGGGAGGGGAAATGACTTTCCCAAAGTCCCACAGCCGTGGCTGAGATGGGAACAGAATCCAGGTGTCCGAACCACTAGCCCATACTGCTAAATGGGCCTTTGTCTTGGCTGCTCTGTGAACTGGACTGACCCGCCGTGGGCCTGTCGAGACTGGCCTGCTCTTGGTGACCCCTGTGGATGTGTTGGAAACTCCCCCCGCCATGAAGGGGAAATGCAGGGAATGACAGAGGCCAAAGCAAGCCCGTTCCCTACTGTGCGCCAAGATCTACCCGCAGGCAACATGGCTCAAGAGCCCGGCAGGAGGGGCTGAGTGTTTTGCTTCTTCAGCCACAAATCTCACTGCTAAGGAGTCTTGAGCATCGACCTTTGTCCTTAGGTTGATCTCAGAGCAATCACCAAGTATGGGGGATGAGGGAGGGGGAATTTCCTTACAGGTTTCGGTAACACCCCCCGGAGAGGCCTCTGCTCATGTCAGTCATCGTGGGTCGTGTTCGAGTGATCAGCTCTGTGCAGTCACCCAAGGAAATAAGCTGCCAAAGCCCCATCAGATGGCATGTGCTGGGGGGCTTTGCTCGGTCTCTGGGAACGAAGGGAGTGAAGGCAGTGCTGGACTGAGAGCCCTAAAGTGGCCTCTGCACAGAGCGGGCACAACATGGGGCAGTGCTAATGCAGCCCTCCCCACGCTGCCCATCAATGCCATGGGCTGGCAGCCCTGTGGACACGGTGGAATGCACGCTCCGGGGCAGCTGTTCCAGGTTTACAGCATCTCCAAGCATGGCCTGAGCCTGCAGGGAGGTGGGCACGCAGATACCTGGCGTCAGGAGCTGCATGTGGCATGCCACGCTCAGTATCGTCAGCTCCAAGGGTGCAGCAGGCAGGAGACAGCTCCCACTGCCATGAAAATCAGGACCTATAAAGAATGCATGTCGGGCTCTCTGTGCTGTTCGCTTTTTCAGCCTTTAGGTCGTGCTGAGGGACCATATTTTCAAGTTTCCCTCGGCAAGCATGAGGGCTGGAAAGGCACTTTCAAGGTACGGCAGCTGAGATTTGCCCTTGATCTCCGGGCTCCAGGAGCTGGGGCTTGAAGAGAAACACCCAATATATCAAGGCTCACACCAACATGACAGGAATTGTCCCCATTGTGATTCACCCCTGAGTTCCTGCATTGACTCCTTGCAGGGCCTAAGATTCCTGTGTCGGAGCAGTCTGCCCCACCCCATCCAGCGAGTAAGGCTGATGGCTGGCACCACGGGTCATTGTCTCTACTGAGTGAGGGTATCAGTCAGGGGCAGTGTGGTGGCCTTGGGCTGATGTCCTTTCTGATCTCTTTGCTTCTCAGCAATGGGGAACGTTTCACAGGAACAATCCGTGGGCCAGACTCTGCTCTGAGTTACACCAGTGTAAATCCGGAGTCAATCCAGTTACTCTGGGTTACCCTGGTGTGATGGAGGTCAGACTCTACCCCTCTGCATGGCATCTGAAGCCACGGTCTCTGCAGGAATGACAGCAGCAACGCCCCGGCAAGAGAAAATAAATGGGGCGGGGGTCAGACATTTTGCTTTTTGAAAAAATGTTGGGAAACAAAATATTTTGTTAACAACTAAATTCTCTTGCAAAAAAAAAATTGTTTTCAGCAGAATCCCAATTCCAGCAAAAAATCTTTTCATGTGAAGCTTGTCAGCCAGGTCTGCTATTTATCACTCCCCACTCCCTGGAGAGGGACGGTTCTCCAGTTGGGCAGCAGACCCAACTCCATGTGCCCTAGGGGAGCAATTGCGCCCTGGCAGTAAAGGAGCGCAACAAGCAGAAGTGACAGGTCTGCAAAACCCATTGCTGGGGCAGGCTGGGCAGGGCCCATCTGTGTCTGATGCAGGATTGCCCAGAGTTCTGCATGGGCTCCCAAGGGACGCAGCGCTGCCCGCATTGGAGAGGCATGTTACTTGCAAAATAATGCAAGCAGCTCGGTCTGGGTGGGGCAGTGACGGGGCAGCAGCTGGGGCGGAGGGTCAGGAGCAGCGGGGCAGGGACAACCCTGGGCTTTAGCAGCACATGTTGAGTGTGTTGGTGTGTGGGCTCCCTACAAACAGCCTCATGCCCTTCTCTTTCCCTTTCAGGAGCTCTTGGCTGGAGCCGTGCGGCCCCATTTAGCCATGGACTAGCCCTGGGCAGGCCATTGCTCCTGAGCACTGGCACAGCTGCAATCCAGAGCTGGCTCCATCCCCAGGTGGCTGCCACTGTGCTCGTGGGCCGGGACGATGGCTGCCGTGTGACCAGCCCGCACCCTGGCCCAGCTCCCGGCGTGGCGGGCGTGCTACGGCACGGCAATGAATGATGCGTCAACGATGGATTATGAACTGCTGTCCCCCTCCCTGGTGGAGCCCCCCGCCACCGGCCTGGGCATGGACGCCGAGCAGAAGACGGTCTTCGCCTTCGTCATCTTCCTCCTGGTCTTCTTGGTGATGCTCATGGTGCGCTGCTTCCGCATCCTGCTAGACCCCTACAGCCGCATGCCCGCCTCCTCCTGGACTGACCACAAGGAGGGGCTGGAGAGGGGCCAGTTCGACTACGCGCTGGTGTAGTGGGGCCAGGAGCTCAGTGCGCCGCCCCTGCCCCTGCCTTTCCCTGTGGAGCGCTGACCTGCCCCCCAGGGATGCTGCCAGCTGGGAGGGCGGAAGGGGCCTGCCTGGGTTTGTCTCTTTTCTAGGCACTTCTCCATTTTCTCCTCAGGCTGCAGCACCGTGCGCGGCTTGGATATTTGGGGGGATCTGGTGAGGGGGTGTCTGGGGTGGGACGAGCCTGGCAAGCCCTTGATTCAAAACAGGCCCCCCCAGATGGCATTCTACCGTGCTTCTCAGTGTTGTGTGCTATGGGGGTGGGCATGGGGTGGGGCCTGTGTGGGTGGAGTGGGGCAGGTCAGGTTTCTCAGGGTTTCTGGGCTGGGTGGCTCCGTACCAGACACGGCCCAAGCATGGTGTCTGCTGTTGTCGCCCAGGACAGGGCTGTGCGGTTCTGTGTCCGGGTGGCCTCATGGCTGAGCCCTGGCTGTTGGGGCGGGGGGTTGTTATAGGCACCTCAAGTGCTGGCTTCTGTGACTTTCCCATTGGTTTAACAGTCCCCAGGCAGAGTACCCCACGCCGTGTGAGCAGGGTACCCCACGCCATGCAGCCATTGCCCCACATACGAGGCAGCCCTGCCGCCTGAGTGCCATCAATGCACAGCTTTCTTCTTGGTGGAGCGCCCCCTATTGGCCCCGCTCTGCATTACACTGTAGCGAACACCCCCCCTCCCCCCCCCAGCTGGAGAAAATGCCTCTGGCCAAAGGTGCAGCCCCGCAGCTGACTACAGAGCCCTTGCTACAGCTGCAGGGCACCAGGCAGCCCGGCCCGCTCGCCCTGGGAACTAACGCTCCCCAGTGAGCTGTGGGCCTGCTCTCAGCGGCCTTTCCCAGGCCTGCCAGTGGCTCAGCGCCACAGGTACTGGCTCAGTGGGGTGGAGGATGCTCTCCCCTCGCAAGCACTCGATCAGGTGAGGCTGCCCAGGGCACAGGGAGCAGAGATGAGGTGATGGAGCTTTGTCTGGAACAGGGCCTCACTTCCTGCCTCCTGCCCAGGGCTTTGCTAGCCTTCCAGGGCGAGCCAGACGCTGCAGTCGGGCCCAGGCCGAGCCAGACTCCCTGTCGGGTTATAGCCATGGGCTGGCAGGAGGGTTTGAGGTGAGGGTGTACAGCTGAAGGGTGTGCCCAGACCCTTCAACTCCACAGAACTAAAGCTGCACTTCTGCTAACCCCACCCAGCTCAGCCTCCTCTCTCTGCTGCTTCTTGTCATGGATACACCATGTCCCTGAGAACAAGCACATCTGGCCCCACGCGTCGCCACGTCCCCCCACGTGAGTCAAAGCTGGCCATAGGCCCCACCACATCCCCCGTGAGCCAGAGCCAGCCCCACACACTGCCACGGTCCCTGTGTGAGCCCAGTGGGGTCCTGCAGGGATCGGTTCTTGGCCCTCCACTATTTAACATTTTTATCAATGACCTGTAAGAAAACATAAACCATCACTGGTAAAGTCTTCAGATGACACAATCGTTGGGGGAGTGGTAAATATTGAAGAGGACAGGTCACTGGTAGGGCGCTATTTGGCTTGCTCAGTAAGCTGATGTAAGAAGTATAGGTGTCATATGCCTTGAAAATACATTGTTCACAGCTCTTGTCCTCTCTCTGCCCTTCTAAGTAACTGCAGCCAATCATCCTGGTGTATCTTCCAAACCCTTAGTTTCCTCCTTGAGCTAAAGGCAATGAGGATCAATAGGGCCTGTCCAGCAGGTGGGGCATCTTGTCTGCGGAGCACTAATTAAGCTAAAGTTAAACTACACAATTCCCAGGAAAGGAAAACTCTGATGCTTGATAAGGAACCTCCCAGCTGCTGATAGTTATTCACACCAAAAGTCCCTTATTCACTAGTGGTTAAGACGTCCAACTCTCTTCATCTAGCTAAAGAGACCCCTTACCAGGCAACAGACAAGAATAATTGCCCCCTTTCCTGTGCCCTATTGTCTCCTGTCTTCGGGCTGCCCCCTTTTTTCCCTTTTCAGAGTGCTCAGGAACTTCACTAGAAGCTCTCTTGTCTCAGTAATACCCCTTCTTGGGGCTGGTTATTACAAAATTACTGTGCCAACAGTCCAAAAGGCAAGTGGAACACATAGTCCATTTATCACCCCAGTGCAGGTAGTCCTTAAAATCCAAACATCATCCACAGAAATAATACATCCTGCACTCTGGTGCCTTCTGCCATGCCCGAACTCTTTGTCAGTCCTCTTTTGTCCCTCAACAAGGGCAGCTCCCCTAGCCCTACCAGCTGGAGTGCAACACTGCTGTTCCCAGCAGGACCCCCACAGCCTCTCTGCATCCCTCACTCTCCTGGCCCTGTCGCTGTTCCCTGGGCTCCAGCTCTCTTGCATGGAGCTGTCAGCAGGTTAACCCCTCTGCTGTCCTCCGGCCTCCAGCCCTTGGCTCCAGCGCTCTGGCTTAGAGCCAGCAGGTACCTCCCTCTGCTCTTCTCTGGCCCTGGCCCGCTGGCTTGGGGATGTCAGACAGCAAACCCCTCTTGCTGCTCCCTTGGCATCAGCCTCCCCCCAGGCACCTCCTCCACTCCTCTGACCTCTGGCAGCTCTTCCCTGCCGCTCTCTGGACTCTCACTCCCAGGCAGCTCTCACCAGGTTGCTCTTTCCTGACTCACCAGGTTGCTCTTTCCTCGAGGCTTCAGGTGCCTTCTTGTAATCCCAACTGGAGTGAGCTGATGAATCACAGGTACACTGGCTCTGCTCCTTCTTGAAGAGCCAGTGTCAGCCTGTGACATTTCCTTGGTATGAACCAAGGACCAGGAGTGAGTATGGAAGGTGTTAAACCAACGAGAAATAACTCGTAAAACCTGACGGTCAAATGGGTCACACTTCTCGTTCCCCCAAGAAATCCAAACTGCTTACCCCTCTCCCCAAACTCAACAGTTGTTTGCCTTATTAATCAGATCTTCATCTTTCTATGTGAATAATCTGTCTTGTTCCTCCAATGTAATGTCTCGTGTCCTATGATAAGGCCTGAAAGATGTGCAGTGTTAGATATAATCCAAGAATATATGGACCGTGTCCTCTAGATTTAGAAAACTAGAAGGGATTTTGTTTGTTTTCTTTGTTAATGATTGTTGCACTAGAGAATGGTATGCATTGTATGGCATGAGAAGAGATAACACTACTACATAGGACTAGATGGGGCCATTTGGATCATCGAGTATTGCATGGTACAGGCACTGAACCAAGGTATAACTTTGGAATATTAAGAGAAATTGCTTAAAGGAGGGATCCCAATTCAAAGTCAGGGTTAATACTGAAATATAATCCATGAAATTAATCAAACCTAAAAAAATCCCCACGACTAAAAGGAGCATTGAAGACATTTGTTATATGCCATCACCATCTACTGGACACTGATGGAAGTAACAAAGAAACAGCGTTGGAAGTTGAGAGTCATTTAGAAAGCATCCAGTAGAAACAAGAAGGCAGACACCTTCCAGCTAGCCCTGAAATCAGGGTAAATAAACCTGAAGTCATGTTGGACCTCAGAGCTTGCTGAACCCAGTAACCAGCCTCTCCCCTTATCCAGGCTCATGGGACCAAGAAGAGTTTGCAATGTTTGCTGAACCTCCATGTGTGGATGACTCTCCTCAGGGTCACAGGTCTAAGCCGGGGTGACTGAACCCACAAATAAGGTACAGAATCCAGGGAGGAGTGATAGCTCAGTGGTTTGAGCATTTGCCTGCTAAACCCAGGGTTGTGAGTTCAAGCCTTAAGGGGGCCACTTAGGGATCTGGGGCAAAATCAGTACTTGGTCCTGCTAGTGAAGACAGGGGGCTGGACTCAATGACCTTTCAGGGTCCCTTCCAGTTCTATGAGTTAGGTACATGCGAACCAGCTGTGTGGCAAGGATCCCCCATCCCAGGTTTAACAAGAGAAGAAGTGATGAGCATCCATTTCAAAGATTATATTTCCATCTCTGTTCTTTAACTGAAGGTTTGCGTTAGCTCACTGATTCTACACCCTTTAGTGAGACTTCAAGTAACCAAACTTTGGATTTTAACTAACTAACACGGTATGTATACTCTCCTTATAAGTCCAAGCAGACTGGAATAAGAGCAATTTAAACTGTAACTTTAAGCAATTGCTTTTGATATTTTAAACTTGCCCCTTTCATACCAAACCATTCAAATAGCAGGGACCACATTCTTCAAGGTGCCTTTAAAACAAGTGCATCCTTACTCCTTGGAGAGGTACTAGGAGTGTATTAAACGTATTAGAAGTACTAAAGAATTGATGGTTAATGGAGAATGGAATAAGAAATCTTGGTGATTTGCATTGTTCCTTGGTATAACTGCTGAGCCTCAACCCTAGTCTATGACAATTGCTTGCAAGATTGTATTTATATGTTCAGTAAATGCCTAAGAACATTGGTTGTGTCTATACTTGGTTGACGAACTGTTGATTGTATACTTTTGTGTTTCTGGGTGAATTAAATAAACTGTTGATTGGTTAAGAACATCAAGTGATCGTTTGTCATCCTGATTTAAGAAATACTGTCCTAGGTGTAAGTTGACCTGAAAAGAACCTTGCATTTAAATTAGTAAGACAATGTTCCTTGGAATTAATAGAAAGGGTTTATCCTAATTAAATTCCATTTCTGTATTGGCTACAACACAGAGAAGTTTGGCAAATCTACTTTGATTCATAGATTATAAGGCAGAAGGGCCCATGGTGACCATCTAGTCTGACCTCCTGCACAGGTCAGAGACCTGCCCCAAAAGATTTCTAGAGCAGAGCTTTTAGAGAAACAGCCAATCTTGATTTAAAAATGGCCAGTGATGGAGAGCTCACCGCGACCCTTGGAAAATGGTTCAAATGGTTAATTTCTCTCACCATTAAAAATGTGCAGAAGGTCAGACTAAATGTTCACAGTGGTCCCTTCTAGCCTTATAATAACATATGAATCTCTGAGGGATCAGCCACCTTCAGAAAACAAGCTCATCTTAGGCTGTGCCTTGTGTAAAGAGGAAAGAAGCTGCCATCAAAGAAATCACTACAACCAGATGAGTGAAATGAGTCCCCCACAACAAAACCACACAATTCATATTATAATTTACACAGGACAGTATGTGTGTAATAGACAATCTGTGGCAAGTGAAATCCCTGCCCATACGAGCTTGCAATCTAAGCAAGGAGAATTTAACACCATACTTCATTCTGGAGTGAAGCAAGGCCTAACACTCAGCGGCATTTCTGTCCGTGCGTCTGTAACACGATAACATCTGCAGCCCATGTCCAATCAATTCCTAAATTTCGAGGAAGCTTCTAGGCATCAGTGGGACAAACCCTATTGATTTTTGTGATAGTGGGAAAACCAGAATGCTGGGAAAGCCTGATTTCCACACAGATGTGCCTGCATGTAACTGCAGGCAGATGAGCATTGTGACATCAGAGGTATCTGAGCCAGTCATCACTCACTCCCTCCAGCTCACTTGCATACTTCAACCCCATTGGGTGAAATGAGGCAGCGAGTGAAGGTGCACTCAAGACTAAGGTGCTTTGCCCCAGGTAAGGGGCGCAGGGTTCAGGACTGGACCAGTGAAGGCTGCTTCAGCTCAGGGCTCCTAGTGGCTGAGAAGGAGTGAGGCTGGAGCCTTGCATTTTGGCTCCTGCTCCCCATGCCTGGCTCAGGCGGCTAATTCTCTTTACTTAATCAGAATTGTTTTAGTTCATCTAAACAGTGCCCATCTCTCTGCCTGCAGCCCCACGTGAGCACTGTCAAGGGGAGCGATGACCAAGGCAGGCAGCAGGGTTAGGGTTACAGGGGGGATTGGTGATGACTGGCTGAATTACCACTGATGTCTCAATGTTACTGCTCAGCCTTCTCTGGGGGTGTGTGGAAATAAGGCTTTCCTGGCATCCTGGTTTTCTGATTGTCACCAAAATCACAAGGGTTCTTCCCACTGATGCACAGAATGTTTGCTGAAAGTTTGGATATGATCTTTAGAAATCATTGCCTGACAGACCAACAGTCAGAGCAAGAACTGTCTGCATTGAGTTCATAGGGTTGGAAGGGACCTCAGGAGGAGATCTAGTCCAACCCCCTGCTCAAAGCAGGACCAACCCCCAGACAGATTTTTACCCCAGTTTCCTAAATAGCCCCCTCAAGGATTGAACTCACAACCTGGGTTTAGCAGGCTAATGGTCAAACCACTGAGCTATCCCTCCCCCATGACCTCACTTGCTTGGCCAGTTAACAGCTTGGGGAAAAACTTTTAACAGGGAGAAACGTTGGTTCCTTTCAAAAGAACTCATTTATTTGTAATTCACCCTACATGTGGCGTCATTTTAAATATTACCCTAACTACACTTAACTATGAACAGGGAAATCACTCTAATGGCGAGGGAGCAGCAGACACTGCTGAGGTCCATCTTGCTGCCATGGGATCCCCACGGACAGCTACTCGACAGAAGAATGGATGGTTCTTGTGTGCCTATATGGAGAGACATCAACACTATGCATAACTAGCCTGGAACAACAGGATAGGGAGATGCAGGTGGAAGGGACACATAGATGGTGCAAGCTAGAGCATTGGGTAATTCTGAGCATGCAGAAAAGGCAGGAGGGGCCCGTAGTCTGAAGGTGACTTGACATGGGCCATGCGGAATCTGGCAGCATCTGGTTTCTGCTGCCTTTTGTGGTAGGTTTTTCAGCGTCTGGTTTCTGGTAACTTTTGTGGTAGGTTTGCCAATTCTGGTTGGACGTATTCCTGGAGGTTTCTTTGCATGACATAATCTTTAATTAAAGATTAATCTCTAATTCCTGGAGACTCCAGGCCAATCCTGGAGGGTTGGCAACACTATTTCGTAGTCACCGGGGGACAGAATGCACTATGCAGCCCTGCTGTGTGTGATGGAGGAATGTGCTGCTCTGCACCAATCCACAGCTGAGGAGCTCAGCGGAGACCAGCACCAGCACCCTGAGGGGCAGAGACCAGTGATAACAGCGTCTTCTGAACCCCGCAAAAGGCTACACTGGGTAACCCATCAAACATGCCAGCATCGAGATGTTGGGTGGCGCCTGGGGCAGGGTTGGGTGGTCCCCCCCACTCTCCACAGCTGGATGGGAAAAGGCCCTTCCGTGCCTGGGGGATTTCCTGGCATCTAATCGAAGAAAAGGGGCCCCTCCCCCTCTGAGAATGAAACACTGGGTCAGGCGTTAGAACAGGACAGGATGGGGGTGAACAGCACTTATCCCCTGTCACCCCCCACTCTGCTCTCCTAGGCACCACCTTCCACTCCAGCCATATGCTCACAATAACAACACCCTCCCACAGCTCCCTCCTGCCCAAACCCTGCCCCTCCCCCCTCAGACACCCCTCCTGCCTCTCCCCCCTCAGGCACCCCCCAGTCCCCAGCTCCCTCCTGCCCAACCCTGCCCCCCCCCCAGACACCCACAACCCTCAGCTTCGTCCTGACCAACCCCTGCCCCTCAGAAACCTCTCCCAGGTTTGATCTCCTCCATGCCGGCCTAACTTCCCCAGAGCTCAGATCCAGCTCCATGGCTCGGGGGGCTGCCTCCCACCTGCCCCCCAGCTCAAGTCCAGCTCTCCCCTCACCCAGTGCACAGGCTCAGCCCCTGCTGCCCGCCATGTCCCCCACACCCCGGCAGGGAGCATGCAGGATGCCTCTGATCTGCAACAGCCCCATTGTGCCTCCTCCCTCTGCTGCCTGGAAACCCCTAGAATGACCCTGTCCCCACTCCCATGGCGAGTGCTTCAAGGGGTGGGGGGAGATCATGGTGGGTCAATGCTGGTGAGTCGTCCCATCTGATGGGAATATCAAACTGGCCTGAACGACGCACTGCAGCTTGTAGTGTAGGGAACAATTTGTCCATGACTGGGGTTGCTCTGTCTAAGGCTACCATGGCTCCCGGGCCTGTAGGGCTTGCTCTGTGTAGGAGGCGGGTGCTGCCCCGGTTGCTCAAGAAGTGGAGACAGCACCATTTTCCTTTCCCCATGTAACCCCCCCTGCGGCTCCTCGCGAGGGGCCTGCCTCAAAGCCCCCAGCAGTCACTGGAAAGCCGCCCTTTTGGAGCAAACTGTATCACCGGTGCAGCTTTCTCCTGCAGCCAGACAGGCATTGCTTAGCCAGCTGCTGCAGGGGTCATTTCCAATGTGATCGGAGAGCTCACCGCCTCCAGCTACAAATGAGAGACAGAACCATTTAACCCAAAATAATTTTATTGTTGCTGTTGCTTCTGATACAAAAAGGAATCCACAAAGAAACGCTCGCTCTGCGGGGCAAGGTGGCACAGCTTCTGCACTGGGTGTGCCCAGCGCATCTGAAAACCAACTAGCAAGAAATGTCAATAAACACAAATCACCACACTAGACTGGAATGAATGAAAACATTTCGCTTTCTCATTTGACACGTTTGGCTCAACACACACACACAAAATCCCACCTCTGCTAATTTATTATTATTATTATTAATTTTTTTTAAAAGCACCTTTTGGTAAAAAAACAAAACAAAAACAGGCCACCTGTCACGTCATGAGGTCTGGTACTCTTGCAAAATCCAGCTTGTGTTGTTTGCAGCTGCATTATGCAAAAGAGTTTTCAAGTTTGATATTAGCCAAAGTACAGTATACACACACTTCCCCTACATGCCATGTGGTGGCAGCATCGCAGGAAAGAACAGAAATGAAAAACAACCCCCCACCCCAAAGTACCAAAAAAGCTACAGGAATATGCCCTCCTCACAACAGTCATAACATTGGTGGTTATACATAAATATGAAGGGTGGATGCAGTGCAGTAACCCTGACGATTCAGTACCAGCACCAGCTTCCGCGAGCTGAAAGCACCATTGATCTGGGGATCTATCAGGTAGTCTTGTGTGTTACCATGAGTGAATTAGCACCTTTGTTTCCTTTTGCTGATGCACAGTGTTGATGTAGAACCCCCCAAAAACCCCCCAAAACCCCCTCAAAACCGACATACACAAAAAACGGAAAAAAGAGTTTCATGCAAAACTAGAAAATGGCCTTGTAGAAAACAGTTGTATGAAAAATCACCCTCTTGGCAGGAAGCAAGGGCTGTCAGTACCAACCTGTTTGCTCAGGCCATCGGCGGCAGCAAGGAGACAGATTCTTTGCAATCTGATTTCGCAGATTGTTTTTAGTGCATTTAGTTTGTCTGCATTGACCAGAGGATTAGTATTTCTGACATCACGTTGGAGTGACCAGAGCGGAATCCCATATTTGCAAGTGCCCCCCACTGTGGGTGTCTGGCCAAAGGCCCTGAGGTGACTCAAACCAGACACCTCCAAACTGGCACCCAAAATCAGGGACCATTTTGAAAATATGGGCCTAAATGCCCATGAGCCATGTCCCTCTCCCCTGTGGGCCTGCAGCACACTTCTCCTGCTCAGGGGGACCTCTCAGGGAACTCGCAAACGCTCCCAGCAGTGGGTCCAGGATCCCCCCCCCGGGCCATATAACCCCCAATTCCTACCAGCAGGAAGGGCCTATCTGTGCTGTGCTAAGACTCACTACATCTCTCGTGGCAATTTAGTTTGTTCAACCACAATCAAAGCATACAACTGTACGCCTCCCCCCAAAGCTACTCAGCACCTGCTGGTGACAGGAGGACGTTCGTTAACCTCTGCAGTTGCTGGAGCTGTAGGAACAACCCTTCCAAACTCCGCTCTGTGGAGAGGGTGCCAGCAGTATCAGATAGTATTGCACATGTTCAGAACACTGCAGTATTGAAGCCTTAAACTGGAACAGAAGCCTTCAGTCCTTCGGACTGGCTAGCTTGCAGTGTGAGGTTACATGGCATAATCCAAACTGGCCCTTCACTCCAAGTGGGGCCAAATTAACCCTTTTTTGCCATGCAAAGGGACAAAACAAAGGACCCGATGGAACACAATATAAAAAAAGAGCGCAGCAGATAGCGAGCAGCCAGTGTCGGCTGAGGAGGATTTTCCAGAGCACCATTATGGCAATGCAGAAGCAAAGGAAAAACCAGATACGTTGGGAAATGGCACCAATACAGCAGCTTCTCTAGAGGTCACGTCTGAGCTCTGTCCTCAGCCACCGCCCATCTCCTAGCTTGTGGATGGCGAGTGGCCCTTGGCCATGGAAGACAGGGAGGTTTCAATGGGAAAATCCTTGTCAGCTCAGACTAACAATGTCATGTTTAAGGGAAGAGGGCAGGGCCGCCCATCACAGGGAATGAGAGCACAGAGGGAGACACAGCCCCAGACAACAGGGTTTCGAACCATGGACAAAGATTTCACAAGCTCTTTTGGGGGGTTGCTTGGTGCGTAACACAGGTGCTCTGTGAAGCAGAGCGGCTCTTAGCTGCCCAGGGCCCAGTGCTGAGTCCAGGGGCAGATTTCCCAGCAGTCGGACAGCATGGCCGGCGAGGTGCTGGCACAGGGGTGCGGCGATAGCAAAGGGGTTTGTTTCCAGGTGTGGGTGGCGCTGCTAAGAACTGGGCTGTGGCTGGCTGGGTGGCTGGTTGGTTCTCATGGTGGCTAGTAAAGCTGGAGCTGAAGCCTCATCCTGAGTGCTTGGCCAAGCTCTCCTGCCAAGTAGTTGAGGTCGTTCTTGGCCTCCAGTTTCTGCAGTTCCTTCTTGCGATACAGGGGCACGCTCACGATCTCCAGCAGGTAGGTGCCAGGCACGATCTTCTTGCGGCCGAGGTGCAGGTAGCTGAGTCCTTCTTTCTGGTGGATGCGGAAGTAGCCATCCTCGTTCCCATGAGAGACCACGTAGCGCACATGGTTTTCCAGGGGCTCTACAGCCGGCAGCAGCTCCAGGATGTGCTCCTTGTGGTCCAGGGCCGAGAGGTTCAGGCTCATGGACAGGGGAGCATCAATGTCCACGCTGGCCAGACTCACTGCGGGCTCCTAGGGAGAAGAAGGCAGGGCACCTTAATGAACTGGCACAAAGGATAGTCTGTGGCCAGGCCCAGAAAGGCCTGGGTGTGAGAAGGGAGCCTGCCCAGGGCACCCAAAGCAGCTCGGAGAAGTGGTTTCAGTGTAGGGTTGCCAGGTGTATGGTTTTCAACCAGAACGCCCAGTTGAAAAGGGACCCTGGCCGTTAAAAGTCCGGTCAGTGGCGCAGCGGGGCTAAGGCAGGCTCCCTGCCTGCCCTGGCTCCGCGTGGCTCCTGGAAGCAGTGGCATGTCCCCCCCCCCGGCTTCTACATGTAGGGGAAGCCAGAGGGCTCTGCATGCTGCCCACGCCCCAAGCGCTGGCTCTGCAGCTCCCATTGGCCAGGAACCATGGAGTCGGAGGGGGGACATGCCGCTGCTTCCAGGAGCTGCTTGAGGTGAGCGCCACCCAGAGCCAGCACCCCTGACCCCCAGCCCTGATCCCCTTCCCACACTCCGAACCACTCAGCCTCAGCCCGGAGCCCCCTCTTGCACCCCAAACCCCTCATCCCCAGCCCCACACCAAAGCCTGAACCCCCATCCAGAGCCCTCACCCCTCCCACACCCTAACCCCCTGCCTCAGCCGAGCCCCCCCTCCCATACTCCGAGCTACTCATTTCTGGCCCCACCTCAGAGCCACACCCCCAGCCAGAGCCCTCACCCCCCTCCTGCATCCCTACTCACTGAGCCATCCCGGTGAAAATGAGCAAGTGAGTGAGTGAGGGTGGGGAAAGTGAGCAACAGAGGGAGGGGGGATGGAGGAGCAGGGGCGGGGCCTCAGAGAAGCGGCGGGGCTGGGGTGGAACCTTGGAGGAGGGGCAGGGCAAGGGTGTTCGGTTTTGTGCAAGTAGAAAGTTGGCAACCCTACTCCAGTGCTGGGGATCCCACGTGATCCCAGGGCAGCTGCTTCTCTTGCCAAAACGTTCCTCAGACTTAGTTTTTCTTCCTGCTTTGCCTGACTCCCCTGGGTGGCTGACTCAGGCCAGTAACTCCTGGCTCTGCCCTGCTGGCCAGCGAAGGTTCTGACGGTGCCCGCTTGGCACTGCCCTGTGGCTTGGGGTACATGCAACCCACGCGATAAAGTGAAGAAATGTCCCTGTCATGCTGAAACCCTACCTGGCGAGGCAGGTGTTCACGGCTAGAAGGGACCGTTAGACCATCTCCTCTGACCCCCTGCATATCACACAGGACAAAGACCCTCCCCTGGGATTGCTGCATCCAACCCACCAGCGCTTTCAGAAAGAGACGGCCTGCCAGGGGACGGAGAATCCACTCGGACCCTGGCAGGTTGTCCCAATGTTGTTTATTATTGAAGAGGGTTACAAATTAAAATGCTCCTTGATCGGAATGAAGTGTACGGATGTGTGCCCATGCACTGGTGCACTGTCTCTGACGGTGACTGGGAGTGTTACTAAGGCCTGCACTCAGGGTTTGACTCCAGTAACCCTGGTCTGACTGGGTGAGGGGGGCTCAGCAGATGGCTGAGCTGAGGGACAGAAGGGGTGCATAAGTGTTTGTGCAGCACTGAGGACACAGGGTCTGTGATGGTGTCCGAGTCCCTGTCTCCCCTGTGAATATGTGAGGGAGGGTGCATGGTCTGGTCCCAGATAATACCCCACACTGTGGGGACTCAGCAGTCCCCCAGCAAATGAGGACGGCCCTCCCTCTCTCCTGGGGTTCTGAATGCACTGAGTCACCAGGCACAGGGAAGGCTGATGTGGGAGTGGGTCTCTCTGGGTAGAGATCCATCCTGTGACTGTCTCAGTGGTGCGGGGCTGGGGATGCCACACAGCTCTCTCCCAGACAGTGCGTGGGCCTGGCTCTCAGCTTGCCTCGAGCTGCGGGAGGACCGTGCATTACCTGGTGCCCCTCAGTCCCGTTGATGCTGCGGCGCTGCCGGCCCCGCTTGGGGTAGCCATTTATCTTGCACTCGTAGCAGGTCTCAGGGGAGAGCAGGTTCTCCTCATCCTCCTCCGGAGGGGCAGGCAGGTAGGAGCCTTTGCCGAAGCCGAGTCCAGAAATACAGTGCCTGGGGCCAGAGGAGTAAACAGTGGGACAGGATTCACCCAGAACCCCCATAACACATGGTGCTCCCCAGTGCCAAGGCCCATGAGGTGGGACCGGGCACACACCCAGGGCTGTGTATGTATCTGCCAGGGGGTGGGTGGGGGGTGCAGTGCGCAGCACAGTATATGCATATGCTGCAACAAGGAGCCTGGGTTTCAGTGAGGAGAGGGTTAATGGGGCACTCAGACAGGGTACACAGACACAGAACCCCATCCTGGGCAGCAATGGAAGGACCCAGGCAAGCATCCGGGTATGTGTGTGTGCACATGTGTGCAGCTGTGCATGACTGAGCATGCCTGGGAGCGTGAGCGCACATGGGTGTCCCTGCATGAGCATGCACCTGGGAGTGTGAGCGCCCAGGCGGGTGTGTCTGTGGGACTGTACAGACACTCACAGGATACGTCTGAGCTCAGACTGCCGCGGGGGAGGGTGCTCAGCGCCGGCCAAGGTAACGGAGCAGCCTCATCTGCTCACCCTTGTCCAGCTCGGAAGTATCCCGCAGGGCAGCCGCACAGGTAGCCCCCATCAGTGTTGGAGCAGCCGTAGCTGCAGGGGCTGCCGCCGGCCGAGCACTCGTCCACATCCTGGCACCCGCCGAAGGCCTGGTCGAAGTCGAAGCCGGACGGACAGACGCACTTGAAGCTGCCCAGAGTGTTGTAGCAGGAGGCGGAGCCGCAGGCGGAGGGGCTGGAGCACTCGTTTTCATCTGGAACCAGGACAGAGCAAAGGGCTCAGGCTCCTGGAGCCCAGCAGAAGGGGATGGCTGTGGGTGGGAGACCCTGCTAATGGTCATTGCTCCAGCTCCCCGCTGCCTCCATCCTCTGCCAGTGAGATTAACGAGCCCCCGGCTGAGCCCCTTGGCCAAACACCGGCAGCTGGGCTCCCTGCACCAGCTCTTCACTCACCAGGAAAAGAAGGAGGTGAAGGACAACATCTTCCTACAGGGGGCCTAGCCCCTCCCTTAGGTGCCTAACGGGCTGATCTGCTGTCAGGAATGTGGAGCAGTGTAGCGGGGTGGTCACCCCGCTCCGGCCTGGAGGGGTTAAAGCAGCCCGGGAGAGGGCTGGGGCAGAGAAAAGCTGGGCTGATGGGGGAAGCAGCCACAGCTGTAGCCAGTGCAATCAGGGCCCAGCTGGCCCTTATAAGAGGGCTGGGGCCAGAAGCACGGACAGACTCTCTCTAGCTTTGAGAGGGAGGGACCTGGCTGCAGGGAGCTGAGAGAAGGTACCTGGAGTGGAGCAGGGCTGGGGGAAGGCCAAGGGAGCTGGGGAGCTCCGGCCTGGAAAACCCCCCTGGCTGTGGCCTAGTGGAAGGCCAATTAGGTATTGGGGTTGCAGGGGGCAGCCCACGGGTAGGCAGAGGCAGCTGGTCCAAACCCCCCTTGCCTATGATGAGTGGCTTTTACACTGCAGTCTGCCCCAGTGAGCGGGGGCTAGATGGTGACTGGCAGTAGCCCACGACTGAGGCAAGTTGGGGATAGAGGGTTGGGGGTTCCCCTGGGTGGGGAGACCCTGAGACTGCGGAGGTATTACCAGGGGGCAGCACCCAGGAGCGCCGCCAGCTTTTTTGCTGCCCTAGGCGGCGGAAGGTCCCGCCCCCGAAATACCGCCGACGACCGGGGCGGCCAGCGCCCCTCAAATGTTAGCGCCCTAGGCAACCGCCTAGGTCGCCTAATGGGTTGCGCCGGCCCTGGCAGCACCCCAAAGACAAGGGACACCGGGTCTTGGGAGGGACATGGGGGCAAGCGGGACACCGGCCTGCAGAGGGTGCTCTGGAGCTGGAAAAAGAGCTAATTCCCAGGACACCAGCAGGAGGCGCCGCAGGGGTGAGTCCCGCCCTGTTACAAGCAGCCAGACCCTCTGCTGGCATCTGTGGTGGGAGCAGCAGGAACTCAGCTCCTCCGCAGAGATGGAGTTCAGCCCCTGGCTTTAGGCGGCTGTGCTGGCAGACTCTGGCCCAGCGTGGGCCTGTGTACCAAACGCAGAGCACTTGTCTCTCCTCTCCCCAAGGGCGGCCTAGTGCCCAGCACAGAGTCTGCAGCGAACCCAAGGTCCTCGGGTTAATGACAAACACAGGGAAGTCGCTGATCTGCCAGAGGTGGAGCAAGGAGTCAGCAGCTCAGCTGGGAGCAGCCTCCCCCCCCCTAGCTAGTATGCTGCCCCGAATGGGAGCCCCCCTCCAACGCCCCCAGTCCCACACTCACCCACGCATTGGTTCCACTGGTAATGCTGCACATAGCCCTGAGGACAGCCACAGCGGTAGCCTCCCAGGACGTTCTGACAGCCATGCTGGCAGCGATGGTTCCCATCACACTCATCCACATCTGATGGCACAAAGAGCACAGAGCGCCTGTCAGACACCTCCCGTCAGCTCCTGCAGCCCAGCAGCAGAGCCCAGTGTGCAGAGCCCAGAGAGTGGCAATGCATGGACACCGAGCGCCCGTCAGCTCCCGCTCTCTGGTAGCAGAGCCCAGAGAGCGGCAATGCATGGACACAGAGCGCCCGTCAGCTCCCGCTCTCTGGTAGCAGAGCCCAGAGAGCGGCAATGCACGGACACAGAGCGCCCGTCAGTTCCCGCAGCCTGGCAGGAGAGCCCAGCAGGCAGCAATGCACGGACACCGAGCACCCGTCAGCTCCCACTCTCTGGTAGCAGAGCCCAGAGAAAAGCAATGCACGGACACAAAGCACCTGTCAGATGCCGCCCAGCAGCTCCCGCAGCAGAGCCTGGAGACCAGCAATGCACGGACACAGAGCACCTGCCTGAAGGGGCTCTCAGGAGGGCTCAAACAATGGGACCAGCTTCCCTGGCTGCACCCACGCCAGATCCCTGGTCACTAATGACTCTGACGTTAAAGCAATTGCGGCAAAGTCATGATCGGCCTTTGTGATCTAGGGCCTGAGTCCTGGCGCCTTCTTGCCCAACAGGGACAGCCAGCAGGTCTGGTGCCTAAAGCCCAGCCCTATTGCCTCCTCCTTGGGAGACAGGGACATGGGCCACCACACAAGAGCTGTCTGGTGAAGTCCTGCCACTGCTCCTCTCTGGGCAGACTGGGCTCCTTCTGACTCACTGTCCTGGAGGAGGAAGGGCTCATCCCCCTCAGCCCAGCAGAGGACTCGGCCCCTGCCAGCACCACGATGGGGCGGTGGGGCAGTGCGGGTCAGACTCTAATCCCACGCTTGGTCCCAGGGGTTAGTGAGGATTGAGCCGGGGCAGGAGTGGACTTTCTCTGTTGCGGGCCCTGAGCTCCTGGCATCCCCTCGCTGGCTGCCTTTGGCCATGCTTCAGGGCCCATTGGTCTGCCTTAGTTCACTCTCGAGGGGTTTGTGGCTCTGATGTGCGTCTCCCCTATTCTTGTGGCAGTGAGAAGTGACTGCTTCTCTAGCGGGCGTGGGCTTAGTGGCTTTATTGTTGTTTCTTGTTGCCTGGGTTGAATCCTGGCTTCTCTTCTCCACTCTCAGACGCGCTCTGTGTGGCAGGTTTTGCCTGGTCCGAGGTCAGGCACCCTGATTATACACGTACACAGCTCATGCTCCAGGCGCTGTGCCCTGGACAGCAGCTTGCGCAGCCCATTCTGTGCTGAGCGTCTGCAATGGGCTAATACTGCCGTGGCCCGACATGCACTCTGCTTTGCTTTCCCAGGGCTGCACTATAGAGAGATGTTGCCCTTGTGTCCACCCCTTGTGTTGTGAGTGTCCAGGAGATTCTGGGGTGGGACAGGGCTGCTGGGGCCATCTATCCCATCCCTTGCACCGGGGCAGGGAGATCTCTGCCCACCCCTGCCTCATCTCACCTTGAATCCCTGCCAGGATGCTGATTCCAGCCCATCACATGACAGACTGTTCCAGTGCCGTGTGATGCAGAGTGCCGTTCAACTGCATCACATGAAGGCAGATAACTAAAAAGTGACAGATTTTATATGTGCTTGTACACAAAAGCTAGAAGTCTAAATAGTAAGATGGGTGAACTTGAGTGCCTGGTATTAAATGAGGCTATCGATATAATAGGCATCACAGAAACTAGGTGGAGCAATGAAAACCGATGGGACACAGTAATTCCAGAGTACAGAATATACGAATGACAGAGTAGGTCGTGCAGGTGGGGGAGTGGCACTATATGTGTGTGACACGTGTCCAGAAAGGGTGCTGGATGAATGACCCAAATTCAACCTTTAGGGACATATTACTAGATAATGTTTGTGTTTTTGGGTGTTTACATATATATTGTTAGCGGTTAACAATGTAATCAAACAGTCCCTGTCTATGCTGTATTCTGTTAATTCAGAGATCAAAACGAGAACCTGACAGTTAAATGAACTGTAAATATAGTGATAACACTGTATTGATCTCTCTTTGAAGTATATAGCAGATCACCTGCAAATGGTGCAAAACAGGCAATTACCTTATGTTAATTACCGGTGATGCTTAGGAAATGGGTCTACTTCAGAGTCCAGATGATTGCCTATTGTTCAGCTAAGAACTCCAAGCTGTCAAGAGAAGGCCTGGAACTGTATAAAAACCTCTTGGGTCCTGATCCTTTTGATCTCAGATCTGCTGGATGCTTCATGCAAGGGAAGCTTATATCATAAGGCTGAGATCTCCAGTCCCACCTGGATCACCCTGAATATGGGCATTGGACTGTAACCTATGGACTAATTCTGAAAGAACTCTTTGCAACTACAAAGCTCAACATCTCTACTATGAATCTGAGCTCAGAACTGTACTCATGTCTGTTTGTAGACTGATCTTTTAACCAATACTCTCTCTCTTTTCTTTTAAAATAAATTTTAGTTAATAAGAATTGGCTGTAAGCATGTATTTGGGTAAGATCTGGAATATTCATTAGCCTAGAAGGTATCGTGTCCAATCCTTTGGGATTAGTAGAACTTTCTTATATGGTGAATAAGATTTTCAGTAATCCTCATCATATTAAACTTGAGTGTCTGGTTGGAAGCCCAAGGCTGGGTTGCTATAAGGGAACTGTGTTTTTGGCTTCTGTGCAACCAGTGAGGTATTGTAGAAGCTGTTTTGCACTGGTTTGGTAAATTGGAATATCCACCAGCTTTAGGGATTCTCTGCCCCATTCTTTGCAGTTTGCTCTAATTGAGTAACCTCAAAGTGGCCCCCCTGGCACCTTGGTCACAATATGAAAGAAAGCATTGAGTCAAATACAGTAACAATCTTAAATGAATCAAACTGTACCATAGAATCTCTCTGGATAGACATTCCCTGCTTGAATAATAAAAGTATAGCAGTAAGAATATACTGCCGACCACCTGACCAGGATGTTGATGGTGATTGTGAAGTGCTCTGGGAGATTACAGAGGCTATAAAATAGATATCTCAGTAATAATGGGGGATTTGGACACATGTCACACTGGACACATGTCACCTCAGGAAGGGATGCAGAGATAAAGTTTCTTGACATCTTAAATGACTGCTTCTTGGAGCAGTTAGTCTTGGAACCCACAAGGGGAGAGGTAATTCTTGATTTAGCCCTAAGTGGAGCACAGGACCTGGTCCAAGAGGTGACTATAGCTGAACCACTTAGCAACCACAATGTAATTAAATTTAACATCCCTGTCGGGGACAAAAAACCAAAGAAATCCATCACAGTAGCATTTAACTTCAGAAAGGGCAGAGACAGAAAAAAGAGGAAGCTAGTTAAACAGAAATTAAAAGGTACAGTCACAAGAGTGAAATGCCTGCAAGCTGCATGGAAACTATTTTAAAGCACCATAATAGAGGCACAAATTAAATGTACACCCCAAATTAAAAATACGTAGTAAGAGGACCCAAAAAGTGCCTCATGGCTCAACAACAGAGCAAAAGATGCAGTTAGAGGCAAAAAAGTCCCCATTAAAAATGTCAAGTCAGATCCTAGTGAGGAAAACAAAGAGGAGAATAAACTCTGACAAGTCAAGTGTAAAAGTATAATCAGGCAGGCTAAAAAAGAATTTGAAGAACAACCAGCAAAAGACATACATTTTTTGCTGTTAATTTTTGTAAGAAGCAGGAAGCCTGCCAAACAATCAGTGGGGCCACTGGACAATCAAGGTCTAAGGGAGCACTCACGGAAGACAAGGCCATTCAAGAGAAACTAAATGAATTCTTTGCATTGGTCTTCACTGTACAGGATGTGAGGGAGATTCCCACACCTGAGTCATTCTTTTTAGGTAACAAATCTGAGGAAAGCAACAGAGAGTCCTGTGGCACCTTATAGACTAACAGATGTATTGGAGCATAAGCTTTCGTGGGTGAATACCCACTTCGTCAGACGCATGTAATGGAAATTTCCAGAGGCAGGTATAAATATGCAGGCAATCTGAGGAACTGTCCCAGACGGAGGAGTCAGTAGAAGAGGGTTTGGAACAAATTGATAAATTCAACAGTAATAAGTCACCAGGACCAGACGGTATTCACCCAAGAGTTCTGAATGAACTCAAATATAAAATTGCACAATGAGTAAGGTTAAATCAGCCTCTGTACCAGATGACTGGCGGATAGCTGATGTGACCCCAATTTTTAAACAAGGCTCCAAAGGCAATCCTGGCAATTACAGACTGGTAAGTCTGACTTCAGTACTAGACAAACTGGTTGAAACTGTAGTCAAGAACAGAATTATCAGACACATAGATGAGCATGATATGTTGGGGAAGAATCAACACCACTTTTATAAGGGGAAATCATGCCTCACCAATCTATTAGAATTCTCTGAGGGTGTCAACAAGCATGTGGATAAGGGGGATCCAGTGAATATAGTGCACTTGGACTTTTAGAAAGCTTTTGACAAAGTCCCTCATTAAAGGCTCTTAAGCAAAGTAAGCCGTCATGGGGTAAGAGGGAAGGTTCTTTCATGGATCAGCAACTGGTTAAAAGATGGGAAACAAAGGATAGAAATAAATGGTCAGTTTTCTGATTGGAGAGAGGTAAATAGTGGTGTCCCCCAGGGGTCTGTACTGGGACCAATGGTGTTCAACATATTAATAAATGAACTGGACAATGGAGTAAACAGTGAGGTGGCAAAATTTGCAGATGATACAACATTACTCAAGATAATTAAGTCCCAGGCAGACTGCGAAGAGCTACAAAGGTATCTCACAAAACTGGGTGACTGGGCAACAAAATGGCAGATGAAATTCAGAGTTGATAAATGCAAAGTAATGCACATTGGAAAACCTAATCCCAACTATACATATAAAATGATGGGGTCTAAATTAGCTGTTAGCACTCAAGAAAGAGATCTTGAAGTCATTGTGGATAGTTCTCTGAAAACATCCACTCAATGTGCAGCAACAATCAAAAAATCTAACAGAATGTTGGGAATCATTAAGAAAGGGATAGATAATAAGAGAGAAAATATCAGATTGCCTCTATATAAATCCATGGTGCGCCCACATCTTAAATACTGTGTGCAGTTGTGGTTGCCCCATCTCAAAAAAGATATATTGGAATTGGAAAAGGTTCAGAGAAGGGCAACAAAAATGATTAGGGGTATGGAACGGCTTCCGTATGAGGAGAGATTAAAAAGACTTGGAAAAGAGACGACTAAGAGGGGATATGATAAAGAGCTATAAAATCATGACAGGTGTGGAGAAAGTGACTAAGGAAGTGTTATTTACCCCTTCACATAACATAAGAACCAGGGGTCAGCCAATGAAATTAAAAGCCTGCAGGTTTAAAACAAACAAAAAGAAGTACTACTTCACACAACACAAAGTCAACCTGTGAAACTTGTTGCCAGAGGATGTTGTGAAGGCCAAAAGTATAACAGGGTTAAAAAAAGAATTAGGTAAGTTCATGGAGGACAGGTCCATCAATGGCTATTAGCCGAGATGGTCAGCGATGCAAGCCTATGTACTAGCTTTCCCTAGCTTCTGACTGCCAGAATCTGGGACTGGATGACAGGGGATGAATCACTCGATAATTGCCCTGTTCTGTTCATTCCCTTTGAAGCATCTGGCAGCATCTGGCATTGGCCACTGCCGGAAGATAGGATACTGGGTTAGATGGGTCTGACCCTGTATGGCCATTCTTATGCTTCATTGAACTCATGGCCAGAAAGGACTGGCCTGACCCTCAGCTTTCATCATCTGAGTCCTGGGCTGCACGGGCTGCTGGTAGTAACTCCCTGCACCTGCATGCTAATGACAGGCCCAGAGCCAGCTTTTCTCCTGGCTGCAGAGTGATCTCTGCTACCCTCTCGTCACAGGCCAGAGATTGGAGGGTGCCACACAGTGTGCACTGATGAGCATCTGAAAAACCAGGTTAGCCACCACTGGCTGTACTTAGACCTGCTCCAGGAATGACAAGTGGACTCGGAACACTTCCATACAGGGCGCTTGGAGACAAACACCTACCTTCACAGTTGATACCAGAGCTGTCCAGGGAGAATCCTTTCTGGCATTCACAGTTATAGCTGCCTGGCGTGTTCTGACACTGTCCTTTGGCTCCACACAGCGTGGGCTGGGCTGTACACTCGTTATTGTCTGTAAAACACCAATTGCTTTGTATGGCAGACTGGCCCGGAGCTTGCCAGCTAAAGCCCCTTTCCAAGGGAGGTCTCAGCACATGTTACCTGCTGCAATACCACGGCGAGGAACAGAGACAACAGACTTGAGGAAAAGAGTGGCAGGAAAAGGGCACAGTTTGCAGCAATTCTCTAAAGAGCAGCAGAAATACACATAGACTCATAGACTTCAAGGTCAGAAGGGACCATTATGATCATCTAGTCTGAATCCTGCACATCACAGGCCATAGAACCTCACCTGCCCACTCCTGCAATAGACCCCTAACCTCTGGCTGAGTCACTGACATCCTCAAATCTTGATTTAAAGACTTCCAATTACAGAGAATCCACCATTTACACTAATTTAAATCTGCAAGTGACCTGTGCCCCTGGCTGCAGAGGAAGGCGAACCCTCCCCCACAGGGTCTCTGCCAATCTGACCCGTGGGAAAATTCCTTCCTGACCCCAAACATGGCGATCAGTTCAACCCTGAACATTTTCACAAGACCCAGCAGACAGACACCTGGGAAAGAATTCTCTGCAGTAACTCACAGCCCTCCCCATCTAGTGTCCCATCACCCGGCCATTGGAGATATTTGCTGCTAACAGTCGAAGATTGGCTACATGCCATTGTAGGTACTCATATCATACCATCCCCTCCATAAACTTATAAAGCTCAATCTTGAAACCAGTTAGGTTTTTTGCCCCCCACTGCTCCCCTTGGAAGGCTGTTCCAGAACTTCTCTCCTCTGATGGAGTTCAAGCCTAAACTTCTTGATGGCCAGTTTATATCTACTTGTTTTTGTATCCACATTGGCGCTTAACTTAAATAACTCCTCTCCCTTCCTGATCATGCATCCCTCAAATGTATTTATAGAGAGTAATCATCTCTCCCCTCAGCCTAAGTGCATCACCTTGCATTTTGCACTATTCAATTTCATCCCATTTCTATTACTCCAGTTTTCAAGGTCATCCAGATCTTCTTGTATGATATTCTGGTCCTCCTCCGCATTGACAATACCCCCCAACTTTGTGTCATCTGCAAATTTTATTAGCGCATTCCCACTTTTTGTGGCAACGTCGTTAATAAAAATGTTAAACAAGATTGGTCCCAAGACCGATCCCTGAGGAACTCCACTAATAACCTCCCTCCAGCCTGAGAGTTCACCTTTCTCTATGACCCCTTTAGCCAGTCTCCCTTTTAACTAGTTCCTTATACACCTTTCAATTTTCATATTAATCCCCATCTTCTCCAATTTAACTAATAATTTTCCATGTGGAACTGTACCAAATGCTTTACTGAAATCCAGATAGATTAGTTCTACTGCATTTCCTTTCTCTAAAAAACAGTTATCTTCACAAAGAAGGAGATCAAGTTGGTCTGACACAGACTACCTTTTGTAAAACCATGTTGTACGTTATCCCAATTACCGTTAATCTCTATGTCCATAACTTCTTTCTCTTTCATAATTTGTTCCAAGACTTTGCATACAGTTGAGGTCAAACTAACAGGCCTATAGTTTCACAGATCACTTTTTTTCCTTTCTTAAAAAATAGGAACTATATTAGCAATTCTCCAGTCATAGGGTACGACACCCGAGTTTAGAGATTCATTAAAAATCCTTGCTATTGGGTTTGCAATTTCATGTGTGAATTCCTTTTATTGGATGGAGATTATTCAGGCCCCCCGATTTAGTCCCATTAAATTGTTTGAGTTTGAATTCCACCTTGGATATGGTAATTTCTACTTCCATATCCTAATTTCCATTAACCACCCTGCCACTGTCCGTCAGCTCCTCATTACCCCTATTTAAAACTGAGGCAAAGTATCCGTTTAGGTGTTGGGCCATGCCTAGATTATCTTTAATCTCCACCCCATCCTCAGTGCTTAGCGGTCCCACTTCTTCTTTCCTTGTTTTTTTTGTATTTATCTGGCTATAGAACCTTTTACTATTGGTTTTAATTCCCTTTGAAAGGTCCATTCTGTTTGGCTCTTGGCAGTTCTCACTTTATCCCTACAATTTCTGACCTCCAAGAGGTAGCTTTCCTTGCAGATCCATCTCATTTTCCATTCCTTGTAGGCTTTCTGCTCTCTCTTAATCACCTGTTTGAGATGCTTGTTCATCCAGCTTGGTCTGAAACCCTTCCCTATGAATTTTTCCCTGTGGTTGGGATGCAGGTGCCAGATAGTTTCTGCAACTTTGACTTAAAGTAATTCCAAACCTCCTACACATTCAGATCCTTGAGTTCTTCTATCCAAGCCACTTCCCTAACTAATTCCCTTCACTTTTTAAAGTTTGCCCTTTTGAAGTCAAGGCCCCTAGATGCAGATCTATTTTTGTTTAGTCTTCCATTTAGTTTAAACTGAATTAGCTCATGATCACTTGAACCAAGGTTGTTCTCTACAACCAGTTCTTTTGTGAGGTTCTCACTACTCACCAGTACCAAATCTAAAATGGCTTCACCTCTTGTTGGTTGTCCAGACCCTGCAGTCAGAGCAGGGGGCTGAAAGCAGCATTTCCCTCCAGGCTCCCCAGGGTGCTGCTGGTGGCAGCGGTGGGTGGGGGGGTTGCTAGAGCTGGGGTTACTCACCGATGCAGGAGGAGTGGTGCTGAGTGAATCCAGGGGGGCATTTACAGTTGAACCCGCCGATGATGTTCACACACAGGAACTGGCAGTTGTGCTGCTTGGTGGAGCATTCATCCAAGTCTAAGGCAACAAGCACAAGCCCACGTGCCGATAGTTAGCCCTGACTGTCTCGCACTCGTGTTACTATACTGAACCACACATTGTACAGGGGTCCTCTGAGCCGCTCTGTGCCAGGCAGCCAGGACCGTGCAGAGCCACACTGCCCCAGGGCAGGCCAGAGAGGCAGGAACTGGACTGGGACCGGCCCTTGTGCAGGGAACATACCTGTGGCAATCTGTGCCTCACGCTTGACCCTGCCCTGGTACTTGTGCCCTGGCCCTACTTGCAGAAGCATGTATCAAGGCATGTAGAAGACAATGAAATTGTTCACTGCCTCGTGGAAATCTTTTCCACTAGCTGCATGACCCCGATCTCACCTTCCCAGAGCTCCTGCAGGGCATGCACGCCCCCAACAAGATGCACCAGTATCTGAGAGCCGGCCACAGCCACTAACACTAACTCTGCCCAGCACACCAGATGCCTGGTTGGCAGCAATAGCTATGGTGCTGAGTGAGAGCTGAGTGTGGCCTGGTGCCCCAGGGATGCAGGCGAGTGCACCTTTGTGTAAGGCACGGGCCCAAGGAGAGCAGACAGTGAAGGGTCTAGCTGTCAGCCCCAGGGGCCTGAGGGCAACACAGATGCCATACAGTTGTAGTAGTTGGCTCAGGAGCTTGCACGCTGTCGGGGAGGCAGCACAGGGCCTGGGAGCTCCAGGTACTTGTTTATTCAGCAGAATATTGCTGAGGAGCCAGGAGAGAGGGTGAAATCCTGATCCCATTGACGTCAATGGGGCTGGGAGTTCAGCCACACACACTCCACTGCGTGTCCTTGTGTCACTGCACTTGGGCCCGGAAGCTGAATGACAGCAGAGAGCATGATCCTAGGGACACGGCTCCCCTCAAACCCAAGCGACGGTTGCGCAGCCTGCGTTGCAGCACAGGCAGAGGCAGGGCAGGGCCGGTACCTTTGCAGGTCTTTCCGTCCTCCTGGAGGATGTATCCCCTGGGGCAGGAGCACTGGTAGCTGCCCTCCGTGTTCTTGCAGATGAAGTTACATGGCTTAGGAGACTGGTTACACTCATCCAGATCTAGACTCAGAGAAACAGGGCAAGTCAGCAGGAGCATGGCTGTGGGCTGAGCTGGGTGACAGCCCGATGGAAACACGAGGACTCTCATCAAATGGAACTTCCTGCTTAACCGCTGTTTCCTACCTGGGGCCTGGTGACTCAGCTCAGAAGAACAGCCCCTCCCACCCCCCCACAACAATGGGCAGTGGAGGTCACTTGGTGCCTGGCACCTTCGAACTACAATTAGCGACGCCTTCCCTTCCCTTTGCCAGGAGAGCGAGACATGTTCGCAGCGAGTGTCCTGGCGTGAGGGGGGCATGCTAACCTCATGCTGAAGGGCCTGACTCGGACAGGCGCAGCCCACTGACACATGGACAGCAGGCTGGGTTTGCAGTGACCGGAGGGCTCATTGCGCCAGGGCCCACGCTAGGCACTTCCCATCTCCTGCTCCATGTAGAGAGCAGGAGACAGAGACTCCTCACCTAGGCACCTTGCTGGGGCATGCTGGGAAGGGACCTCAAGCATGGGGAGCAGTGAAAGGGAACTGCAGCAGAGTGCCCACTGCAAGTCATGCCACCTGTGTGCCCAGGGCTCTACAGGTCTCCTTGGTGCTGCGGGGGAGCATTGGTGCCATGGCTGTCCCATTGCCTTCTTGCTGCAATTCTGGGGGCTGGCTTGGATCTAGGAAGGCCTTTGGGTGCTGGCCTCCCAGGATGTCAGCTCAATTGACAGGGCTGGTCAGGGGCAGCGCCGGCTCCAGGGTTTTTGCCGCCCCAGGCAGCCAAAAACAAAACAAACAAAAAAAAAGCCGCGATCGCAATCTGCGGCGGCAATTCGGCGGGAGGTCCTTCGCTCCGAGCGGGAGTGAGGGACCCTCCGCCGAATTGCCGCCGAATACCTGGACATGCCGCCCCTCTCCCGAGTGGCCGCCCCAAGCACCTGCTTGTTAAGCTGGTGCCTGGAGCCGGCCCTGGTCAGGGGCACATCGGATAGCAGCCCCTAGATCTGAGTACATGGCTGCTGGTGACAGCATTCTCTGTGGAGGGCCTCAGGCTCTTGAATTTATTCCCAGATGCATGCATGAGCCTTCAGGGCAAAGGACAAGGCTGGGCCAGGGAAGCAGAGAGGTTTGCATTTGGGCAACGCTCTGTGCTTGTGATAAAAGAGGCAAAAACAGTGTGTGTGTGTGCCTGGCATGGAAATGACAGGGTTAACCAGCGTGTGACCGAGACAGGAACGTGGCCGAGAGACTACGGGGTTAACCAGCATGTGTCCAAGACAGGAACGTGGCCCAGAAACTACAGGGTTAACCAGCATCTGACTGAGTTAGGAACGTGGCCAGGAGACTACGGGGTTAACCAGCGTGTGACTGAGATAGGAATGTGGCCAGGAGACTACAGGGTTAACCAGCGTCTGACTGAGATAGGAACTTGGCCCGGAGACTAAGCCGGGCAGGTTCTTTGTGCTGGGGAGTGTGGGGCAGTGCCCCACGCTGCAGAGGGTTGGGGACGGCCCCTGTAATTCCAGCTGCATGGAAAGTGGACAGGAGAGCTGCAGTGCACAGCCCAGGGGATGCTCTCTGGGCACTGTGAAGGCCAGGAGGTGCCGTGTCTGACTCACCCATGCAGGCTGTGCCCGTGATGTCGGTGGTATAGCCCAGCTTGCAGTGGCAGCGGAAGGAGCCGATGCTGTTGATGCACTGTCCATTTCTGCAGAGGCTGGGCAGCACCCTGCACTCATCGATGTCTGGAGGAGGGAGGGACTCGTCAATGCAATGCGCCAGGGCACCCAGCCTCTGCCTGCCATCGTGGAGGGGTTCAGCCTCCACTCTGGGCAGGGGCCGTGTGCAGTTGCTCCACCCAGGGGGAGCTCTGAGGGCTGTGCCCTGGGGGGATCAATCCTGCCCTCCCCAGAGGAGTGCACACACAGTGCCTGCCCTTTGAGGGTGCAGCCTGCTCCAGCTGGTGCACCCAGCCTGCACCCTTCCCCCGCAGGGTGATTTGGGACCCTGGGGAAGCAGCCACTGCACTGGCCTGGCACTGGCAGAGCATGTACAAGGGAGAGGTGCTGCTGCGCACCCATTCCAGGGACTGCCCACGCTAACATGGACACCAAGGGCTAGCAGACGCCATGTGGGGCGCATGCCCGGCCCATTACCCAGTGCATGTGTGTTGCACCCGCCTGTCCTCATCCTGTAGGCACTGAGCAGCCTGGCACGTACCTTGACCATCAGTGGTGTACCCAGGCCCATGTGGACACATCTTTTTGTGCTGGGTGGTTCCTGGGAGCGGGCAGAGCTCACACTGGGTCCCCCAGCCGCGGGCACCATTGCAGCAGCACTCAGACTTGGTGACCGGATTGCGGTTGGTGGAGGACATCTGGCACATGGTCTGCAGCACTTCAGTGAAGCAGAATCCCTGGCGGGTGTCTGAGCAAAGAAAGAGAGGAGTGCGGTGACGGGGACGGTGCCAGTGCCAGCCGCGACAAGGGAGTTGGAGACAGTGGTGGGAGAGGACACCTGGGCTTGCAGCAGGTAGAAGTGCTGCTTGACACGTCTGTATTCAGGGCCCATAACTGGCTGTGGCTGGGGTGTGACCAGCCCCAATATTATGTACAGGTCTTCTGCAGCTTGGTGGCCAGCCTAGCATCTCAGAGTCACGTCAGGGGCAGACCCTATGCGCACCCTCTGGGGAGCTGGGCCAGGATTGTTCCCTGCAGGACATATCTAGTGCTTTGTCCATTCTAGCCTGGACTCCCCAGCCCCTCCATGTCTGCTTCTGTGAGCCCTCGGCTTGGTGCGACCTACCTGAGCCCACCTGCATGGAAGTTCCTCTTTGGGTATGTCCACACTGCAGCTGGGAGGTGGGATTTCCAGTGTGGGTAGACAGACTGACGCAAGCTCAGACTGAGTAGTGCGCTAAAAATAACAGCATGGACATTGCGGGGTGGGAGGCAGCTTGAGCTAGCTGCCTGAGTCCAAGCCCACCTGGCCTGACCCTCCAGCTCTGACCTCAGGACGCCAGCCCAAGCGACCACCCTTGCCGCAATGTCTATGTAATGGAATGCTAAACTGTATTACACTGTTCAGCCACTAGATGGCACTGTGTAAAATGCACAGGCTAAGCTAACCTCAGCCATATCTGGGAGAGCATTAAAGGATCTTATAATGAACAAATCTGGTGTCTATCTCTCTCAGAAGGAAGCTCAGTAGTCAGTCTCTATCTGATACAGAAGCTTGATCTGCTAGCTGCAGCCTTGCAATATACCACACAGAAGAAGCACATGACATGAAGTCAGAAGTAAACTAGTGCCAGAGGAGAACAAACAGCAGGAACAAAGCAACACAGGTTGGAGGATTTCATCAACACGCCACTCTTCAGTGCCCCAGAGACCTTCAGCGTTGACAAAACTTTCACAATGAACAGACTGGAGGCAGTATTTTGCAAGATTTCAAATTGCTACAAAGCTGCATAAAGACACTGGAGATATTCAGGTATCTTCTTTAATTTATGCTATGAGGAAGCAGGCCGCAGCATAACTTGAAATCCTTTGACTTTATTGAAGACAGTCACAAAGCTGACTATGAAACTGTTCTGGCTGTGTTTGATGCATATTTTATCCCTTCATGAAATGTGGTTTATGAAAGAGCATGTTCTCACCAGAGAATTCAAGAACCAGGGGAAAATGTTGAATGTTTTATAAGCGCTCTGCATGCATTGGCTGAAACCTGATTTTGGGAAAGCAAAACATGAAAATATCAGAGACAGGCTGATTGTTGGGTTCGCAGATAAAAACCTTTCAGAGGAGCTACAACTGAAGAGAGATTTAGCCCTAGTCACAGCTATCCAGATAGCAAAGCAGTCTGAACTAGTCAAACAACAGAACAAAAGGCAGGAGCAATTTGAAAAACCTGACACTAACTTAGAAGCTGTAAACAGACACTGGAGTATTTGACGGTTTAGACACAACAAATCCTGCATCTTGGCAGGGGGTTAAACTAGATGACCCTTGCGGTTTCTTCTAACCCTATAATTCTATGATAAAACCCCAGGCTAAGAGGGACAAATTCCAGCGTACATGCACAGGGTGTGGAAAAAGACATAACCCAAAAGAGGATGCATGGCCAGCCAGGGGCGCAAGGTGTAATACATGCACAAACTATGGGCATTTTGCAGCTGTTTGCTGCATCAAAGCAGTCAGGGAGTTGACTCATATTACAGACAATCAAGAGCCATTGTTTCTGGGATCTATCACTTGTGACCACGCAGACCCTGCCTGGAAAGTGAAACTGAACATTCATGGCAAGACAATTGACTTTAAAACTGACTGAGGAGCTGACGTCACAACCATCTCAGAAGGGACTTACAATCACCGCCAACCCCTTCCAGAGCTGAAGTCACTGGACACAGCTCTGACTAGCCCTGGAGGTATTCTGAACTGTATGGGTCAATTTACCACAGAAACAGCTTACAAAGACAAAAGCTTTGCATTCAGAGTGCATGTGATCAAAGGATCAAAGACCAATGACCTTCTCCGCCACAGCATGGCAGCCAGGATGGGCCTAGTGAGAAAGGTGGAAGAACTCGATGGAGGATTTGATATTAGTGGACTTTTGAAAGGAGATCCACTTAAGTCATTCCAAATGAAATATGATTTTGATCATATTACTAGCAGTCCACATTACCCACAAGTCAATGGAAAGGCTGAGAGAGCCAACAAAATCCTACAGCAGCAAGATCCATTCCTTGCTCTTCTGAGCTACAGATCAACACCAATAGCAACTACTGGATACAGTCCAGCACAACTCCTGTTGGGGAGACAACTCAGAACTACTGTTACAACTTTGGAAAAGAATCTATTTCCAAAGTGGCCAGACATGAAGAGAGTAGCTAAATCGGATAAAAAGGCAAAAAGATCTCATGAACACTTTTACAACAGACTTCGCTCATTAGAGAACAGCAGGGTCTAGAACCTGGGGACAGTGTTTGTGTCAAATTGGATGGAGAAAAAGGATGGACAATTCCAGCTGTTGTAAAGAAAAAAAATTCAGTGCCTAGATCATTTGTGATTGACACTGACAGTGGAGAGTTCAAAAGAAACCATCGACATCTACAGCATGTTCCTCAGAAAGAACAATCAACAGACCAAACTCTATGGATGGCAGATGCAGAACAAGGATTCCAGAGCAACCACAGCCAGTCGTTACAACTAACGGACAGCCCGATGAACAAGTTGTTATACGTTTGGGTTACATAATTAGAAAACCAGGACAATTCAGAGACACTTTACACATTGATCCGTGCTGAACTTCAAAGATTGTAAATGGTAGGAATGTAGAACTTAAAGGGGGCGATGGAATGGAATGCTAAACTGTATTACACTGTTCAGCCAGTAGGTGGTGCCGTGTGTGACATACCGTAGTTAAACTAACCTCAGCCATACCTGGCAAAGCATTACAGGATCTTACAGTGAACGCTCTGGTGTGTATGTCTCTGCCAAGGAAGCTCTGCACCCAGTCCATATCTGGGACAGGAGCCTGACCTGCTAGTAGCAGCCTGCACCCTACCGTGTACAAGAAATAAACAGCAGTCCACATTGCTATTTTTAGTGCACTAGCTCTGCTCGAGCTAGCGTGAGTCCGTCTGCCCATGCTGGGAGTCCCACCTCCCAGCTGCAGAGTAGCCGTATAACCTAGAGACTCACCGCTGCCGTGCTACTGGCAGAAACTCTTGTTCACCTGTGTATCAGAATCCCTTTCCTCTGTCTCCTTGTAGTTCCAGACCCTTGTACAGCTGGAGAGGGCCCAGCCCAGAACAAATAGGTAACAGCTCGGTGTGGTCCCTAGGCTAACCCTCCCATCCGCAGGGACAGACGGGGCAGCCCTTGCTCTCCCAAGAAGCCTCGCTGACCAACAGCGCTAGGAGTGTCCAGGGCCGGCTCTAGGTTTTTTGCCGCCCCAAGTGCAAAAAAAACAACAACAAAACAAACAAACAAAAAAACGGGAGCGCAACTGCTGAAGCAAAACAACAACAACAACAAAAAAAGGTCCGGAATGCCACCCCTGAAATTGTGCCACCCCAAGCACGTGCTTGGTTTGCTGGTGCCTAGAGTCGGCCCTGGGAGTGTCACACTCTGACTGTTGGAGTTACACTGCAGCCCCCTCTCCTCTGCCCAGCCCTTTCCCCAGGCCAGGTAAGGGGAAAGGTCCTGAGCCAGGAAGTTTCTGGGCTCTAACTGGAAGCTGAAGCAACATCCACAAGGCAGCAGGGAGCTGGAGAGAAGCCCAAGGAACTGTGGACAGCCGCGCGTGGAACAGGCTGAGACTGCCAGATGTCACAGGTGGGTGCAGGTCTGTGTGGGATGTATGTGGGAGCAGCAGTGGCTGGGCAGGGAGCCAGTGCAGAAGGGCTTCAGTGAGAGACACTGAGCCAGGCCTGGAACCCTGCAAGGGCCTATTTGCTGGAGTAGAGACTGGACTGAGAGGGCACCCCAGGCACTGCACTGGAAGAGCCCTGGACTGCCCAGGGATCCCAACAGGAAGTGCTATCGCTCACTTTGAACTCTAAGTGTTTAAGCCTCTGTGCGTAGGGTATCTGCAACCCTTCCCTTTCCTGCCAGCCCTAGGACAATACCCTCTCTCTTGGCATGTGTCGAGTCCCAGCAGGGCTAGCGCCTGCAGGGTCTAGCTGCCAAAGCACTGAGTTGTGGTACAGCTGGGAGCCTCGGGGCGCGGTGTGCTGGGCAGCCCCAGTAATTACACGTCTCCGTTTAGCCCAGCCAGCTCTGGCACTCATTGCTCAGCCCCTGCACAATCTGCTCTTGGCAATTCTGTCCTGGGGCAGAGCTGCCCCGATGGACATGGTGCCCCAGGGGAGGGGTACAAAGAGGCATCAGTGCCTCCCAGATTAGCGATACGGGACTGCTGGACAGGCCCAACATACCACCTGGGCCTCTGAACAGCAACACCATGCTGCAAACACACGGCCCATTTATCCCAGGCTCAGCCCGGGCTCCTGGCACCTCAGCTCATCCAGGGGAAGAGGACTAGGCTGGTGTGTGATTTTTCCACTCCCGCAGGACCAGACAAGCCCCCCTGCTTCCAGACCAAGACTTGCTCAGCACAGGTAGGAGCTGTGTGAAGCTGTGCACGTTAATTACCGATGCATTCGGTGCCTGAGGCGCTGGCTTGGAAGCCTTCATTGCAGTCACACCGATAGCTGCCCACATTGTTAACACAGCGGCCGTTGGGGCAGATCCCCGGCTTGGTGCGGCATTCATTCTCATCTAGGAGGAAGGGAATTGGTGAATGGCTCGAACACAACGTGTCTGTAGACTCGGGTTCCTGAGAACCAGGGGCCACCGCTGAGCGGGATGGAGCCGCAACAGCACCACAGCAAAGCAGCAGACACTTCCCAGGATAAGGTCTAATTTACCCCAAAAGCTCAGGACAGCTCTAGCGTGCCCCAGCATGTTCCAGCTGTTACACTGCGGGGGATCACTGAGTGCTGTGCTCTCCAGCTACACCGCCCTCCTCCCACCTCCTGCCCTCAACCTGCCCCTGGGCCCAGGGGCTGGGCAGCAAACTGGCTATTCCCCAGTATCCCTTAGGGCAGCTTTACGTGCCCTTTGTGTCCATGTGGTGGCACAAGGGGACATGGTGCAGGCCAGGACTGGCCAGGATTCTCCAGTGTCACTCAGATGCGGACACTTCTGACAGCTCAGTGCAGGAGAGGGATGTGCAGAGGGCCTGGGGAAAGGCCACAATCAAACGCTGCTGGGTCTGACCATGGGCTGGCGCCAGGCACTGCACAGGCCCTGGCCCTGAACATGCCTTTGGGCATTAATGCAACAGGAGTAGCAGCCAGGGCAAGGTCTGGCTGACAGGTGGCTAATCGGACAGCTCAGGAATGGAGCTGGACAGACAGCTCCACAGCTAAAAGTGTGGAAGGGAGATGGACACTGGCCCTGTGGCTAATGCCTCCCTCCGTCCAGGTGACTGGTACCTGTACAGCCCTCTCCGTCGGGTCTGCGCTGCATTCCTGGGGGGCAGATGCACATGAAGGTACCAATGAGGTTCTTGCACATCATCCCTCGAGACTCGCAGTCATGGAGGCCTTCTGTGCATTCGTCCAGATCTGCAACCAACACCACCGCGAATGAGCCAGAGCGCTCCCCGACAGCCGTTCATTACCCAGGGGAGCAGTGCGGGCTCCTGCTCCCAGCGCGACAGCTGGCGAAGCAGAGGCACAGAGGTGACTTGCCCACGATCGCCCAGCAGGTCAGGGGCAGAGCCAGAGATCGAATGCCAGTTACCTGCTCTAACCACTGGACTTAATGCCAACCTGCCACTGCAAAGAGGAGCTGTGACTGGGCAGAAGAGGCGTGTGCTGCTCACACAGCTCTGGTGCAGGGGCAGGGAATGTGGAGAGGAAGAGCCAGGCTGCAGTGCAGCTCCTGCATCAGCTCCAGGGGGCAGCGTTCGGCCTGCACTCCAACCAGCTTGCACAGGGACCTTGAAATTCTCTGGGTACACGAGGGCACCAGCCCCGCCGGGCCAGGTACTGTGAGTGCAGGCGTCATGCCCAAGTACGGCCCGCTCCTTGGAGTGCCAGCCCTGCCGAGCTGCATGGGACACAGCTGGCAAAGTGCCAGAGCTGCAAAGCACTGAATCCCTCCTGTGCTTAGCAGGGCCCGCGTTCCAGTCGACCCCTGGGATCTGTCTGACCTGCGGCCACCCCAGGGCTTCCCGCAGTAGACGCTGCCAGAGCTGCTGAGCTGGGTGCGTCCCAGTTTGTGTGAGGGCCCCCGGCTGGCTCCGAGTGCTCTGACTCCTGCTGGCCACACACGAGGAGTGCTGGGCTCGGCCTGGCTCGTTGAGCCCCAGCTGGGGGTTCTGCGGTGCGGACAGCGAACCCCACCCAGTGCTGACTGCACTCTGCTATGTGACACGGTGCGCAGCTCGGTCCATTGCCCGTTGTATGCAGACATGGTTACACACCGTGATAAAGACGGAGGCACCCAGGCCGCATTCCCAGCCAGCACTATCCCGAGGCTCAACGGCCGGGGCTCGCACACCCCACGGGGGCTGGAACCAGCTCTGGGCTGGGAAGAGCAGACAAGCTGGTGTCCCAGATGGCAGCCTGGCGTTCCGGCCATGGCTCCTGCTGGTGCCGGTGGGGCAGGTTAAGGGCGACAGGCCGGGAGGGCAGGACAGCTCCATGGGAGGTTAGCTGTCCCTTACCTTTGCACATTCTCCTGTCTTCCCGGAGGGTGTATCCCGAGGGGCAGGTGCACTCGTAGGAGCCGAAGGTGTTGATGCAGCGGAAGGCGCAGAGCAGGGGGTTCAGCGCGCACTCGTTGATATCTGAGTGGCAGGAGAGAAAATGAGTCTGACCTGCTGCACACGGGACACTGTGCCTGCCACGCTGCTGCCCCCGCAGCAAAATGTCTCCGTTGTGTGTCCCTTGGAGACAGCACGCTGGTTCTGTGCCCTGCCGTGGTGTGGGCAGTGAGTGCGGAGATCCACCCCGAGCTGCTTGCTATACACAGCCCCCCCAGAGCAGTGGTTCTCAAACTTTTGTCCTGGTGACCCCTTTCATACAGCAAGCTTGAGTGCGACCCCCTCCCCCTACTAAATTAAAAACACTTTTTTATATATTTTACACCATTATAAATGCTGGAGGCAAAGCGGGGTTTGGGGTGGAGGCTGACAGCTTGCGACCCCCCAGGTAATAATCTCGCGACCTCCTGAGGGGTCCCGACCCCCGTTTGAGAACCCCTGCCCTATAGCCTAGTGCCCAGCACAGCTCCACCTGCTGGGGAAAGCTGGTACATATCCTCAGCAGTGCCAAAGCCACAGATTTTGCAACGCTGGTCTCACTGCCAGTGCCCGGCGAGGAGTCCTTTCCTGCCCCGCCCCGCTGGTTCCAGTGCACACTGCCTGGCTGGGGCTCCCCGTGCACCCCCGCTCTGCCCCCACTCCACCCCTCCCTGGAGGTTCTGCCCTCCCCCCACCTCCGCCCCCTTCCTGAGGCAGCCGCCCACCTGCCGCTCACTGCTCTCAGCCCTCCCTCAACCCCCTCCCTGAGCCAACCAAACAGCTGATTGGTGGCACAGCCCAGAAGCTGTGGCTGATGGGTGCTGAGCACCCACTATTTTTTTCCGTGGGTGCTCCAGCCCCGGAGCACTCACGGGGTCGGCACCTATGTCCCTGTGCTTCCTGAACCCCCTTCCAGGTGTGGGGGGTGGGCCATGCCAGGCAGGCAAGGAGGGCAGAACTCCTCCTTCTGGGGCTACGACTAGGAACCACCACTAAGAAGGGAAGCCCTCTCTCAGGCCCCTGGGAGCTGGTTGGAGTAGGCAGCCCAACAGCCTCCCCTTCTGCCCCCCTCTCTGCCCCCGCAGAGGTGCTCAGGGTTCTGCCCTTCACAGGAAATAATTTTACATGCATCCAACAACCCCAAAACCTCCCCAGATGTGACCCCAGATCCAGCCGGAGAGAGGAGGTCTGGGGAAAGGGGGGAGGGGACAGATGTCAGACTCCGCCCTTCCCCCCACTGTCTGACGGGGCTGTCTGCCTTCTTGCTGCATGGGAGGGCTGGCTGCACTGACCCCACTGCAGGGCTTCTGGGACTCCATTGGGAAAGGCATCGTGCCCCATGCCACAGAGGAACATTACCTTCGCAGGTCATCATGGGGCCCGGCTCAAATCCCTCGTCACAGGTGCACTCGAAGCCTCCCACCACGTTGGTGCAGGTCCCGTTCCCACATGGGTTGCCGATGGAGCATTCATCGGTATCTGGGTGAAGGCCAGGAATGTCACAGGAAAGACTCCGGCTGGCGTTTTCCTGCAGCCAGTGCATTCACGCAGCCCCAGGCAAAGCTAGCAGCCCCCGTGGGGGAGCGAGGAACTCCACCCCGGAGTTCAGGGGGAAGAGCAAGGGATAGAAACGTCTAAGCCAGAATTAGGCAGGTGGTCGCGGAATAACTCAGCACCCACCTCCCCTCAGAGCAGCTCCCCCCGCCCACGGCCACGACACTCACCCACACAGTTGACTCCGGTGTAATCCAAATTATAGCCAAAGGGACACTCGCAGCGGAAGGAGCCGTCAGTGTTAATACAAGCCCCGTTGATGCAGATCCCGAGGTTCTCGGCGCACTCGTTCACATCTGGGGATAGAAATGCTGCCTAAGAATGGCCCTTCTTGGGACCCCATTTGCGGGTAGCCTCGCCATGCACACACAGTCCCCCTGTAGGGTCAGCAGCCGCAAGCCACAGCCTATTCCAGTGGGACAGTCCCTGGGCCTCCCTCCCTGGAGTCAGTGAAAACTGAGTGAGGACCTCAGGGTGCAGCATGGCATAGCCTGAGCCCATGGGGGGCCTGCAGCTCTGAGCAGACAGCGCTCGGAGGGGCTGGCCCCCGCATACCACCAGCGCTCTGAGACCCAACCCCCCGATGCCATCAGTGCTCTGAGACCCACCCCCCCATTCCACCAGCCCTCTGAGACCCACCCCCCCATTCTGCCAGCCCTCTGAGACCCACCCCCCGATGCCGCCAGCGCTCTGAGACCCACCCCCCCATTCCACCACCCCTCTGAGACCCACCCCCCCATTCCCCCAGCGCCCCGAGACCCACCCCCCCCCGCCCCCCCCCCCCCGCCCCCCCCCCCGCCGCCCCCCCCCCCCCCCCCCCCCCCCCCACCCCCCGCCCCCCCCGAACCCCCCCCCCCCCCCCCCCCCCCCTCCCCCCCCCCCCCCCCCCCCCGCGCCCCCCCCCCCCCCCCCCCCCGCCGCCCGGGCCCCCACCCCCCCCCCCCCCCCCCGCCCCCCGGGCCCCACCCCCCGATGCCGCCAGCGCTCTGAGACCCACCCCCCCATTCCGCCAGCCCTCTGAGACCCACCCCCCCATACCGCCAGCGCTCTGAGACCCACCCCCCGATGCCGCCAGCGCTCTGAGACCCACCCCCCGATGCCGTCAGTGTTCTGAGACCCACCCCCCGATTCCGCCAGCCCTCTGAGACCCACCCCCCCATACCGCCAGCGCTCTGTGACCCTCCCCCCGATGCTGCCAGCACTCTGGGACCCTCCCCCATTCTGCCAGCCCTCTGAGACACCCCCCCCATGCCACCAGCGCTCTGAGACCCTCCCCCCGATGCCGCCAGCGCTCTGGGACCCACCCCCCCCGATGCCGCCAGCGCTCTGTGACCCACCCCCCCATGCAGCCAGCGCTCTGGGACCCTTCCCCCATGCCGCCAGTGCTCTGGGACNCCCCCCATGCCGCCAGTGCTCTGGGACCCCCCCCCCCATGCCGCCAGCGCTCTGGGACCCCCCCCCCCATGCTGCCAGCGCTCTGAGGGCCTGCCCCTCCACACAACTAGCACTCTGGGCACCCAGCACGGGGGCTCAGCTCTGACTGTCCAGACTAGCCGAGCCTGGCTGCTGCTTGGTCCGAGTCCCTGGCGCAGCACCGCTTACTGGCACGCTCCACCCACCACGCCATTTGGCCCATGCTGTTTCCTGAATGCTGGTGCTTACCTTCCCGGGTATCGCCTGGGCCGGGGATAGCCCCGTGGCCATACGGGCACAGCTCCTGGAAGGCAACTGGGAGAAAGAGAAAAATGAGATGTTCAAGCAGCTGCTTCTGTTAGCTGGAGTTGGAAGGCAGGTGAGAGAGGCCGTCCGGGAAAGCCAGCGGGGAGAGTGACAGAACAGCACCTCTGCTGGGTTCATTAATACTAATGATGATGCTTGATGATTACACCAATACTTGAAGCACACAGTGCCACCGTGAGGTGGGGGCATGAACTGCACCGCACTGGGAACGGGAGGCACACAGGACTGCAGTGACTTGTCCAAAGCCTGCCACCAAATTGGCGGCAGAACTCATAGCAGAATCCAGGGTCTGAACGCCCAGCACCCTGCTCCGGTCGCTATGGGGCACCCCCTTCCCACTCTCCTGGCAGAGAAAGCCTCCACTCTGCTGGGATCCAAGAATGCTGCAATCCCACTGAGGAGCATCCCTTATGGCAGTGGCTCTCAATCTTTCCAGAACACTGTACCCCTTTCTGGAGTCTGATTTGTCTCGCGTATCCCCAAGTTTCACCTCACTTAACAACTACTTGCTTACAAAATCAGACATAAAAATACAAAAGTGTCACAGCCACACTGTTACTGACAAAGTGCCGACTTCCTCATTTTGACCAAATAATTATAAAATAAATCAGTTGGAATATTAATATTTTACTTACATTTCAGTGTCTAGTATATAGAGCAGTATAAACAAGTCGCTGTCTGGATGACATTTTAGTTTGTACTGACTTCGCTAGTGCTTTTTATGTAGCTTGTTGTAAATATCTAGATGCATTGATGTACCCCCTGGAAGATCTCTGCATACCCCCAGGGTTACCCTAGGGTTGAGAACAAGTGGCTTATGGGATTCCTGCCCCAGGCCGGGTGTCCCTGCCGTGGGGTGCACAGTGGCTCCTGCTCTATGCTCCCTACTGCATCCGATGCACACTGATTCCCGAGGGGCCAGGACACCTACCGTTTCCTTCCTGGGGGCACAGCTCGCAGGGGTCGCCCCAGCCCTCGCCAGGCATCTTGCTGCAGCAGCAGCGGGCCTTGGTGGTGTTGAAGGCCTTGGGGACGGAGCACTTGCCATTGTCGAAGCGGGTGAAGCAGAAGCTCTGGCGGGTGTCTGCAGCAGCAGGAGGGGAGAATGTTACAGACGTCTGGGGCGGGTGCGGCACCTCCCGGTGACACGCTGCACGCGGTATGGGGCGAAGCCTGCACCACGTGTGTAAGTGAACAAGAGTTTGGCTGCTGACAGCACTGGGAGCAGGATTGGGCCTGGAGCCCACAGAACGCGGCTCCATGTGCAAGCAGCAGACCCTGAGAGACAAGCAGCTCTGGCACAGGGATACGGAGCAGCCCCTTAAGCTACGCCTTCCCCCTGGCAGAGATGAGCCCCCAAGGGATCAGAGCTGTGCAGGAAGGCACATCGGGCCGATGCCCCTCCACGAGCATGCCCTGGGGCTCAGTGCTCTCTGGGAGCTCTCTCACCCAGGCGTCCAGACGTCCAGGGGTGACAGCGCCCATCCCAGCAATGGCAGATGGCAGGGCCCCAGCACTGGGTGGCACCGCGGGGACCACAGGATTCCTACCTCGTTGGCCCTCCCCACACATGAGCACTGCCTCCGAGGACCCCACGGGCTGTGGGCGAGGCCGCGCACACTCACCAAAGCACCTGCGGCCGTTGTCAGACAGGACGAAGCCGGGGGGGCAGATGCATTGGAAGCTGCCAGGGGTGTTGGTGCAGGTACCAAACAGGCAGATGTTGGGCTCCTCCTCACACTCGTTGATATCTGGGAGCAGGACGGACAGAGGGGTGGGTTAGACGTGTACCAGGGCAAAGATCTCAGCTCCTTCCATGGCGCTGAGACCCCCGGGCAGGTGCAGGGGCCCTGCAGAGCTCAGGGGTCACTCCTGCAGGAGAGCAGGCATGTTTCCTGAGGGCTTCCACTGGGGGGAGCACTCCTGTGCTCCAGTCACACCCACCTCCCACTCCTCCGGCTGAGCCGGTCCCCACAGCCCATCTCCCCTGCACAGAGCAGGCTGCAGCCACACAGGGCCACTGCCCCAGGGGCCCAACGCCCACCAGCGCCTGGCTCCCCGTGAACACCGAGCAGTGAGCAACGGCAGCGCTGCACTGGTCCCTACACAGCATGATGTCATGGTGACAGCTCTCTTCCTCCTTCTCCAAAGCCAAGGCCCCTGCCGCTTATATTAACAGGGAATCACCACTAGCTATACACAGGGCGGGGCCTATGACACACAACTGGGCAGTGCTGATTCTCTCCATTAGAGGCTGGTGGTGCCCACACATGCCATTACACTGGCATGTTCATTACACTGTTAAAAATATCCCCTTAGCAATTGTGAAACTAACAAGATGGGAGTGAAGCATCCCTGGCCAGCCCTCTGCTACTCTGTGGCTGTCACGCCCCAGTCTTGGCCTACACTCAATTGCTTTAGAGGGTAAGGCCTTGAGGCAGTGCCTGTATCCCTGCTGCCGAGGAAGCACCTGGCCCAGGCTGGTGACAGAGTAGCCCCTGAGGGGTGGTAGGATGGAGGAACCAACGTTACCGATGCAGTTGTCATTCTGCACTTCGTACCCCGGGGGGCAGATGCAGCGGAAAGAGCCTTCCAGGTTCTGACACGTCCCCGGAGAGCAGGTTCCAGGCAGGCTCACGCACTCATTGATGTCTGCAAAGAAACAAGAGGGGAAAGTCACCCAGGGGCTGGACTCCGGCTGCTTTGCCATGTGGAGCCTTCCTGGCCCACAGGCAGGGACTGCCCAACCATTGCACATGCTACTGCACCAGGGACCCTACTTGGGCAGCAGGGGGAGCCATAGCCCAGCAAGGCCCCACTGCTCCCCCGTACCCCAGTGATCTCCAGTCCTCCCCATGTGCTCCTCGGCTGCTGTGGGAATGCCCCGGCCCCCGGGGCTGTGTGTGGGTGCCGCCGGCACAGACAGAAGGGGTGGGACAAACCGCTGTGTGTCTCTGCACCACGCAGCGAGCCCAGCAGCTGCACACGGTGACTAGCTTGGCAACAACACCTCCATTAACCAGACCTTGGGAAGCTCTTCAAGCTCCTCCAACAGCAGGGCACCACCTGGGCCACCTTTGCCAAGAAGGCGTCTGGCCCCTGGGGTCTGCTGCTGAATAAGATCTGGGCTATCTACAACGGCTGCTGTCTACAGGCCCATGTTAAACCAGCTCTCACACTTCAGTGCTGGAAACAGGGCAGTCAGGGGGGTCAGTCAGCAGGCTCAGTTGGATGGCAGAGCTGTGCCTGGTGTTACAGGGGGGTGATCTTGCTCTGCATCAGGCTCAGGGTTTCCCACACTGTGCCCAACAGGGCTTCCTGGTCCAGGGAGCCGAGCTGGGAACTCTGCAGCCCCAAGAAAACTGCTGGTTGAGAAGGTACATGGCACCAGATCCCATGTAGTGTGGCCAAGTGCCCAGTTTCCGACAGGAAAGTCTGGTCGAAAAGGAGACCTGACAGTGTCTGGTCAGATCTACTGACCACACACTCAGAGTCTGGTTACTGTGGGCAGGGTCATCACCTGCGTCGGCCCGACTCAGCCGGGGCCACCTCCTACCTGCGTCAGGTGGCTGTAGCTCCCAGCCCTGGCTCCGCAGGCGGTGGGGGGGAAGCAGNGGGGGGGGAGGGAGGAGAGGAGTGGGGGGGGGGCAGGGCCTTAGGGGAAGAGGTGGGGCAGGGGCAGGGCTTTGCGGGGAACAGGTGGGGCAGGGACGGGGGAGGAAGAGGCGTGACAGGGGTGTGGCCTCGGGGGAAGAGGCGTGGCAGGGGTGGGGCCTAGGGTGACCACATGTCCTGATTTTATAGGGACAGTCCGATTTTTGGGTCTTTTTCTTATATAGGCTCCTATTACCCCCCACCTCCTGTCCTGATTTTTCACATTTGTCTGGTCACCCTAGTGGGGCCTCAGGGGGTGGGCTCACGGGGAAGAGGCGTGGCAGCGGAGGTTCCAGCACTTCACCTGGAGTGTCCGGCTTTTAAATTTTACATAGCTGGCAACCCTGCTCCCATGGCGTCCCGTACCAGGTGCGGAGCTGCGACTTTGCTCGATAACCCTCAGCTTGGCACTGGACTGGAGCCAGGTGTCTGCAGCTAGTGAGAGTGCAGTGATGCATGAGCTCCCCCAAGCTCAGCCCTGGGATCTCTCCTGGCTGGGACCCAAGCTCCAGCCCCCAGCCAGAGCAGAGATTCCACTGCCCAGAGTAGGAGCGGGCGCATGGAGGTGAGCACATTTGCCAGAAGGGGCCTGCAGCTGGTCGACCCACAGGCCGGGCGTGATGAGAATTACAGTGGCTGCTGCCCAGGCACTCACCGACACAGTTCTTCCCATCCAGGGTCCGGTCATACCCTTCCTGGCACAGGCACTGGAAGGAGCCAATGCTGTTTATACACTGGCCATTCCGGCACACCTGCCCCCCCAGGGAGGAGCACTCGTCAATGTCTGCAGAGAGCAGGAGAGAAAAGCACAGTGGGACAAACCCACAGGGTGAGTGTGTGACACCCGGCCCTCACACCCAGACAGCTGTGACTGTGTGTGACACTGACCCTTATGACCTCACACCTGTGACTGTGTGACACCCGACTTTCACACCCATATAGCTGTGACTGTGTGTGACACCCGACCCTTACGACCTCACAGCTGTGATTGTGTAACACCCGACCCTCACACCCATATAGCTGCGACTGTGTATGACACCCAACCTTCACACCCACACAGCCATCATGTGTCACCCAACCCTTATGCCCTCACAGCTGCAACTGTGTGTGACACCAAACCCTCAGACCCACACAGCTATCACCGTGTGTTGCCTGACCCTTACTCTCACACAGCTGTGACTGAGTGACACTCAACCCTCATCCGCACACGGCTGTCACTGTGTTTACAACCAATCCTTGTTCCCACACAGCCATGACTGTGAGATATCTGACTAGGGTGACCAGATGTCCCAATTTTATAGGGACAGTCCCACTTTTTGGGTCTTTTTCTTATATAGGCTCCTATTACCCCCACCCCTGTCCTGATTTTTCACACTTGCTGTCTGGTCACCCTATATCTGACTCGCACACCCACACAGCTGTGACTATGTGACACCTGACTCTCATGCCCACAGAGCAGTGACTCTGTGTGACACTGGAGTCTCTCACCCATGCAGTCATTATTGTGTGTCAGCTCAAAGCCAGGGAAGCACAGACAGTTGTAGGAGCCGACTGTATTCTTGCAGGTGCCGTTCCCACAGGGCTGCCGGTCACATTCATCGATATCTGAAAAGAGAAGATCAGTGCAGATCAGGGGCTGAGTCCTCGCTTGCCTGGGGCTGGGCAGTCATGGTGGGGGCGGCAGCCTGGTGCTGCTTAGGACTCAGAAACCTGGGGCCGAGGAGATGCAATGGCCCAGCTCTCTGCCTGCCATACTATGTGCCATGGCCCATCCTCCCCCTGCAGGCCCACCCACCAGGGGCCCAGAGAGCTCTCGCTTCCTTTGGAAAGGGTTTAAATCTATTGCCAAGCCCACGGGGCTGCCGAGCCGTCTGCACTGACCCATGCACATGGTCTGCTCTCCTGTGGCCTTGAACCCATTGTGACAGATGCAGATATAGCTGCCCTCGGTGTCCACACAGTCCCCGTGGCTGCAGACATTGGGGATTTCCTGGCATTCATTGCGACCTATAACAAAAGAACCCAGAAAGCAGTGAATAGGAAAGACCCCAACCAAAGTGGGAACAGATGCCGTGGCCACGTGGTTTCCATGCCTGTGGCTACCAGCTGGTAGCAGTCTTGCTGAGCAGCAGCACTGCCACCACCCACGATTGTACCTCAAATCTCATGATATCTGGTGTTTTAATGAAAGCCCTAGCTCTCTGAGAAGCTCAGGACTTGTTTCTAAAAATAGCAAGTTGCTAGCTCTCCTGGCTGCAGAAAAGCATGTGACAGCAGGACCCCTTGAGCAAGGCCTCTAACTGCTCAGGACACAGGAGGCAAAGGAAAAGGACCCAGAATTTATTATTTTTTGAAATCTCCTGATTTTTTTTAGCCAATCACATGATTTTGGGGGCCCTGATTCATGGACTGCAGAGGTATGAAATTAGAACATAAGAATGGCCATAATGTGTCTGACCAAAGGTCCATCTAGCCCAGTATCCTGTCTTCTGACAGTGGCCAGTGCCTGGTGCTCCAGAGGGAATTAACAGGACATGGCAATTATCAAGTGATCTAACCCATCATGCAGTCCCAGCTTCTGGCCGTCAGAGGTTTAGGGACACCCAGAGCAGGATGGGACTGCATCCTGACCATCTGGGCTACTAGCCATTGGCCCGTCTTCACTCATCCCCAACATATTGTGTTCATTTGTGTGTCTGATAAATCTGTTCTTTACTATACAGGTCTGTCTCATCTTACGCTGGGGTTAAGTTCCGCGGTTTGCGCGTAAAGCGAAAACCGCGTATAGTCAAAATCCCATTGACTTTAATGGCGGGCGGAATCGCCCGCACTACAGGAACAGTACATAAATTGCTATTTTTCTCTTTTTGTTTTTTGTTTTTGTCGACCGCGCAAAGCCGAAATCGCGCATGTTAAATGCGCGTAAGATCATAGAATCATAGACTATCAGGGCTGGAAGGGACCTCAGGAGGTCATCTAGTCCAACCCCCTGCTCAAAGCAGGACCTAATCCCAACTAAATCATCACAGCCAGGGCTTTGTCAAGCCTGACCTTAAAAACCTCTAAGGAAGGAGATTCCACCAGCTCCCTAGGTAACCCATTCCAGTGCTTCACCACCCTCCTAGTGAAAAAGTTTTTCCTAATATCCAATCTAAACCTCCCCCATTGCAACTTGAGACCATTACTCCTTGTTCTGTCATCTGGTACCACTGTGAACAGTCTACATCCATCCTCTTTGGAACCCCCTTTCAGGTAGTTGAAAGCAGCTATCAAATCCCCCCTCATTCTTCTCTTCTGCAGACTAAACAAGCCCAGTTCCCTCAGCCTCTCCTCATAACTCATGTGCTCCAGCCCCCTAATCATTTTTGTTGCCCTCCGCTGGACTCTTTCCAATTTTTCCACATCCTTCTTGTAGTGTGGGGCCCAAAACTGGACACAGTACTCCAGGTGAGGCCTCACCAATGTCGAATAGAGGGGAATGATCACGTCCCTCGATCTGCTGGCAATGCCCCTACTTATACAGCCCAAAATGCCGTTAGCCTTCTTGGCAACAAGGGCACACTGTTGACTCATATCCAGCTTCTCGTCCACCGTAACCCCTAGGTCCTTTTCTGCAGAACTGCTGCCTATCCACTCGGTCCCTAGTCTGTAAAGTGCATGGGATTCTTCCGTCCTAAGTGCAGGACTCTGCACTTGTCCTTGTTGAACCTCATCAGGTTTCTTTTGGCCCAATCCTCTAATTTGTCTAAGATGAGACAGACATGTAGTTTCAACCAATTTGCCTGGTACTGAAGTTAGGCTTCCCAGCCTGTAATTGCCAGGATCGCCTCTGGAGCCCTTTTCAAAAATAGGCGTCACATTAGCTACCCGCCAGTCATGTGATAAAGAGGCATGCTTCAGCAATAGGTTACATACCACAGCTAGTAATACTGCAATTTTATATCTGAGTTCCTTCAGAACTCCTGAGTGACCATCTGGTCCTGGGGACTCATTACTGTTCAATTGATCAATTTGTTCCAAAACCTCATCTATTGACACCTCAATCTGGGACAGTTTCTCAGACTTGTCACCTACAACAAATGGCTCAGGTGTGGGAATCTCCCTCACAACCTAAAACAAATGGCTCAGGTGTGGGAATCTCCCTCACAACCTCTGCAGTGAAGACCAATACAAATAATTCATTTAGCTTCTCCTGAATGGCCTTGTCTTACTTGAGTGCTCCCTTAGACCTTGATTGTCCAGTGGCCCCACTGATTGTTTGACAGGCTTCCTGCTTCTGATGTACTTACACAAAATGTTGCTATTTGTTTTTGTGTCTTTTGTTAGTTGCTCCTCAAATTCTTTTTTGGCCTGCCTGATTATACTGCTACACTTGACTTGCAAGAGTTTATGCTCCTTTCTATTTTCCTCTGTAGAATTTGAATTCCAATTTTTAAAGGATGCCTTTTCACCTCTAACTGTCTCTTTTACTCTATTGTTTAGCCATGGTGGCATTTTTTGGTCCTCTTACTGTTTTTTTAAAATTTGGGGTATACATTTAGTTTGAGCCTCTATTATGGTGTTTTTAAATAGTTTCCATGCAGCTTGCAGGCATTGCACTCTTGTGACTGTTCTTTTTAATTTCTGTTTAACTAACTTTCTCATTTTTGTGTAGTTCCCCTTTTTGAAGTTAAATGCTACTGTGGTGGGCTTCTTTGGTATTTTCGCTTCCACAAGGATGTTAAATTACATTATGGTCACTATTACTGAGAGGTTCAGCTCTATTCACCTCTTGGACCAGATCCTGTGCTCCACTTAGGACTAAATCAAGAATTGCCTCCACCCTTGTGGGTTCCAGGACTAACTGCTCCAAGCAACAGTCATTAATGGTGTTTAGAAACTTTATCTCGGCATCCCTTCCTGAGATGACATGTACCCAGTCAATATGGAGATAATTGAAATCCCCCATTATTATTGAGTTTTCTATTTTTATAGCCTCTCTAATCTCCTGGAGCATTTCACACTCACCATCACCATCCTGGTCAGGTGGTCGGTAGCACATTCCTGCTGCTATGTTCTTATTATTCAAGCAGGGAATGTCTATCCAGAGAGATTCTATGGTACAGTTTGATTCATTTAAGATTTTTACTATACTTGACTCTGTGCTTTCTTTTACATATAGTGCCCCTCCCACACCAGCACGACCTACTCTGTTATTCCGATAGATTTTGTACCCTGGAATTACCGTGTCCCATTGATTATAATCAATTATCATCGTTCCACCAAGTTTTTGTAGTGCCTATTATACCAATAGCCTCATTTAATACCAGGTGCTCAAGTTCACCCATCTTAGTATAACACTTCTAGCATTTGTATACAAACACTCGTATACAATCTGTCATGTTTAGTTGTCTGGCTTCATGTGATGTAATTGAATGGGACTCTTTTTTGTTTGCCTGTTTCTCTGCAGTTCCTACCTGCACTTTATCACATTCTATCCTCTCCTCTTCACTAGCATACAGAGCAGGGGTAGTCAATAGGCAGACTGTGGGCCAAGTCTGGACCAGATGCTTTTAAATGGACCCCAAAATCTTTTTATTCACAACTTATTATCATCATTACAGGTCTGTCTCATCTTACGCGGGGGTTACGTTCCGCGGTCAGCGCGTAAAGCGAAAACTGCGTATAGTCAAAATTACATTGAGTGTAATGGCGGGCAGAATCGCCCGCACTACAGAAACAGTATTTAAATTGTTATTTTTCTCTCTTTTTTTGTTTTTTTTTTCTTGTTTGTGCCGACCGCATAAAGCTGAAATCACACATGTTAAATGCGCCTAAGATGCGACAGACCTGTATTGTTATTTTTTTATTATTTTCTCTGGCGTCTGGACCTTGACTATACCTTGACCAAGAAATCTGGATCTTGACAAAAAATAATTGACTATCCCTGATATAGAGAATCCCATTTAACAAATCCTCTCCTAAGGGATCTGAACAGTGTGCTCCTCTGCCCCAGTCGGCTTTCCATCAGCCCTCATCGGAATGAGACCGCCCCATGGAGAGGAATACATCCTGACCCAGCAGCACAATTCATCCCAATGGGCGTTCTTCTCCCACCCTCTCCAAAAGTCTATCCCAGCCCTGCAGTGGAATATCAGTGTTCAAGACTATCTTGCTAGGCGTGGGGGCTTGAGAGGAATGTGAATATGAAAATCAGCTCCTTATCAGAAAAACAACAAGGAGTCCGGTGGCACCTTAAAGACTAACAGATTTATTTGGGCATAAGCTTTCATGGGTAAAAAACCTCACTTCTTCAGATGAGGTTTTTTACCCAGGAAAGCTTATGCCCAAATAAATCTGTTAGTCTTTAAGGTGCCACCGGACTCCTTGTTGTTTTTGTGGATACAGACTAACACGGCTACCCCCTGATACTTGACTCCTTATCAGAGGGGCTGTGTTTGAGGATCTCCTTGTCCAAATGACCTCCCCCCCACTTGAACCATGAACCCTTTCCTGGGCCCTGCTGTGGTGAAATGATGTTGGGGGGAGGGATGGCACCACTTTAGTTAATGTTGCAGCAGGATTTCAATTTTAAAAGCAGTAAAAAGACTTATCAAACTTCTGTCTTCTGTGTTAGAGTCTCACTGAAAATGTTTGTTATAGTCTGGGTACTGCTTGATTTTTATATAGCAGTTTGTTGTGGTGGGGGATCATTTAAGGTTTGCTATGACTGTTCTAAAAAGGGCCATGTAATTCAATTTTTCCTATTGCCTTTGGACACCTTTCCAAGGAAGTACAGCACTTTGAAGGGTGAAAATGACAGGTGGGATGCCTTGGTTGCTGTGGACTGGATGAATGATTGTAGAACACTGAAACTTGTTCTCTGTGTTTATTTTTATGATAAATATGAGTTATCCTTTTGACCAAGGACAGTATCCTGGTGCCACATTAGTTGGCATTGACTGTCCTTAGAATAGGGCTCTCTGTCATGGGTGCATATCCTGATGCTCAGCAAGCCCTTCCATCATGCTGACATTGATGAGAATCTCAGCTACTTGCTCTTCTTTGATCACAATCAGTCCCATTGCTCAGGAATGAGGGGGGAGGAGCATGCAGCATGATCTCTTTACCCTAATGCTACTGCTTCCTAGAGTCTTTCATCTTCCATCTATTCAATTAATATTATTTTTATTGATGATACTTTTAAAATACAATCTGAGTCTCCATGTGGATTTAGAGCATTTTGCCATGTGGGCTGTTAAACCAGAAGCTTTTCTCTCAAGGCAAACCTTCCAGCAGGAACCCCTGCAGAATACAGGCAGAACATGCGACACACACATTTATTTCTCAGAAAGCTGTGAAGAGCAGGACTTGAATTCACAGTACTTGGGTGCTGCTCAGGTTAAATGCCACAGTATGACACCCTGAATCACCCGGCTGCCTACAAACACTGGCTTGCAACAGAGCCCCAGTCCTAATGCATCTGCACAAATGACTTTGTCTGTCTTCTCAGCTTGGCTTGAGCTGGACTAGAGATCCAACTTTTAGTCAGAATTACTTTTAAAATATTGCTTCCTCAAAGGCCCAGTGGGTGCCAGACACTGGCTGAAATCAAACCGGAGCAGATGAGATCTGCTTGGGGAGGACCAGAGCCAGAGTGTGAGTCTCAGGTTTGTGCAAAAAAAATTAAGAACTGTAAAATTTTGATGGCATGTGATTTTTAGGGGGGCTGTAACTCGGGAACCCCTTGCTCAAACAACCTCAAGTCTGGACCAGTAACCTTATCCCAGACCCCCAGGAGATACAGCAATTTTCAAGACAATCTAACTCAGCATGTGGATTTTAGAGCATTTAGAAAAAATCAGCTGTCAAACAGCAAGCAAGTCTCAACCATAATCTTCATGGTGCTACTATAATAATCCAGACCTAGGAAGTGAGCTTGTCTGCTTCTCCACAGCCCAGGTACAAGCAAAGGTGCAGGCAATGGCAGTGTAAGCTGCCCCCATACTTGCCTCCCCCATGCACCCACCCCTAACCTAGAGGGCATGGGAGTATTTCATTCCATCCGGGATTATCCCATGCACACACTCAGTGTTCTGATGTGCCCGTTAGCTACTGAACTGATGTAGCATTTCTGCGCTGACCCCAGACCTCCGTGTCCCTCTGAGTTGTGAAGCCCCCGTGGATCCTCTGAGTGTGGAGCAGCAGGTCACAGTCACAAGATTTGTAAAAGAACCCGAGTCTCCTTCCAAAACCATGACTGTGATGAGAACAACGACAGCCTCCCAGTTCCATTCCTGCCATCCCATGGCACAAGCCGCGGCAATGGAAACCCTTCCTAGACAAAGAGACGAGGTGAAGTGTGCTAGTGCACATCACTAGCAGTCCACGCTGCTTCCTGATGGCGGCTCTGTGCCCCACTTGAGCATTGCCTCTGCTATAGGTAGTCAACAGCGCCCATCTTACCCACACAGGCTCCGCTAGGTGACAGCTTGTATCCGGTTGAGCATTCGCACCTGTAACTGCCCGGGATGTTGATGCAATCAGCATTGCGCTGGCAAAGGTTCTCCCCGCTGCTGCACTCATCAATGTCTGCACAGAGAAAGAAACCACTGACACTCATGGCCCAGGGTGTGCGAGACCCTGGTGTCAGTCACATGGCATTGTGGGAGAACTGGAGCAGTCAAACCTCTGAGGCTGACCATGCAGGGTGTGCCAGACCCTGGTGTCACCATGTCACTGTGGGAAAACCAGAACGGCCAACCACTGACTGACCATGCAGGGTGTGCCAGACACAGAGAGATATTTTTTTTAAATGGCAAAATTGGTTTGATTTCATTTTCTCAAAAATGTTTGAATTAAAATGTGCCGTTTACCGTTTATTTGGATAGTTTCTGGGGTTTGAAATAAGAAATGTGTTCTGGGAGGGATTTAAACCACAAGCTATTTCAAAACATCATTTTCATAAATGTCTTATCTCAAAAATGGGAAGTGAAAAATGAAAGCTGTCAAGAACAAAATCTGTTGTCAAGTCTACACTTAAAACTCCGGTTGACGTACTCAGGGGTGGCCACGGCAATGTGGATGGAAGAATGTTTCCATCGACCCAGCTATTGTCATTCGGGAAGGCAGCATTTCCACAGTGGCAGAAATCCCCCGTAGGCTGCGTCTACACTACGGGGTTATGTTGTCACAGCTATGGCACCCTGGCTGTGCCGCTTACAGTCCCTGCAGTGTGGACACGGCCTGGGTAAAACAACAACTTTTAAAATGCTTTTAAAAGGCCATGTTTTGGGTGGAAATAGCTCTGTTTGGAGAGTTTGGCCTTCCCTGATGATCACCCACAAGGCACTGTCTACACTGCACTCTCAACCCGGGGCTCTGGGACGTGGGCTTCCCAAGCCCATGCCTGAGCGTCCACACTGCATTGCAAACATGGCTTACAGTGCTGGACGCAGGTCTCACAGCCGTGCTAATGTGCCCATACTGCAGTACACAGACCTCCTGACTCAGGTCTGTGGCTTGACCTGTGTCCACACTGCAGAATGACAGGCTTGGACCTGAATCACAGCAGGACACAGGCTCTGAGCAGGGTCCTGGGACCTGAGTCCTTGCTGACCAGTGTCAGATTGATTTGTGTGTGGATAGAAGAGGGGCTCTGGGCTCAAACCTGTGTCAGAGCCCGGGGCATGGTGTGCAGAGCTGGTCTCTTGCTCCTCATTAGTGCCATAGTGATGTGCCATGCTGAGGGCCCGTCACCGTCTGCTCTGCCAGCATGACTGAGCCCTGGGGGAAGCCAGCCCTGCAGCCCCAGCCCGTTACCTTCGCAGATGAGCAGAATGTTGTTGTAGCTGAAACCGATGGGGCACTCGCACCGGAAGGAGCCGATCTGGTTGATACAGACGCCATTGGTGCAGATAGCAGGGATCTCACTGCACTCGTCAATATCTGCACAGAGAACAACATCCCATCAGCGACTGGAGGGGCGGAGGACCGTGGGGGAGAGCGAGAGAGCGCTGGCTTGGGGATGGGGGAGGAGAGAGTCAGGGTCATGACGTCTGTCCCCCTCTCCTTGCTGTAGCACTGGGGGTCCCAGGTCCAGCTATGAATATTTACAATGAGGGAGGATCCCGGGTGAATGACGCTCCACGGCCTTGGCAGGAAGTGGCTGTAGGCTACAAAGACTGGCTCTCCCTTTCCTCCCTTGGTGGAGGCAGGGCCAGAGCAGGGCCTGGGCCGCTCTGCTCTGGCCTGAGGCGAAACAGGGGTCGCCGATGGAACCTGCACTGGCTGGGCAAGTTTGGAAAGAATCCCAAATGAGTCCATGACTTTGCCCCTCCCCTGCATTGACTCCTGCTAGTGCCCTGGGGCCGGCCCCAGCCCGGGAGAGCAGCTGGGACGGGAAGCTGAACTGACAACCCAGGAAATGCCACTTGGTCATGCTGAAATGACCAGTGATTCCACCGTTGGCTCATCAAGTCCCGGACCAGGAGCCCTCTGCCCAGCCGCCGGACACAGCTGCTCACACAACTTTGGCAACTTGGTCTCTGCTTCTACACTCTGGGCTTCTTGGGGACTGGAAAATAAATGGGTCTTCCCCTTGCTTCATTCAGTCCTGTCCCNGAGGGAGACACGACAGGGATAACATCTGCTCTCGCCTGAACCACCAGGGCTAGGGACTCCATCCTTCAAATACTACAGAGCAGCACCAGGATAGGTCACAAGATCCTAGACCTTGACAGCACATCCAGAGGAGCATCTTGCTTTCTCTCCCCTGGAATCCAGACCTCATCTCAGCCTCTCTTCTGCAGTGCTCCACGCCCTCTGCAAAGGACGGTCGGTGCCACTGGCAGGGCAGGAGCAAGTGCTAGGAGTTTAGCTGTCAGGGCTCTACGCCCTTTGTGCCAGCAGCTGCAGGAGCACTGCGCTCTCTCATGCAGTTCTGGCCTGGCCAGGCCCTGGTCCTGCCTGTGGGAGCCTTCGGTTATGGTCTGTGCTGACTGCAACTATCACACTGGGGGGCTCCATATTTATTGTGTCTCACTGAGTCTGGGTCCCACGGACTCAGCGCGCCAGTGAACTGGTGGGGACTGTGGAACTGCCAGCCTGGCAGCCTCAGCTGTGATCGCCCAGTCACGCCAGGGCCTTCCCTTTCTGTGCATCATCACTCAGACCTGGGGATCCTGCAGCGTGACTCTTACATTCCAAGGCAGAAGGGACCTTTGTGACCTCCTCTATAACACGGTTGTGGCGACTGATGTGTGGTGCTGCCTACCTGCTCCACTACTGTTCTGTCTCCTGGTTCCTGCGCCCTGAACTCAGGGTTCCTGTTCCTGTTTACGGCTGTGTGTGTGCACGTGTGTGTATGTGTGTGGGTGTGTGCACATACCCACATACATACACACACTCTGCTGCTACATATCTGCTGTCCGACTGTTACCATGTTTAGTTTGGACTATTGCTGACCCAACGGGTTCACGGTTATTACATGTTTTTTGACAACCTCCCTGGGTGTCTTGCTTCATTTTTTGTGTGGTTTTGGACTGCTATTCCAGGGTGCATCTGAGCATAACATCACGGCGTCGAGGATGGGATGAATCCATGTGAACTCCTACAGCAGATCTTTGAGAAAACCAACCCCTCTTAGTGTAGAAATTGCTGGCGATGGAGAACACACCATGACCCCTGGTAAACTGTTCCAAGGGTTAATTGCTCTCACTGTTAAAAACGTACACCACATTTCCAGTCTGAATTTGTCTAGCTTCAACTTCCAGCCCTTGGCTCGTGTTAGAGCGTTCCCTGCCAGACTGAAGAGCTCGTTGTCAAATATTTGTTCCCCATGTAGATACTTATAGAGTGTAATCAGCTCACCCCTTGCCTTCTCTTTGCTAAGCTAAATAGATGGAGCTCCTTGAGTCTCTCACTAGAAGGCAGGTTTTCCAGTCCTTTGATCATTCTCATGGCTCTTCTCTGACCCCTCTCCAGCCTACCAACACCAGAATGGCTGGCCTCTCTCTGAGAGCAGAACTTGGCTTGCAACTTCTTTGCTACTGGGGGTGACACACATGTGAGGGAAAGACCCCAGTTCAAGTGTCAGGCTCCAGCTGACCCTGTCAGGCATTCAGCATAACTCAAAGCTCTCAGAATGCTCCGAGATGAGGGCCGTGGGCGAGTGCCCCACTCCTCTGGCCCAGTGGAACTCTACCCTTGGGGTAAAGCTTATCTTCGGGAGACAGAACCATGCAGACATCCCGGGCCATGCTGGGTGTGTGTACCAGAGTGTGGAACTTCCCCAGGAACCAAGGACCAGCCCACACCTCTCCGCCTTCTGCAACAAGTGCCAGGTGTATCTTCCGACTGGCCTCTGAGAGAGCGCAGAGCAGCCAGGTAATTGATAAAAAAAACCCTACCAAAAAGCACACACGATTCTACCCTGGGGAGAGGAAGAGAGCGAGAAGGAACCACATGGGACACGTGAGTCTCGTCACTTAATGATGTCGTGGATGGTGCTTAGATACTCTGGTGATGAGGGAGGGATAAGAATAGAATCGAGCTGAGCCAAGCCGAGCCAGCACGGGGCACACACAAACCCCCAGGGATCTCTGTAAGCAGCTTCCACATGCACACGCAGCCACACAGTGCTGCCCTTAGTCCCCCCGCTGCAAGGCCTAGGCCCTGTTTGGCTCTTCTCACTCCCCTCCTGCTTCTCCTTGCCTCCAGCCTCACGCACACAAAGGAGGGGAAAGCAGGCAATGAGCAGAAGACCCCAGCTGGGGAGCAGGGGAAGGGGAAGGAGCAGGACTGGGGCTGGCAGTGTGTGTGGGCAAAGGCAGCAGCTCTGCGAGGGCCCCAGCGGTACTCACCGATTGGCTTCCCCGTGTGAATGTCGATGATAAAGCCAGGGGCCTGGTTCCCACAAAGGATCTGGTACTCGGCTGGAAGGGAAAGGACAGGGTTACACAGGACGCCCAGCAGACAGACCGGGACGGAGTCAGTACAAGCGGCCCTGGGGCACAGAGCACCCAGGGGGTGAAACCCTACAACCAGGGATGTTGCTGACAGACGAGGCGACCACAGAAACAGCAGGAAACACCTATCTACATGCCAGCAGGTTACCTGTGTGCCATTGCAGGGCTGGGGCCCTTCACAACCTTCCCGCCACACACACCGTACCCCTCCCGCTCCTCATACAGCACCCCCCCCCCACTGCATAGCTTAGAACCACAGAGAGACCCCCCCCCCGTGTGCTGGGACTCCAGGCCCGCCCCCCCGCCCCCAGGCTGCACACACAGCATGGCCTGGTCTGCTCCACAGAGGCTCTTGGTATCGTCCATCATCGGATCTCTGCCGTCGCCCAGCCCCTGCAGGAGCACACTGCCCTGCACAGCCTAGGGGAGGCGATGCTGTCACTCACTCCCTGGGCCAGGGCTGTTCTCGGCACAGCTGTCAGCTGGGACCAGGACGATCCTGTGCCCTGTGACACCAGGGGCTGGCCAGATGCAGAGCGCCCAGAGGGACGGGGGGGGAGCTCCCCCAGCCAGACCCTTCTCCGGGGTGCAGGGGACTCACGGCTGGCGGGGGTGGGGCAGGGCTCGCAGGGCTTGTTCCAGGCCTTGCCGATGTTGTAGGAGCAGCAGCACATCTTCTTGGTCATGTTGAAGGCGAGCTCGTTCTCACAGGTGTCGTTGTAGTTGCGGTAACACACACTCTTCCTCATGTCTGTGAAGGGGACACAGATCAGATCATGCTGCTCCGGGGGCTGCTGGCCACGCCTCGGGCACCACACCCACCGGAGGGGGTGCAGGGGCGGGGCCATTGCTGAGAACAGCTATCCCCTGACCCCTAACCCTGCTAGCTCCTGGCCCCACGGGCCTTGGCTGCCCAATGATCATCCCAGAGACATGGCGGCTGGCCTGGGTTCCGATGGGAGCAGAGCCCAGCTTGCCCCTGTGCCAGCCTCATGGGCAGGGGTGCTGGGAGTGAGCCCAGGCTCCCTGCACAGAGAGTAGCACTGCGCGCAGCAGCAACCCCAGCACACAGCCCTGGCCAGGGCCTTGGGCCCCGTGGAACCATCGCTGGGAGCAGAGTCAGGAGCAGCCTGTGGCCCTGCTGCAAACGTCGGAGAGCCCCTGACATGGACATGGAGCCCCCGGCCCAGAAATGTGCCCCCTCCCCCCAATTTGTGTCTCTGGTCAGCTCCCAGCAAGGAGTGACTGTGGACTGTGAGGCAGGAGGACTGCGGGGAGCAATGCCCGGCCAGACCCTCCCCCCCCGCCACTCTCTGCAGGCACCAGGTCACCCTCCCAGCACCAGGGCAGGCAGGCCAAGTTCAGCCCCACGTACGGCGGGGTGAGCAGGGGCACAGGGATGGGAAGTGATGCACCCAAGGTCTCGCAGTGAGCGAGTGGCAGAGAACCCAACAGTCCTGTCTCAGCCGCTGCTCTCACCACTCTCCCTGCTGGCTCGTCACCATGTTGCCTGTAGTTAATGAGAAAAGCCAGCAGGGCCCCTGGGCATTCCCAGCCTGCTCCCTCCCAGCCCTCTCCCTGCTGGCTGGAGATGGCACCATACCCATGCAGTTGTTTCCTCCGTTGACCTGCATGTACTCAGGGGGGCACACGCAGGTGTAGTTGCCCAGGGTGTTGTAGCAAGTCCCAGGGCCGCAGATCCCGATGTGGGCAGAGCACTCGTCAATATCTGCCAAAAGCAACGACAAGATTACACCTGCATGCACAGGGCGGAGGGGGGCAGGCCTGGCACAAGGGACAGGGGCAGGACTGGCACAGGGCGGGGGGGCAGGTCTGGCATAGGGGACAGGGGCAGGACTGGCACAGGGCAGGGGGGGCAGGCCTGGCACAGGGCGGCAGGGTAGGTCTGGCACAGTGTGGAGGGGGGCAGGTCTGGCACAGTGTGGAGGGGGGCAGGCCTGTCACAGGGCGGGGGGTGCAGGCCTGTCACAGGGCGGAGGGGGGCAGGTCTGGCACAGGGTGGAGGGGGGCAGGTCTGGCACAGGGTGGGGGGAGCAGGTCTGGTACAGGGAGGGGGGTGAGGAGGCCTGGCACAGGGCGGAGGGGGGCAGGCCTGGCACAGGGTGGAGGGGGGCAGGTCTGGCACAGGGAGGGGGGGGAGGAGGCCTGGCACAGGGCGGAGGGGGGCAGGCCTGGCACAGGGCGGAGGGGGGCAGGTCTGGCACAGGGCGGGGGGGCAGGCCTGGCACAGGGCGGGGGAATGGGCATTGCCAAGGCCACCGCGCAGGCAGGGGTCCCGCACAGATATCAGCCCCCCACTGTGCTGGGAGCTGGGGCTGTGCTGGCCATGGAGTTCCGCACCCCAAAGGGAGGGAGGGAGGGAAGGATCCTCCCCAGCAAGCATGGGACTGGGCCCAGGGCCTCTGGGGAAGGAACAAAGGGATCAGAGCAAAGGGCAGGTCACGCGGCTGAGTCTTGTGAGTCGCTACGAGCCACACACCACATCAGGGCAAGGGCAGGGATGTCAGCCTGCTCCAAGCACAGCCGGGCACCACACATGCACACACACACGCACATACAGCCCTACGCGCACACACACATCCCCCGTACACACACAGAGACCCCCCCCCAGCCACACACACGCACATGCACACCTCTACACATGCACACCCCCTGTGTTCACACCTCCACACATACACGCACCGTCCCACATGCATGTGTACACACACACGCACATGTGTCCACACTAAGAAATCCGCACCTCTATGCATGCGCATGCACCCACACATGTGCACCCAGACACTCCCCATGCATGCACACACACACGTACACTCCCCATGCATGCATGCATTCCCCCCACGTGTACACACACACGCACTCTCCTGCACACACAGACACACTCTCCCGCACACACGTGTACGCACATGCGCACACACTCTCCCGCACACATGTGTACACACACACAGACACTCTCCCGCACACACGTGTATACACACAGACACTTTCCCACACAAATATGTACCCCCCCACACACAGACACACACACACACACACACACACACACAGACACTCTCCCACACACATGTACACACACACACACACACTCTGCTCACACGTGTGCACACACACAGACACACGCTCCCACACACACGTGTACGCACACACAGACACACTCTCCCACACACACGTGTACACAGACACACTCTCCCGCACACACGTGTATGCATGCACGCACACACTCTCCTGCACACATGTGTACACACACACAGACACTTTCCTGCACACAGGTGTACACACACACACAGACACACTCTCCTGCACACATGTGTACACACACGCACACAGACACTCTCCCACACACATGTACACATACACACTCTCTCCGCATGCACGTGTGCACACCCACAGACACACTCTCCTGCACACACGTGTACACAGACACACTCTCCCGCACACACGTGTATGCATGCACGCACACACTCTCCTGCACACATGTGTACACACCCACAGACACACTCTCCGCACACACGTGTGCACACACACAGACACTCTCCTGCACACGCGGCAGCGCGGTACCTTCACAGATGCGTGTGTCCTCGTTGAGGTAGTAGCCCAGGGGGCACTCGCACTGGAAGCTGCCAAAAGTGTTCACACAGTTGCCCCCCTGGCAGAGGCCTGGCAGCTCCTGGCACTCGTCGATATCTGTGAATGGAGAGTGGCAGGGAAGCACTCGACCCCCCGACCAAGCCCTGGCAGCCCCTGAGGCAGGGCTCCCCAGTGTGTGCTGTCTGCACACAGCCACAGCTCACACCCACTGCCTCTGGGCGTGGATCAGCACCTGAGTGCAGTGGAACTGGCGGCTGCAAGCCTCAGGCTGAGGGGCACGACTCATCACATGGTGCAGAAGGGCCAGAAGCTGTCAGCTGGCCTCAGCCTGTGGGCAGACGAAGGGGGGGCTGAGAGCACCTCCTGCTGGGCTGGAGCCACAGGGCCGTGAAGCCTGAGGATGTGCTTTCCCTGGAATGGGGGGGCCTGGGGGTGCCAGTTCTGCTTACCCTCCAGGATGACTGTGATGGGGTTGGGCCTGAAGCCTTCTCCTCCGGGGCACAGGGTCTTGTACTCCGCTGCAGGGAGAGAGTCAGTTACTGGGTGGCACTGAATTGTGCTGAGTGGCTCCCCGTGGAGAAACCAGCCAGAACGTAGGGAAAGAGACAGGCCGTGAGGGCCAAAGTGTCCCAGGTCCAGGCCTGAGCAGCCCAACCCAGCCTCTCGCACCCCAGCCTGGCCTGTCCCATGCCTTCCCAGCCCCCGGCCCAGCTCATCACACCCTGATCCAGAGCCATGCTCCCAGGAGAAAGGAACAACCAAAGGTAGGAGAATGGATAACAAGAAGAAATATAGTGGGAGATCTTAATTTCCCAGATAGTGATTGCAGGAGAAATGCTATTAGTAAGGGTAGGGCCCAGATATTCCCGGATGTGATAGCTGACAGATTACTTCACCAAATAGTCAGCGAACCAACAAGAGGCCACGCCATGTTACATTTGTACATTTGTACATTACAGCATTGGTAGATTGTGAGGTAGAAGAACTGGTTGTAGAGGACAATTTTGGTTTGAGTGATCATGAGTTAATTTAGTTTAAATTACACAGAAGACTAAACAAAAATAGATCTGCAACTAGGGGCCTTGATTTCAAAATGGCAAACTTAAAAAATGAAGGGAATTAGTTAGGGAAGTGGACTGGACAGAAGAACTCAAGTATCTAAATGTGGAGGATTCTTGGAATTACTTTAACTCAAAATTGCAGAAATTATCTGGAGCCTGCATCCAAGCAAGGGGAAAAATTTGTAGGGAAGGGTGGTAAACTGGATGAACAAGCAGGTGATTAAGAGAAAGCAGAAAACCTACAAGGAATGGAAGATGGGATGGATCAGCAAAGAAAGCTACCTCTTGGAGGTCAGAAAGTGTAGGGAAAATGTGAGAACTGCCAAGAGCCAAGCAGAGTTGGACCTTGCAAAGGGAATTAAAACCAACAGTAAAAGGTTCTATAGCCATATAATAAAAAAAAAAACAAGGAAAGAAGAAGTGGGACTGCTAAACACTGAGGATGGGGTGGAGATTAAAGATAATCTAGACATGGCCCAACACCCAAACAAATACTTTGCCTCAGTTTTTAATAAGAGTAATGAGGACCTTGGGGGTAATGGCAAGATGGCTAATGAGAACAAGGATATAGAAGTAGAAGTTACCACCTCCGAGTTGAAAGCCAAACTCAAACGGCTTAATGGGACCAAACTGGGGGGCCTAGATAATAATAAATAGAGATATACCTATCTCATAGAACTGGAAGGGACCCTGAAAGGTCATCAAGTCCAGCCCCCTGCCTTCACTAGCAGGACTAAGTACTGATTTTTGCCCCAGATCCCTAAGTGGCCCCCTCAAGGATTGAACTCACAACCCTGGGTTAAGCAAGCCAATGCTCAAACCACTGAGCTATCCCTCCCCCCTCCAGGAATCTCCATCCAGGAATATTAAAGGAACTGGAACATGAAATTGCAAGCCCAATAGCAAGGATTTTTAATTAATCTGTAAATTTAGCAGTCATACACTATGACTGGAGAGTTGCAAATATAGTACCTATAGTTAAGAAAGAAAAAAGAAGTGATCTGGAAAACTACAGGTCAGTTAATTTGACCTCAATGGTATGCAAGGTCTTGGAACAAATTTTGAAAGAGAAAGTAGATAAGGACATAGAGGTAAATGGTAATTGGGATAAAACATGACATAGTTTTACTAAAGATCTCNCTTAAAGGAGGGGAAAGTGATCAGGAACAGTCAGCATGGATTCACCAAGGGCAAGTCATGCCTGACTAACCTAATTGCCTTCTATGATAAGATAACCGGCTCTGTGGATGAGGGGAAAGCAGTGGATGTGCTATTTCTGGACTTTAGCAAAGCTTTTGATACAGTCTCCCACAGTATTCTTGCCAGCAAGTTAAAGAAGTATGGGCTGGATGAATGGACGGTAAGGTGGATAGAAAACTGGCTAGATGGTCGGGCTCAACGGGTAGTGATCAATGGTTCCTTGTCTAGTTGGCAGCCGGTATCAAGTGGAGTGCCCCAAGGGTCGGTGCTGGGGCCGGTTTTATTCAATATCTTCATTAACGATCTGGAAGATGGTGTGGACTGCACCCTTAGCAAGTTTGCAGATGACACTAAACTGGGAGGAGTGGTTGATACGCTGGAGGGTAGGGATAGGATACAGAGGGACCTAGACAAATTAGAGGATTGGGCCAAAAGAAATATGATGAGGTTCAACAAGGACAAGTGCAGAGTCCTGCATTTAGGACGAAAGAATCCCATGCACTGCTATAGACTAGGGACCGAATGGCTGGGCAGCAGTTCTGCAGAAAAGGACCTAGGGGTTACGGTGGACGAAAAGCTGAATATGAGTCAACAGTGTGCCCTTGTTGCCAAGAAGGCTAATGGCATTTTGGGTTGTATAAGTAGGGGCATTTCCAGCAGATCGAGGGATGTGATCATTCCCCTCTACTCAGCACTGGTGAGGCCTCATTTGGAGTACTGTGTCCAGTTTTGGGCCCCACACTACAAGAAGGATGTGGATAAATTGGAGAGAGTCCAGCGGAGGGCAACAAAAATGATTAGGGGGCTGGAGCACATGACTTACGAGGAGAGGCTGAGGGAACTGGGATTGTTTAGTCTGCAGAAGAGAAGAATGAGGGGCGATTTGATAGCTGCTTTCAACTACCTGAAAGGGGGTTCCAAAGAGGATGGATCTAGACTGTTCTCAGTGATAGAAGATGACAGAACAAGGAGTAATGGTCTCAAGTTGCAGAGGGGGAGGTTTAGGTTGGACATTAGGAAAAACTTTTTCACTAGTAGGGTGGTGAAGAACTGGAATGGGTTACCTAGGGAGGTAGTGGAATCTCCTTCCTTAGAGGTTTTTAAGGTCAGGCTTGACAAAGCCCTGGCTGGGCTGATTTAGTTGGTCCTGCTTTGAGCAGGGGGTTGGACTAGATGACCTCCAGAGGTCCCTTCCAACCCTGAGATTCTATGATTCTATGATTCTATGATTCTATGATCCCAGTTTCCTCAGCCTCTCCTCATAACTAATGTGCTCCAGCCCCCTAATCATTTTTGTTGCCCTCCGCTGCACTCTTTCCAATTTTTCCACATCCTTCTTGTAGTGTGGGGCCCAAAACTGGACACAGTACTCCAGGTGAGGCCTCACCAATGTCGACTAGAGGGGAACGATCACGTCCCTCGATCTGCTGGCAATGCCCCTACTTATACAGCCCAAAATGCCGTTAGCCTTCTTGGCAACAAGGGCACACTGTCGACTCATATCCAGCTTCTCGTCCACCGTAACCATAACTGGTTTTCCAGACAAAGGAAATTCAGTAGTTCTAATCAACCTGGATTTCTGTAAAGCATTTGGTACAGTTCCACAGAAGAAATTATTAGTTAAACCAGAGAAGATGGGGATTAATACAAGAACCAAAAGGTGGGTAAGGAACTGGTTAAAGGGGAGACTACAACGGGTTGTACTGAAAAGTGAACTGTTAGCCTGGAGGGAGGTTACTAGTGGAATTCCTCAGGCCTTGGGCCAATCTTATTTAACATTTTCATTAACGACCTTGGCACAAAAAGTGGGAGTGTGCTAAGAAAATTTGCGGATGACACAAAGTTGGGGGGTATTGCCAATACGGAGGAGGACCGGAATATCATACAAGAAAATCTTGATGACCTTGAAAACTGGAGTAATAGAAATGGGATGAAATTTAATAGTGCAAAGTGCAAAGTCATGCACATATAGACTAACAACAAGAATTCTGGTATAAGCTGGGGATGTACCAGTTGGAAGTGACAGAGGAGGAGAAAGATCTGGCTGTGTTGGTTGATCACAGGATGACGATGAGCCGCCATTGTGATGTGGCCGTGAAAAAGGCTAATGAAATCCTAGGATGCATCAGGTGAGGCACAAGGCAGTGGTGAGATCTCACCTGGAATAGTGTGTGCAATTTTGGTCTCTCATGATTGAAAGATGGATTCAAACCAGAACAGGTGCAGAGGGCTATTCAGATAATGAGAGGAATGGAGAAAAAACAGTTACTAACCTTTCGGTAAGTGTTTTTCTTCAAGATGTGTTGCACCACTCGATTCCACGGTAGGTGTTTGGGCACTCCAGTGCACAGGTGTCAGAAAAGTGTTACCCTTAGTGGTACTTGTCAGGGTGGCCCGAGTGCCCTCGGCTGTCTCGTGCATGTTGCACAGGCATAAAGGGCTGAGCTGCCCCAACCCCCCTCAGCTCCTTTCTACTGAAGTGACTCCAATGGAGACGGGAGGGAGGATGGGTCGTGGAATGGACACGTGCAGCACATCTCGAAGAACAGAAGTTATGACAAGGTTAGTGACTGTTTTTTATTCTTTGAGTGAGTGCTTGTGCCCATTCCATGGCAGTTGACTCACAAGCAGTCCCCTCCAGAGGTGGGTTCAGAGTCTATTTGAACAGGGACTGGGGGACCACTCATGCATCATCTCTAGATTGTTGAGAGATTGTGTAGCGAGAGGCAAACATATGACTGATGACCAGGTTGCTGCTTTGCAAATGTCTAATTTGAGCCAGAAATGCAGAGGCCACTTGGGATCATAGAATACCAGGGTTGGAAGGGACCTCAGGAGGTCATCTAGTCCAACCCCCTGCTCAAAGCAGGACCAATCCCCAGACAGATTTTTGCCCCAGATCCCTAAATGGCCCCCTCAAGGATTGAACTCACAACCCTGGGTTTAGTAGGCCAGTGCTCAAACCACTGAGCTAGTCAAATGACCTAATACACTATCTGGTGGCTTCACTTTAGCCAGCTGGTAACACGAGTGAACATAACTGGATACCATGATGAAATCCTCTGCGTGGAAACTGGACTGCCCTTCAGTCTCTCTGCAAATGCAATAAGCTATTGAGACGAAGACCTGAAAGTTGTAGTCCATTCCAGATAAATGCTAACACTCTTCTAAGGTCGAGTGCGTGCAGTGTCTCCTCTCCCTTACTACCATGAAGTTTGGGAAGATCAGTAAGCAAACTGCCTAGTTGGTATGAAAAGTGGAGACCAGTTCTGTAGGGATACTTGGATGGGATGAAGGTAGACTTTATCTACGTAAAAATGGTACGTGGTGATGGAGGGGCTGATACGCTCTCAACTCCCCATCTCTTCTGGCTGATGTAATAGCTACTGAAAACACTACCTTTGTTGAAAGGTGCAACAGAGAGCAGGTTGCTAGAGGCTCAGAGGGGGACCTGTAAACTTTGCTCCATGACAGAGTTGGATTCTGTACATGTCGAAATGGTCTGTCCAATCCCTTTCAAACTCCTAGGGCTGTCGGGTTGGGGAAAAGGAAGCAGTTATCTGCAGAGGATGGAATGCTGGTACAGCTGCAAGATGAACTTTGATCCACCCAATCGCCAATCCTTGCTGTTTCAGACACAAAAGAGTCCAGCACATGCAGAATAGAAGGTAGAATATGGGAGACCTTTTTCCACCTCGACCAGGCAGAAAACCTCTTCCACTTCGCAAGGGAAGTTTCCTCGCTGATGGGTTTCTCCTATTCAGCGGTGTCCCTGGCACCTCTCTGGAGCAGGACTCTGCCGATGAGAGAGGATAAGCCTGTAAGTCCAGAGCGAGGCTTTGCATTGTATGTGGCAACGAGGCCCTTTGTCGAGTCCAGCACTGCTCCAATAAATTCTGTTGTCTCTACTGGAGACAGGCCTGCCTTGGCTACGTTGATCAGGAGGCTGAGCGCATTGAAGGAGGCTGGATTACGCGAATGCTGGACACCTCGAGACCTCTGATCAGTCAGGTGGCCAGGTAAGGGAGTATCTGGATCCCTAAGCTCCAGAGGAAAGCTGCTACCACCACCATACGCTTCATAGAAAAACAAGGGGCAGCTGAGGGACTGAAGGGCTGGGAACTGCTCATGGCAGCCACTGACAGTGAATCTCAGAAATGTTCTGTGGCGCTGATGAATCGCCACGTGAAAGTGGGCATCCTTCAAGCTGCGAGCAGCATACCAGTCCCCTGGCTCCAGGGCAGGAATAATGGAAGCTAGAGTGACCATCCAGAATTTTGATTTTTTTTCAGGAACTTGTTTAACTGCCTTAGATCTAAAATTAGGCCTTTTTCTCCCAATACTTCCTGATCCTGAAGGCAAAAGGGGTTTGTCTTCAGGATCAGGAAGTATTGGGAGAAAAACCCCTTCCCCCTGAACAAAGGAGGGACCTCCTAGATAGCTCCTCCAATGACCTCTGGCAGTAATACTGTCCCGTGAGAGAGCTCCCTGCAGAAGGATGGGTAGGGGGAATAGGGCTAGAAATAAATTGGAGTGTATATCCCAGTTTCACCATGCTTAGAACCCCCGGATCTGTTGCGGTGTGGGCCCAAGCATGACAGACATGTGGGAAATTGGAAAAGAAAAGACGGCCCTCTGGGAACTGGTCATCTGCCTGCCCCTCCAAATGGGCTCTCAGAAGATGCTGCCTGCCTTGAAGAACTGGCGGCTGGGGAAGCAGAGGGAGGTAGTGGTGGTTCGTAGCCTCTGCTCCTTCTCCTTGGCAGGTGTTGGGCTCGAGAAGCAAACCCCTTAAAACGCTGGGACTGATGAGGATGGAAAGCCTCCCACCTCACTGCTGGGGTGGAAATGCCCAGGGATTTCAGGGCTGCTCTAGAGTCTTGTCCATTGTTTCTGAGAAGATCGACAGCCCTTCCAAAGGGAAGTCCTGGACTGTCTTTTGCACCTCTGGAGTGAGGCCAGAAGAGTGTAATCAGGACGAGCAGCTCCTTGTGGTAGCTGCATGCTGCAGAGTCTGCTGCATTGAGACCCGCCTTCAGAGCCATTCTGGTGACCAAACTGCCCTCCTCTGCTAAAGACTGGAACTTCTGCTTCACCTCATCTGAGAACTTGTCATTGAACCATATCCCACCGGGTGAAATCCTGGCACCCAAGCAAAGCTTGCTGGTTTGCAATGCAAAGCTGGAGGTGCCCCGTCTCTCCTTTTCATTGGCTACTGGCACTACAAGGGAGCCTGGAGAAGGATGGCTATCTGGTACTCGAACTCCTGGGAGGGGACACTGTACCATCTCTCCCCACTTTCTGCAGTCGGAGGCAGAGAAGCCAGGGTCTGCCAGAGGACCACTAAGATAGCCTCATCTATCAGGAGAGCTGTTCTCACTGGAGCCACAGAATGTTGCCAGCTTGTGGGATTTTCCCCGGGTCTCTTCTGGGTGGATGTCTAGGGCCAAAGCCATCCTCCTCAACAGCTCCTGATGAGTCTTAGCATCACAAGGAGGCGGAGGAACAGGTTCCACCACAATTGCCTCATCGGAGGATGAAGAAGAGGATGCTATCGCTATCCTGGTCCAGGCTGCTTGTGACAGGGATCCTGACTCTGCCTGTGCCGGGCTTGGTACCAATGCTAGGGTGTTTGCAGTGTCAATGCTCCTGATGCCCAGTAGATAGAGCCAGCTAAGGAGGGGGGAAGCCTCACGCATTCCAAAAGGGTCACTGGTACGCCACGGTCCCCGACTATGTGTAGCTCAAGAGTCCCTTCGATCAGCCCCCTGCTGGTAGCGAGGCTCAGGTGGCATACTCCTGATGATGGGCCTGGCGAGGCTGGGACACACAGGATCCTACTGCAGAGTCTGATGAGGAAGAAGATTCTTCTTGTGACCACGGCGATGCTGTACCCACCGGCAGCATGAAGGAGGCTCCGACTCTGAAGGAAGAGGACCTGAGGAGATCATCCGTGGCTTTCTACCGGCCTAATGGGTGCTCAGCGACACTAGCTCTACCCGGCGCCGGGTGCTCAGCGACACTAGCTCTACCCGGCGCCGGGAGCTCAGCGACACTAGCTCTACCCGGCGCCGGGAGCTCAGCGACACTAGCTCTACCCGGCGCCGGGTGCTCAGCGACACTAGCTCTACCCGGCGCCGGGTGCTCAGCGACACTAGCTCTACCCGGCGCCGGGTGCTCAGCGACACTAGCTCTACCCGGCGCCGGGTGCTCAGCGACACTAGCTCTACCCGGCGCCGGGAGCTCAGCGACACTAGCTCTACCCGGCGCCGGGAGCTCAGCGACACTAGCTCTACCCGGCGCCGGGTGCTCAGCGACACTAGCTCTACCCGGCGCCGGGTGCTCAGCGACACTAGCTCTACCCGGCGCCGGGTGCTCAGCGACACTAGCTCTACCCGGCGCCGGGAGCTCAGCGACACTAGCTCTACCCGGCGCCGGGAGCTCAGCGACACTAGCTCTACCCGGCGCCGGGAGCTCAGCGACACTAGCTCTACCCGGCGCCGGGAGCTCAGCGACACTAGCTCTACCCGGCGCCGGGAGCTCAGCGACACTAGCTCTGCCCGGCGCCGGGTGCTCAGCGACACTAGCTCTACCCGGCGCCGGGAGCTCAGCGACACTAGCTCTACCCGGCGCCGGGAGCTCAGCGACACTAGCTCTGCCCGGCGCCGGGTGCTCAGCGACACTAGCTCTACCCGGCGCCGGGAGCTCAGCGACACTAGCTCTACCCGGCGCCGGGAGCTCAGCGACACTAGCTCTGCCCGGCGCCGGGTGCTCAGCGACACTAGCTCTACCCGGCGCCGGGAGCTCGGCGACACTAGCTCTACCCGGCGCCGGGAGCTCAGCGACACTAGCTCTGCCCGGCGCCGGGTGCTCAGCGACACTAGCTCTACCCGGCGCCGGGTGCTCAGCGACACTAGCTCTACCGGCGCTGTTTGCAGTGTGAGTAAAGACTTGGAGAAGCAAGGCCAGGGAGCTCCCATGACCATTACAGGCTGTAGGAAGAAACTGAGGTGAGTCGGGGGCAGCTCGCCCTTTTATGCTTGATGATGTACGGGAGACAGAAGAGGGCACTCGGGCCGCCCCGACAGGTACCGCCAAAGTTAAAGTCTCTCCACCAGCTGTGCACTTGAGCTTGGCTTGTTTAGCCAGACCAGACGAAGGCTGAGGGGAGATACGACCGCTCTCGATAAATACACCGGAGGGATAAACACCAGAGAGGTGGCGGAGTTCTTTAAGTTAAGGGCCAATGTTGGCACAAGAAGAAATGTCTATAAACTGATCATCAGCAAGTTTGGGCTCGAAGTTCGATGAAGGTTTCTAACCAGCGCAGGAGGAACAGCCTTCCCAGGGGAATAGGCGTCCCAAACAACCTACCCGGGCTCAAGACTGAGTGGGGTATGTTTATGGAGGAGATGGTGTGAGGAGCCTGCCTATAACAGCCTGTGGCCCATCCACGACTGCTACTGGCAAATATCCCCAATGGCTGGTGATGGGATGCTGGAGGGAACGGGCTTTGAGTTACTACAGAGATTCCTTTCCAGGTGTCTGGCTCGTGGGTCTTGCTCATGGTTCAACTGATCACCATATTTGGGGTCAGGAGAGAATATTCCCCCAGGTCTGATTGGCAGAGACCCTGGTGGTTTTTCACTTTCCTCTGCAGCCTGGGGCCCGGGTCACTTGTAGGTTTGAACTAGAGTAAATGGTGGATTCTCTGTAACTTGAGGTCTTTAAATCAAGATTTGAGGACGTCAGTGACTCAGCCAGAGGTTCTGGGCCTATTACAGGTGTGGGCGGGTGAGGTTCTGTGGTCTGACTAGACGATCATGATGGTCCCACCTGGTCTAAAAGTCTCTGTCCCACTTGCACCCAGCCCTCAGCTCATCCCATCCTCCCTGATACAGAGCGATGCACCCAGGCCCTGCCTGTCCACCTGACCCCACAGCATGCTGCGATGCAACCCATACCCCCGCCCCCGCTTCCCCATCTCCCAGGTCCAACCTGCCCCTGCCCTTTGGAGCAGAGCTGAGCGCTAACCCCACTGCATGTGAGATTCACCCCTACTCACTTGTGTTGCCTGGAGGGCAGAGCTCACAGGGGTTCCCCCAGGCACGGCCCAGCGAGCAGCAGCAGGAGGCCCGAGTGACGCCCACCCCGATTTCAGCGCTGCACGAGATCCCACCATCCCCGCGGTCCTGAGTGTCCAGGAAACAGTTCCCGACGCGGGTGTCTGCACAGGCCAGGGCAGAAAGGAGACAGTGAGCCTCGGGTGAGCAAAGCTGGCAGAGAGGGAGGGGTGCAGCAGATCCTGGCAGCAATGGAGGAAGCCTCTTGCAATGGCCCAGGACCCGCCCCTCCTGATAACAGCCAAGTTCCCCTCTCCTGCTTTCCCCAGTCCCTCACTCTGGCCCAGCCCCACAAAGGGACATAGCACCTAGCAAATCACAGGAACACCTGTACCCCACAATGCTGAGTTAGGCACCCAGGTCTCTGGACAATGGAGAGCAGGCCCAAGCCAGCCTGCTGGGGAGCCTGCTCAGCTAGCCAGAGGGAGATCCTGATGCCAGGGGCGTGCTAAGCCCTGCTCCTCCCATGGAGTTCGGTAGGTCCAGGCTGCAGGGAGATGCTGGCTCTGCCAGCGAGCCACAGGCAGGAGCCCTCTCCTGGAGGCCAGTGACATAGCGCCCTAGGGGACTGCAGCTGATTCCTGGCGTGGCCGAGAAGGCTCGAGCTAGCACACTGCAAGTAGCCGTGTGGGCGCTGCAGCCCGGGGGCAGCTCCAGCTGTCTCCTGAGTCCAGGCCAGCCTGACCCCCTGGGCCCACCCTCAGGCAGCCAGCCCAAGCCATTGCCTGTGCCACAATGTCCATGCTGCTGTTTTCAGTGGGCTAGCTCGGGCTGCTCATCCCGCGCTGGGAAGCCCCTCCCAGCTGCAGCGTGGCCGTACCTGTCGTTTCTAGCAAGACAGAGAGAGGTGCCCGCCCAGCCTCACACAGACCAGCTGGGGGAAGTGGCAGGAGCCTGTAGCCCAGTGGGGTGGGGAGAGGAGTTCTGAGCAGGGGTCCCCAACCTCCCAGTGCGCTGACCACTGAGCTGTGGTACAGCTGTGCGAGTCTCCCGCAATCGCGCCTGTCGAAGTTGTTCCACTTTAATTAAATAATCAACTAATTAACATGAACTGGGCCAGAGAAAGACTCTATGATGCTGCGTTTAAGGCCCCCGCTTGAGGGGTGGGAGACCCCATTCCAATCCCTTCTCCCCATGAGGCAGAGGGGGAATTAAACCCAGATCTGCCCCATCCTGGGTGAGTGCTGTAAACACGGGGCTCAAGGCTGTAAGGGAGATTTCCCCCCGCCCTCCTCCCCAATTGGTTCCTGTGGAGTTAGGTGGCCCCCAAGTACACCTGACGGAGGGACCCCATGGGTGCGATAGGCGCAGGAGCCTTATCCCCCTGGTCTGTGGACTGCGCTGGGGCTTAGACAGCAGGTAGCACCCGAGCACCTACAGGGAGGCAGCTGTGCACATGCCCAGAGGCAGGAACAGTGCAAGGCGGGGTCATGGCAGCTGAGCAGGGTCTGTGGATCACAGTGCAGGGTGGGGGTCGGGGCGGCTGAGCAGGGTCTGTGGGTCACAGTGCAGGGTCAGGGTCGGGGCGGCTGAGCAGGGTCTGTGGGTCACAGCACAGGGTGGGGGTTGGGATCGGGGCGGCTGAGCAGGGTCTGTGGATCACAGTGCAGGGTGGGGGTCGGGGCGGCTGAGCAGGGTCTGTGGATCACAGTGCAGGGTGGGGGTCGGGGCGGCTGAGGAGGGTGTGTGGGTCACAGTGCAGGGTGGGGGTTGGGTCAGGGTCGGGGCGGCTGAGCAGGGTGTGTGGGTCACAGCGCAGGGTGGGGGTCGGGTCAGGGTCGGGGCGGCTGAGCAGGGTCTGTGGGTCACAGCACAGGGTGGGGGTGGGGGTCGGGGCGGCTGAGCAGGGTCTGTGGATCACAGTGCAGGGTGGGGGTCGGGGCGGCTGAGCAGGGTCTGTGGATCACAGTGCAGGGTGGGGGTCGGGGCGGCTGAGCAGGGTGTGTGGGTCACAGTGCAGGGTGGGGGTCGGGTCAGGGTCGGGGCGGCTGAGCAGGGTGTGTGGATCACAGCGCAGGGTGGGGGTCGGGTCAGGGTCGGGGCAGCTGAGCAGGGTCTGTGGGTCACAGCGCAGGGTGGGGGTTGGGGTCAGGGTCTGTGTCAGAGCAGCCAATCAGGGCTGCCGAGCAACTCAAGGTGGCTCTTCTTCCCCCTCCCCCACCCTCCTGTGAACAGTGGGGATGTCCCCCCAGGCCCACCATGTGTGTCACAGACCAGGGCTGTGAGGACCCGGATGTGAGCAGACGGTGCTGCGGAGGGAACCAGGTATCAAGAAAAAGACATTGAGTTAATCTGTGGAACTCACCGCCTCTAGTCTCCTGGAGGCCAAAGTCTGACTAGGACTGAAAGCAGGATTAGCACTTTGCCTGGAGAACAAACCACCCCCAGTCACATTGGACAAGACAGAAACCTCCAGGGCATGAGCCAACCTCGAGAGTCTGGGGCCAGAGAAACTCCCCTCTGGGCAGGTTCTGCAGTTCTCCTGTCCCTACCAATGAATGGGGAACCCTGGAGGGGCTGGTTCACACTGGGAGTGGGGCCTGGGGATGCACTGGCGGGGCTGCTCTCTGCTGGAAGCTGCACTCACCCACACAGCCCACTCCTGTGGGGTTCAGCTCGAAGTCCTGGGGGCAGTTGCACAGGTAGCTGCCCGGGGTGTTGACGCACAGCCCGTTGATGCAGTTCACGGGGTCCGCGCACTCGTTGACGTCTGCAGGGACAGGAACGACTCAGTATCAGGAGCAATCACTGATCACCAAGGAAACCTCAGTGATCGCCCCAGTTGGGGAGGGTACCGGCTGCCTCCCTATGCTCCCCACATGACGGGGAGCGTTCTCACGCCCCCAGGTGACGACAGACAGCCCATCCCCTCCCCCACCTCTGCCAGGGCTCAGACCTCAGGATCAGTCGAGCGACAGGCGGTCTACTGAGGGCACCTGGTTAGAGCAAGCCCTGCCCTGGGCAAACCTGGAGCCCGCAGGGCCTGTCGCTGAGCTCCCGGGTGCCAGGCTCCCCTCCGGGGCTGGGACCAGTTCGTCCCCTGCAGGTGACCCCAGGGCGCTGACCAGGGAGGGTCTCCGAGAACCGATTCCCAAGGGACCCCCTGCCCCAGGCGCAGGCCCCAGCTACCTGTGCAGTTGCCTCCGCTCCTGTCGAGCTCATAGCCGTCATCACAGGCACAGCGGAACATCCCAGGCAGGTTCTGGCAGCTCCCGAAGACGCAGATGTTCTGGAAGGTGCATTCGTCGATGTCTGCCAGGGAGGCAGAGCTGGGCACATCAGTCCTAGCTGGGCTGAGGGGCCGGCGGAGCAGCTTCCCCTCTACCCCCCATGTGACAGCAACGATTCCTGCCAGCCAGGATCGACTAGCCGTTCCCCCAGGGAGTGCTCCTCCAGGACACTTCTCTGGTGCAGCGTGTACCCCGTGCAGCAAGCCCCCACCTTGAGCCCCCATCTTCACCACCTGCCCTTGCTCTACAGCCAGGCCCTCAGCAGCCCCCAGGTAGCACCTTTGCCTGAGCCTGTGCGGAGAACTCAGCCCCTCGCCGGGCAGATGAGTGGAGTGTGTGAGGGGAAGGGCTGGGCGCCTGCCCCGGGGGGCTCTCTGGGCTCAGCAGAGGTCACAGGCTCACCTAGGAGCTGCTAAGTGGTGGCAGAGGAGCAGGCAGCCAGAGGGGTGCAGTGGGCCGAGGTCTGCAGCCCAGCTGCGGCCAAGGGTGCTGTGGGGTGGGGCTGGGCGTGATGGCCACTCTCACAGGGCAGGAATTTGGGTGGCTCCTCACACTCCCGGGAAAGAAGCCTCGGCCTTCTTGAGCCCAGGACACCAGACGGTGACTGGAGCCTTGGCGTGCTCCCTGGGGCGGCGGCAGGGCCAGGGCCCCGCACTGGGCAGCAGCGTGGCGTGAAGGCCCTGGCTGTGCCGGGGCAGAGTAGAAAAGCCGGGCAGCGCCATGCTGCAGGAGCCGTGCTCTTACCCTGGCAGGCCCTGCTGTCCTCCGTTGGGTTGAAGCCCATCTCGCACTCGCAGCGGTAGCCCCCGGGCGCGTTCAAGCATTGCCCGTTCTCACAGAGGTTCACATTGTCCGCACACTCGTCCACGTCTGCAGGAGAGGTCACCAGCACGTCAACGCAGCAGTGGGGAGAAGGCCGGAGCCTCCACCCCCCACCTGCCACCCCAGGGAAACTCCCACGAACCGCCACAATCTAGTGCCCCCCCCCCCGGTTCACGGGCAGCTGGAGGCGCTCCCCAGGAGAGGAAAGGAAGCTAGGTACTGTTGGGGGGTTCCCAAAAGCACCTGCGGGAGATGCATGCTTTTGGGAGGGCTCCCTGACCTAGAGCAGGTTACCCATCCCCCACAGGCAGGAGGGCAGGAGGCCTTGCAGCTAGTCTCAGATCTGCCCTTGGCATGGGGAGCTGGCCAGAGTGGTCCCACTGGTAATGGGTGGGTGGGGGGTGCAGGGATCCCATGGGTAAACCAGTGCGTGGGGATGAGGGGATCGAATGGGTAACCCAATGGGTGGGGAGGTGGGGGATGCCATGAGTAACAAGGTGGAAAGGGAAGGGGGATCCCATAGGTAACTGGGCCAGTGGGGATGTGGGGAATCCCATGGGTAACCAAGCGCGTGGGGATGGGAGGATACCATTAGAAACCAGCAGATGGGGATGGGGTATCCCATGGGTACCCGGGCCGGTGGGGATGGAGGGTATCCCATGGGTAACTGAGCACGTGGGGATGGAGGGTATCCCATGGGTAACCGAGCAGGTGGGGGATGGGGGGGATCCCATGGGTAACTGAGCACGTGGGGATGGAGGGATCTCATGGGTAACCAGGTGGGTGGGGGGTGGAGGGATCCCATGGGTAACCAGGCGGGTGGGGGGTGGAGGGATCCCATGGGTAACCGAACGGGATGGGTGCAGTTTGGAGATTGTCTGGCTGTCAGTCAGGGTTTGCATCCCAGAGGATGGGGGCTGGTGGGGGAGGGGAGGGTCTCTATACCCTGTCTCTGCATCCCCCACAGTAGCTGGGGAGCAATCAGTTGCTCCCCACAGCTGGGGTAGACTGGAGCAGTCCCGGGTGGGCACCAGGCCCCTCGCTCTGCCCCAGCGCCTGGACACCCTGTACCTGAGCAGGAGAAGCCGTCGCCGGAGAAGCCCTCTCGGCAGGTGCAGCGGTAGGAGCCAGGTGTGTTCACGCAATTGGCGTTCAGGTTGCACTTGTGCTCTTCAGTGGCACATTCATCCAGGTCTGTGGGGAGAAGCCCAGTGAGAGGATTGCTTGTCTCTGGGTCTGCGCCCGGGGGCAGCACAGGGGTTACAGGCTGGGGTCTGAGCGCATTAGCTGGGCTTCAGCCTCCTGGCTCCCTGCCCCGCACTGGTGAGCATGGGGACACCCAGACAGACAGCACAGCTCCACACACCTACACACTGCTTGTGAGACATTCAAACACATGTACACACACATGCTGCTTGAGACACTGACACATGCACACAGACATACACACTGCCCGTGAGCCACACACAAACACACACTGACACATACACTGGCCGTGAGACACTGACACATATGTGACACTGGAGGATGGCGTGGACTGCACTCTCAGCAAATTTGCAGATGACACTAAACTGGGAGGAGTGGTAGATACGCTGGAGGGTAGGGATAGGATACAGAGGGACCTAGACAAATTAGAGGATTGGGCCAAAAGAAACCTGATGAGGTTCAACAAGGACAAGTGCAGAGTCCTGCACTTAGGACGGAAGAATCCCATTCACTGCTACAGACTAGGGACCGAGTGGCTAGGCAGCAGTTCTGCAGAAAAGGACCTAGGGGTTACGGTGGACGAGAAGCTGGATATGAGTCAACAGTGTGCCCTTGTTGCCAAGAAGGCTAACGGCATTTTGGGCTGTATAAGTAGGGGCATTGCCAGCAGATCGAGGGACGTGATCGTTCCCCTCTATTCGACATTGGTGAGGCCTCACCTGGAGTACTGTGTCCAGTTTTGGGCCCCACACTACAAGAAGGATGTGGAAAAATTGGAAAGAGTCCAGCGGAGGGCAACAAAAATGATTAGGGGGCTGGAGCACATGAGTTATGAGGAGAGGCTGAGGGAACTGGGATTGTTTAGTCTGCAGAAGAGAAGAATGAGGGGGGATTTGATAGCTGCTTTCAACTACCTGAAAGGGGGTTCCAAAGAGGATGGATCTAGACTGTTCTCAGTGGTACCAGATGACAGAACAAGGAGTAATGGTCTCAAGTTGCAGTGGGGGAGGTTTAGGTTGGATATTAGGAAAAACTTTTTCACTAGGAGGGTGGTGAAGCACTGGAATGGGTTACCTAGGGAGGTGGTGGAATCTCCTTCCTTAGAGGTTTTTAAGGTCAGGCTTGACAAAGCCCTGGCTGGGATGATTTAGTTGGGATTAGGTCCTGCTTTGAGCAGGGGGTTGGACTAGATACCTCCTGAGGTCCCTTCCAACCCTGATATTCTATGATTCTATGATACACACATTACCCATGTGAACACAATGCCCCGTTGGCCCCTGGAGCACTGTGTGCACAGCTGACCCCAGTATCTGCAGGTGCACATGGCTAGGGACATGGCCACATGCTAGGAGCTGCTCGAGTCACCTCCCCGTCTGGGCTGGGAACTCACCATTGCATTTCAGCCCATCTCCAAGCCAGCCCGTGCGGCACTTGCACTTAAAGCTGCCGAGCACGTTGATGCAGGAGGCGTGCATGTCACAGTTGTGAGCACCGATCTCACACTCGTCGATATCTGCACGAAGGAAGCGCATTAGACCTGACCCAGCCAGGCCCCTCATCCCCTGAGTGAGGGGGGGACAAACCTAGGGTCTACTGGGCTCGAAGTGCCAATGGGAATGGACCAGGCCGACCCAGAAGTGACCCCGCTGGTGCCCATGGGGATGGACCAGGCCGACCCAGGAGAGACCCCGCTGGTGCCCATGGGGATGGACCAGGCCGACCCAGGAGAGACCCTCCTGGGTGATGGAGGCATGAGGAGTGAGTGACCCCCTGGGGCCATGGGGGTGTGCAGTGAGTGACCCCCCCCCAGGACGATGGGGACAGACTGCGGTAAGAGGAGAGTCAGGCCCACAGGATATAAATCAATTGGGAACAGATTCCTGCCTAGAGCCCAGTACGGGTGATTCATTGGCTCTGGCCCTGGCAGTCCCTGCCCTCTCGGGGTGGCGGGTCCCTGCAGGAGCCAGCTGCCCTGGGGCTTGCCACCTGTGGCATTGCTCCTGCCTAGCTGGCACCTGACCCAGGCACTGGCTCCCCACAGCCCAGGGCACTGGTGCGGCGGTGTTCCCACCTGTGCAGCCCGTCGTCCCCTTCTTGACGAAGTAGCCAAGCTGGCAGTGGCAGATGAAGGAGCCCTTGGTGTTCTCACACTCGCCGTGCAGGCAGATGTTGGGGTTCAGGTCACACTCGTTCACATCTGCAGGAGAACACGGCTCAGTACCTGCAGCCCTGTGCCAGGGCCCTGGGCAGGTCCCAGACCCTCCCTCCCCAGCGACCACCGGGCGTGGCCATCTCACCGATGCACGTCTTCATGTCCAGGGAGGCCATGAATCCGTCAAAGCAGAGGCAGCGGTACTCCCCCGGGATGTTGGTGCACTGGCCCCCGTCGCAGATCTCTGGGTTGTCCTCGCACTCATCGATATCTGGCGAGGGAGGGAGAAGCTGTCAGAGCAGGGGCCTGGAACTGCGGGGTGGTAGCGAAGGGGGATCACTGGACACGGGAGGGGGTCTGTGGTGACTGAGCAAGGCAGGCGGGGTGGCAGGGCTACAGCCGCAAGGGTCCCTGGGTGGGGAGCAAGTGTTGCCAGAGGCAGACAGCAAAGTGATTGGGTCAGGGACTCCCTGCAGCTCCAAACCCAACGGCCACGGGGAGGCTGGGTCAGGGCCTGGCATTGCTGGGTAGGCCAGGGCACCTGCAGGGCATGTCCCCACTCAGTTGCTCCCGGCTCACCACACACCATCAGAATGACATGCCCACCTGGCTGCCAGGGGCACCCGTGTCCTCTACAGGGCTGAGCGCAGGGCGAGCTGGGGGTGCCCCTCAGCGCACGGGGCGGAGGGCAGGGCGGCCGGGGGGTGCCCCTCAGTGCACGGGGCGGGGGGCAGGGCGAGCTGGGGGTGCCCCTGAGGGCACGGGGCTGAGCGCAGGGCGAGCTGGGGTTGCCCCTCAGGGCACGGGGCGGAGGGGAGGGCGGGCTGGGGGTGCCCCTCAGTGCACGGCACTGAGCGCAGGGCGACCTGGGGGTGCCCCTCAGCGCACGGGGCGGAGGGCAGGGCGAGCTAGGGGTGCCCCTCAGGGCACGGGGCGGGGGGCAGGGCGAGCTGGGGCTGCCCCGCAGTGTACGGGGCGGAGGGCGGGGCGAGCTGGGGGTGCCCCTCAGTGCACGGCACTGAGCGCAGGGCGACCTGGGGGTGCCCCTCAGCGCACGGGGCGGAGGGCAGGGCGAGCTGGGGGTGCCCCTCAGTGCCAGTCAATGCAGAGGGCTAAGCGCTGTCTTCAGCGTGAGCCAATGGAGCCCATCTGGTGCCCTTCATCTCACAGGACAAGGCCCAAAGATAGTCCCACCCAACCCCCGTGCGAGGTTGTATTGCATCCTGCAGTGCCCTGTGCAGCCCGTGTGCCGGCACTAGAACAGCCAGATCCCCGCTCACCTGTACACGACCTCTTGTCTGGCATGAGCGCGTAGCCTTCGCTGCAGCTGCACTGGTAGCTGCCCTCCGAGTTGCTGCAGTGTGTGTCGCAGCCGCCGTTCATGATGGTGCACTCGTCAATATCTGCATGGGAACAGCCACGCCCCAGTCACTGCCAGGCCCTTGCTGGGGCACAAGCTGCACAGCCAGATGGGACCCACATGGCGGTGCCAGCACCCACAGCCCGGGATCGGAGCGCGCCAGGACAGAAGGATTGCGGACAGGGGCGATGGCTCACAGCGCCCCCACGGTCACTTGGAGGAAGTGCTGCTGCCTTCCCGGCTTCTTGCTGTCCAGCCCGCGCCAGGACGTCTGGCACTAACCAAGCCTGTGACAGACAGGGGGCCTGGCGGTGACTGGGGCATGACTGTGCATAGGGCTGTCCATCCCGGCGCCCTCCTGAAGGGGGCGCTGCACTGTCAGTATGTTTCACACAGATGCTTAAAGGCAGCCCATTGCCCTGACATCCAGCTGGGGTTCTCCTGGAGGCTGAAGGCCAGAAGAGCCCACGATGGCCATCCTCTCTGCCCTCCTGCATCTGCAGGGCAGAGCCCTGCCCAGAGCCCGGCCTGGAGCTCAGCCCCCCGTGCACTCACCGACGCAGCCCTGCCTGTCCGGAGTACCCTGGAAGCCAGAGTCACAGGCGCACTGGTAGGTGCCGATGACGTTGACGCAGTGCCCGTTGCGGCACAGGCTGTCGCTGAGGGAGCACTCATTGATATCTGGGGTGAGAGTGAAAGGGTTAATAGGCCAGCTGGGCTCAGCCATTCCCAGCATTGCCAGTGCTGCATTTTAACAGTGACCCTTGCGCCTCCCCACAGCCCCCGTCCCCGCCACATCTCAGACCCACCCAGGTCCTGACACTCTCCTGGGTCTCTCCCAGCTGCTTCGGATCCCCCCTCCCCGCATGGAGGGGAAGAACCAGCTCACTTCCCCAGGCGCACTCGCTGCAGCTCCCAGGTGGGCCTGTCCCCACTGCTCCAGGCCCAGGTGGGATTTCTCTGCCCCCCCGGGGCTCTGTAGCGCCTCCCACTCCCTGTCTCCTGGCAGCGTTGCTAGGCGCTCTACTTTTCTAGAGCATTTCAATCAGTGGGTCCTACCCCCAGTGGCTGGGTCTCCACCAGGAACCTCCGTACCGTGCTGGTTGGGATCACCCCTTGCCACAGGTCTCTGTCCAGCCTGCCCCACTCTCACTACTGCAATCTGGGTAGTCCAGCATGCTGCTGGCTGCCCCTCTGGCCCATCACCATGTCGGGTCAGTCCTTGATGAACAGCAGGTAGCTGATCTGGCTCCATAAATGCAATGCGGCTCTTGGAGCGACAGAGACTCTGGGCCCGATTCTGTGAAATGCAGCATGCCCTCAACCCCCCACTGACCTGAGTGGGATCTGCACATGCCCAGCATGGGCTTAGGATCAGGCCCTCTGACAGGGGTCTCACCCAGTGTAAACCCACCATCATCCCCAAGCTGGCACAGGACACAGCATGGCCCTTTGGCTGCTGGGGTGTGAGCAGGGACAGGCGTGCTGCAGAGACCCTGGCACTTCCCACACACTCACCGACGCAGGCATTGCCTTCTGCACTCAGCTCGTGGCCTGGGGGGCAGATGCACTCGAAGCTGCCCTCGGTATTGACACAGATCCCTCCACGGCACAGCAGCGGGTCCCGCTCACACTCGTCGATGTCTGCGGAGAGCAGGACACAAGGATTCGGGGGGTTTGTCTGGCAGCTGGTGTTTTCCAGGTACGTGTGACTCCAGTGCCAAGGAGCATTGTCCTGGATAACCCCAAAGCCAGGCTGGGACCCACCCCCCAAATCCGAGTTACCCCCATGGATAATGCTACAACACGGCCCAGGCCAGGAGGGAGCCACATGGCATGTTACAGAGCACCAGTGCTTCAGAAAAGGACAGCGCAGAGTGCAGAGTGCGTCACCGTGCGGGGGGCAGTCAGGAGCCACCGCGCCCTGGCTTCCCGGCTGTCTGGCTGTGCCCAGCCCTGCGTGCCCTCTCCCCAAACCCCTCTCAGCAGCTCCCTAAGCCCAGGAGGCTGGGGTTTGAGTGAGGGTGTTTGAAATCGTTGCTGTGTCTGTTCCCAGTTCTTCCAACACAGTCAAAGCTACCCAAAGTGACGCCTGTGCAGTGGGAGTGTGGCCCATTGCCAGGGCCTAGGCCCTGCTCACCGCCTGCCCAGAATGGAGAATTGTCCCAAGCTGCAGCCCAGGGAGCAGGAGCTGCTTGGAGCACATGCAGCTGTAACAGGACGTGCTGCAGGCCGATGCTCGTGTGGTCAGCTGCCTGCCCCAGCGCTGTAATGACCCTGTGCAGATGGCCATGGAGGCAGAGGGGCACTCATGCACATGGCCCCAGGAGAGCTGGTGAGAGCACCACAGACCAGGTCAGTGCCACCCTGCCAGGACCGGGACCCAGGCTGTTTCTATGCATGGGTTGGTGCCACCCAGTGGAGCAGGAGTGGGATGGCTGCTGAGCCCAGCCCCCGCCCCGCAGCCTTCTCGCAGGCTGAGATGCCAACAGGGCACATTGGTGGGGGCAGCGAGCGGGCAGTTAGAGCGTTCCCCAGCTGGCAGGGGACACACCTGTAAGAACAGCCTGAAAGCCGTCTCCGGCTGAGCCAAGAGATTTCTCCGTCCCAGGATACACAAAGGCTGCAGAGCACCAGCCTACTACAGTGCCTGAGAACAGGCTCAGGCTGCCATGGAAACGGGCAGGTCAAGCCTTAACTTAAACATGGGCTTCCCCAGACTGGAGTGGGCTCCCCTCAATGGAAATGGCTGGGGCAGTTGGGCAACCTTCCCAAGCAAGGCCTGAGCCCAGGAACGTACTGCCCCCCACCAGGCCCCGAGGGTAGTCTAGGGCCTGGTCCCAGTCCCTGGGCTGAGTCCCCTGGCTGGTCCCCAGACAGCCCTGGGAGTTACACTCCAGGGAATGTTCCAGGGGGGAAATTTTGCTCTTTCCCGCCCCAAAGCCACATTTCCAGCAGGACAAATTGCCCAGTTGGAGGGAGAATGAGGGGAAAAGTGGATGGGAACCTGGGAGGCAGTGACCATGAGATGGTCGAGTTCAGGATCCTGACACAAGGAAGAAAGGAGAGCAGCAGAATACGGACCCTGGACTTCAGAAAAGCAGACTTTGACTCCCTCAGGGAACTGATGGGCAGGATCCCCTGGGAGAATAACATGAGGGGGAAAGGAGTCCAGGAGAGCTGGCTGTATTTTAAAGAATCCTTATTGAGGTTGCAGGAAAAAACCATCCCGATGTGTAGAAAGAATAGTAAATATGGCAGGCGACCAGCTTGGCTAAACAGTGAAATCCTTGCTGATCTTAAACGCAAAAAAGAAGCTTACAAGAAGTGGAAGATTGGACAAATGACCAGGGAGGAGTATAAAAATATTGCTCAGGCATGCAGGAGTGAAATCAGGAAGGCCAAATCACACTTGGAGTTGCAGCTAGCAAGAGATGTTAAGAGTAACAAGAAGGGTTTCTTCAGGTATGTTAGCAACAAGAAGAAAGTCAAGGAAAGTGTGGGCCCCTTACTGAATGAGGGAGGCAACCTAGTGACCGAGGATGTGGAAAAAGCTAATGTACTCAATGCTTTTTTTGCCTCTGTCTTCACGAACAAGGTCAGCTCCCAGACTGCTGCACTGGGCAGCACAGTATGGGGAGAAGGTGACCAGCCCTCTGTGGAGAAAGAAGTGGTTCGGGACTATTTAGAAAAACTGGACGAGCACAAGTCCATGGGGCCGGATGCGCTGCATCCGAGGGTGCTAAAGGAGTTGGCGGATGTGATTGCAGAGCCATTGGCCATTATCTTTGAAAACTCATGGCGATCGGGGGAGGTCCCGGATGACTGGAAAAAGGCTAATGTAGTGCCCATCTTTAAAAAAGGGAAGAAGGAGGATCCGGGGAACTACAGGCCAGTCAGCCTCACCTCAGTCCCTGGAAAAATCATGGAGCAGGTCCTCAAGGAATCAATTCTGAAGCACTTAGAGGAGAGGAAAGTGATCAGGAACAGTCAGCATGGATTCACCAAGGGCAAGTCATGCCTGACTAACCTAATTGCCTTCTATGAGGAGATAACTGGGTCTGTGGATGAGGGGAAAGCAGTGGATGTGTTATTCCTTGACTTTAGCAAAGCTTTTGATACGGTCTCCCACAGTATTCTTGCCGGCAAGTTAAAGAAGTATGGGCTGGATGAATGGACTATAAGGTGGATAGAAAGCTGGCTAGATCGTCGGGCTCAACGGGTAGTGATCAACGGCTCCATGTCTAGTTGGCAGCCGGTTTCAAGCGGAGTGCCCCAAGGGTCGGTCCTGGGGCCGGTTTTGTTCAATATCTTCATTAATGATCTGGAGGATGGCGTGGACTGCACTCTCAGCAAATTTGCAGATGACACTAAACTGGGAGGAGTGGTAGATACGCTGGAGGGTAGGGATAGGATACAGAGGGACCTAGACAAATTAGAGGATTGGGCCAAAAGAAACCTGATGAGGTTCAACAAGGACAAGTGCAGAGTCCTGCACTTAGGACGGAAGAATCCCATGCACTGTTACAGACTAGGGACCGAGTGGCTAGGCAGCAGTTCTGCAGAAAAGGACCTAGGGGTTACGGTGGACGAGAAGCTGGATATGAGTCAACAGTGTGCCCTTGTTGCCAAGAAGGCTAACGGCATTTTGGGCTGTATAAGTAGGGGCATTGCCAGCAGATCGAGGGACGTGATCGTTCCCCTCTATTCGACATTGGTGAGGCCTCACCTGGAGTACTGTGTCCAGTTTTGGGCCCCACACTACAAGAAGGATGTGGAAAAATTGGAAAGAGTCCAGCGGAGGGCAACAAAAATGATTAGGGGGCTGGAGCACATGAGTTATGAGGAGAGGCTGAGGGAACTGGGATTGTTTAGTCTGCAGAAGAGAAGAATGAGGGGGGATTTGATAGCTGCTTTCAACTACCTGAAAGGGGGTTCCAAAGAGGATGGATCTAGACCAGGGGTAGGCAACCTATGGCACGGGTGCCGAAGGCGGCACGCGAGCTGATTTTCAGTGGCACTCACACTGCCCAGGTCCTGGCCACCAGTCCAGAGGACTCTGCATTTTAATTTAATTTTAAATGAAGCTTCTTAAACATTCTGAAACCTTATTTACTTTACATACAACAATAGTTTAGTAATATATTATAGACTTATAGAAAGAGACCTTCTAAAAAGGTTAAAATGTATTACTGGCACGCGAAACCTTAAATCAGAGTGAATAAATGAAGACTCGGCACAGCACTTCTGAAAGGTTGCCGACCCCTGATCTAGACTGTTCTCAGTGGTAGCAGCAGCGGCGTATTATCGCCTAGGCCTAGGGTGGCAAATTTGCAGGGGCGGCAAATTTGAGCACCCACGGAGAAGTTCCCCTGCTACAGCTGCCTCCTCCGCGAGCGCGCCGCCGCTTCCTGTTTCTCTCCCCTCCCTCCCAGCGCTTGCGCCGCAAAACAGCTGTTTCGCTGGGCAGGGAGGGAGGGGAGAGAAACAGGAAGCAGCGACGCGCTCGCGGAGGAGGCGAGCTGGAGCAGGGGAACTTCTCCGCAGCTGTTTCGCTGGTCAGAGAGGGAGGGGGGAGGAGGGGGAACGCGGCGTGCTGGGGAAGAGGCGGGGCTGGGGCGGGGATTTGGGGAAGGGATCCAATAGGGGCAGGGAGGGGGCGGGGTTAGGGCGGGACTTTGGGGAAGGGGTTGGACTGGGGGAGGGAAAAGGGTGGAGTCAGGGCGGGGCCAGGGGCGGTAATTATTTCAGGGCCTAGGGGCGGCAAAATTATTAATCCGCCACTGGGTAGCAGATGACAGAACAAGGCGTAATGGTCTCAAGTTGCAGTGGGGGAGGTTTAGGTTGGATATTAGGAAAAACTTTTTCACTAGGATGGTGGTGAAGCACTGGAATGGGTTACCTAGGGAGGTGGTGGAATCTCCTTCCTTAGAGGTTTTTAAGGTCAGGCTTGACAAAGCCCTGGCTGTGATGACTTAGTTGGGATTAGGTCCTGCTTTGAGCAGGGGGTTGGACTAGATGACCTCCTGGGGTCCCTTCCAACCCTGAGATTCTATGATTCTATGAAAACCGAGCTCCCCAGCAGCAGGGGCAGGCGTCTCCCGTGCTATCCCAACGGGCTACCCTCATGGGCTCTCTGCAGTGGGGACAGCAGCACCTGGGATGCAGGCCACAGACAGTGCCTGTCCGGTCTTGGAGCGACACTGCAGCAGGTGGCAGCGTAACTCGGGCAGCACAGGGGCCCCCAGCCTTGGCTGTGCAATGGGACAGGGCGTTCCTCCCACTGCTCCCTGCCAGCAGGGTGAGGCTAGTGGGGTCTGACCTCTGGCGGGAACTCCCAGCCATTCCCGAGATGGCCCCCACTGCAGGATCAAGGGTCTCTCCAATGCTCCCTGATACAGGCTGTGCTCTCCCCCTTGCAGAGTGCCCCCACTCTGCTCTGGCCCCGCATACCTGCCTGCCCAGGTCCTGAGTCCCCTCCACCCACCCGCCCAGCCCCTGAGTCCCCCCAGGTCCCTCCATACTCTCCCACCCCTGCCCTGAGCACACACACACCCCGCACTGCCCACCCTTGCAGACTCTGTGCTCTCCCCCGGGCAGGTATCCAGGGCACTCAGCTCCCCCCAGGCTCTCTCCACATTCTCAGGCCCTGTTTTGCTCTCAGCTACATGGATCCAGCTGCTCCCCGTGAACAGGGCCTGGAGAGGGCATCCAGGCTGAGGGAGGCCCTGCCCTTCTCCTGTCCTCCCCCACCCCTCCCACGGGAGAGTGGCTCCCCGCAGGGAAGCAGTGACTGTTCCAGACTCTCCAGGGGTCAGGGCCAGGCTGTGCCCTGCACTCGCTCTCCCTCCCACCAGCAATCCCAGGGCAGTGGGAGGTGCAGGGCACAGCTCAGGGACGCTCTCTTACCCATGCAGTTCTTCATCATCATGAAGCCGCTCTCATAGCCCTCGAAGCACTCGCACTCGAAGCTGCCCGGGGTGTTGACGCAGGTGCCGTGGCCACACAGGTCCGGCGAGATGCGGCACTCATCGATATCTGTGGGCACGGGAGAGGCTCAGCCAGGAGCCAGCCAACCCCTGCAGCTAGGGGCAGCAGCGCACCCTGACCCCAGCAGGGCAGCCTGGGCCAGGGGAGGCTCCGGATGGGGTGGGCCCTTCTCCCCTTACCTGTGCAGTTTCTTTCCTCGGCATCCAAGGCGAAGCCATTGCCGCAGAGGCACCGGAAGCTGCCAATGGTGTTCCGACAGGTCCCGTGAGCGCAGAGGCCGGAGAAGACCTTACACTCGTTCACATCTGTGGGGGGAAGGCAGCATCAGTGCTGCAGTGAGGGTGTCTGTCTCCTGGCTCCGGGAGCAGGTCCCTGGGCTGCAGCCAGGAAGGGATTTTCGCCCGCAGGGCTCAGCAGCTGCCCCCTTTCCTCTCACCTTTGTAGAAGGGTCTGCCTGAGAGCACGTCCCCTCTGTTGGCAAAGCCAGGGCCCCTGGGGCAGATGGCCTTGTACTCGCTGCTGCCAGCTCTGGGGCACTCTTCGCAGTCGCTGCCCCAGGCCAAGCCCACAGAGCAGCAGCACATGTCGATCCGGTACTTCCCGGGCAGGGGCACCGTGCACTCATCCTCATCCCACTTCATGTAGCACTGCTCCACACGCACATCTGGGGAGAGAGCCAGGCTGAGTATCCCAGGAGGGAGAGAGCTGCCTGGGGCCTCTCCATTCCCTGGGGCACCCCCGAGGGCAGGCCAGCCCTATGGTGTATCTCATGCTGGATGGGGCTCCCCTGCCTCCAGAGGCAACTTCTCAGGGGCCAGCAGCCCTCACTCCTGCAGGTCCCTGCTGCCAGCCCCAGGCCCCATGTCCCTCCCTGAGAGTTAGAGAGTTTCTCCTAATATCGAACTGAAATCTCCCTTCCTGTAGATTAAGCCCATTACTTCTTGTCCTACCTCCAGTGGACATGGAGAACAACTGATCACCTCCCTCTCTGTAACAGCCCTTAACATATCTGAAGACTGTGATCACATCCCCCTTCAGTCATCTTTGCTCAGGACAAAACATGCCCAGTTGTTTTAAACCTTCCTCAAAGATTTTCCTGAGCCTTTTTGTTGCTTTCCTCTGGACTCTCTCCAATTTGTCCACATCTTTCCTGAAGTGTGGTGCCCAGAACTGGGGACAGTACCCCGCCCCCTCACCCCACCCCACCCCACCCCAAAACGTCATCAGTGCTGAGCAGAACAGGACAAGTACCTCCTGTGTCTTACATACGACACTCCTGTTAACACACCCCAGACTGATATTAGCTCTTTTCACAGCATTCTTGACTCATATTCAATTTGTGATCCACTAGAGCCCCCCCTCCCCCCAGGTCCTTTCCAGCAGTGCTATGTCTAGCTAGTTATTCCCCAGTTTGTAGTGGGGCATTTGATTTTTCCCTCCTAAGTGAAGTACTTTGCACTTGTCTTTATTGAATTTCATCTTGTTGATTTCAGACCAATTTGTCAAGGTTGTTTTGAATTTTAATCCTGTCCTCCAAAGGGCTTACTACCCCTCCCAGCTTGGTGCCATTCACAAATGTTATAAGACTACTCTATGAAAATATTGAATAGTACCAGACCCAGGTCTGACCCCTCTAGATAAGTCCTCCCTGTGTGGCAGGGAACCATTGATAACTACTCTTTGATTATGGTCTTTCAACCAGTTGTGCACCCACCTTGGAGTAATTTCATCTAGGCCACATTTCCCTAGTTTGCTTATGAGAATGCCCTGGCTCATCTACTGTTCCTGACCCCTGGGAGCTGCAATAGGTGAGGTGGCAGTAACGTTAGCATGGGAGAGCAGGATCACGCTGCATCCCCAGAGGAGCTGCACAGCGTCCCAGAGCAGCCCCCGCAGTGGGGCATGCTTGTCTGGTGTGCAGGAAACCAGTGTTTGCATCAATGCCATTCAACAGCACTTCCCAGAGCCAGGCGATGCACCTGGATAGCTCCCTCTGCCCTTCCTCCTCCTCCTCCCTTGGTCCCTGGCTTCTCCCTAACTCCTCAGTTCCCCTTCCCCAACTTCTTTGGGGCTGGGGGCTGTATTGGCCCCCTGCACAGCCTCCCCCATCTCACCCTCATTGGGAGCACTTCCATCGACCCCTGCTGGCTATGCCTCGTGGGTTGGCATGTCATTGGCTTTCAGCTGGAGCTAGTGGAGCACCTATGGGAGCCAAGAGTGGGCACACAGCTGTGTACCATCCAGCATGGCCTTTGAATGGGCACTAGCACAGATTATGAACAGGAGATGGCTCCCCGCCCACAAACCCAGCCTTCTGCCCTGCACCTCCATACACCCCCAGCCCTCTGCCCTGACCCCTGAACCCCCCCACACACACCCAGCCTTCTGCCCTGCACCTCCACCCCCCAGCCCTCTGCCCTGATCCCTGAACTCCCCCACACACTCAGCCTTCTGCCCTGCACCTCCACACACCCCCAGCCCTCTGCCCTGACCCCTGAACTGCCCCCACACCCAGCATTCTGCCCTGCACCCCCACACACCCCCA
>QXTE01000233.1:1176921-1200355 GCA_003942145.1 Platysternon megacephalum
CCCAGCCTTCTGCCCTGCACCCCCCACACCTCCCCAGCCCTCTGCCCTGACCCCTGAACCCCCCCCCCAGGTCTGGGGTCCCGTCTGCCAGCCCCTTGCCAGCCGGCGTCCCGGCCGCAGGCCCCGCTCAGCCCGCTGCCGGGNGCCTTCTGCCCTGCACCTCCACACACCCCCAGCCCTCTGCCCTGACCCCTGAACTGCCCCCACACCCAGCATTCTGCCCTGCACCCCCACACACCCCCAGCCCTCTGCCCTGACCCCTGAACTCCCCCCCCACACCCAGCCTTCTGCCCTGCCCCTCCTCCCCCCAGCCCTCTGCCCTGATCCCTGAACTCCCCCCCCCGCCCAGCCTTCTGCCCTGCACCCCCCCAGCTCTCTGCCCTGACCCCTGAACCCCCCCACACGCACCCAGCCTTCTGCCCTGCACCCCCCACAACCCCCGCCCTCTGCCCTGACCCCTGACCCCCCCCCCCAGGTCTGGGGTCCCGTCTGACAGCCCCTTGCCAGCCGGCGTTCCGGCCGCAGGCCCCGCTCAGCCCGCTGCCGGGCTAGGTGAACAGAACACCAGGCTGGCAGCGGGCTGAGCCGGCTGGCGGCGTAAGATCAGCATTTTAATTTAATTTTAAATGAAGCTTCTTAAACATTTTGAAAACCTTGTCTACTTTACATACAACAATAGTTTAGTTATATGATATAGACTTATAGAGCGAGACCTTCTCAAAAACGTTAAAATGTATTACCGGCACACGAAACCTTAAATAAAAGTGAATAAATGAAGACTCGGCACACCACTTCTGAAAGGTTGCCGACCCCTGGTCTAGGTTTACTTGTCCTGCCTCAGCACAGGGGGCTTGACTTGATGACTTCTCAAGGTCTTTTCCAGCCCTACATTTCTCTGACTCTATGATCTCCAACACTGCACTCACCTGGCCCCCCTGTGCTCACCTGCCCTCCCTCATCTGAGCTTGCTGAGCAGCTGGAGATATTTGCTAGAGAACCACACCATTCCCCATGTGCTGCTGGGCTGGCAGCTGCTCAAGTCAGCCTCTGACCTTTCTGTGCATCCCATCCCCTTCCCTGTGCAGGGTGAACAGCAAGGGGCCCAGCCCTGTGGAGGGAAGGGGCCAGAAGCAATGGGCGACTGTGTGATGGCAATGTCCAGCTCCCCCAGCACCTCCTTGGCACAGGAGGGGCTGAGGCCTCTGCAGCAGTGGCTGTCCTCACCCACACATGTCCTGCCAGTCCCATCAAGGGTCAGCCCTTCGGGACACTCGCAGCGGAAGGAGCCGTCCGTGTTCACGCAGCGCCCATTGGGGCAGACGCCGGGGAATACATCACACTCGTTCACATCTGCAGGACGGAGACAAAGGAGGGCATTGGGGTGGCAGACAGCACCTGGCAGCAGCAGCCAGGCCCAGGTATTAACGGGGGACAAGCCTGCCTGGGGGAAGCCACGGGAAGAGCCACCATGGTGAACAGCGCAGGGTGGTGAACTTAGCAACCCACCATGTCCACCCCAGACAGATCACAGACGGGGTGAGTGCCCGCCTCGCTAGGGAGCCGTGGGTACCTTAGCTCCAGCACTGGGAACTATACAGAGGAGCCGTTCCTGGCTCTGCCCGACAGATAAACCCCAGCCTGTTTCCCTGCAGGCCACAAGCAGGAAGCAGCAGCAACCCAGTGCAGCCCCTGCCAGAGTCCATCCCCACTGGGCAGTGGGGTGCCAGGGGAATGGATTAGAATGCAGGAGGGCGAGTCACACACGCACCCTCAGTGATCACTGAGCTCTCCAGGGGGGAACCCGGGGCCCTGCTCACATGCACTTGGGCATGGTGTGAAAGGCTCCCTGGTCACTATTACACCACCCAGGACTGGGTCTATCCAGTCATGGGACAACATGGAATCCACATCCCCCGCCTCCGCAAGGTGCCCTCACTGCCAGGACTGTGATACTCAGTGCAGGGGCCAGGAAAGGGGCAGGGAGGTGGCGGGAGGGAGGGAGGGGATGGCCTGTGTCAGCTCCTGCCAGGCCTTGGGTGTATGAAAACAACGAGTGCAACGTGACCCCAGCCGCAGCCTCCCTCCGATAGACTCGGCGTTACCTTCACATGTGACCCCCTTCATCCTGGCAAACCCTCGGGGGCAGGTGGTATCTGCAAGAGAGCAAAGGGGCATCATCAAAGGAAGGGTCAGTCCTTGCAGGGGAGGTGCCCGCCCCCCGGAGCCAGCCTTACCAATCTCACAGCGCTCGCAGGGGCTGCCCCAGGCCGCTCCCAGTGTGGCACAGCACTCTGACTTCAGCGTGGCCCCGTTAATGTTCACCTCACAGCGCCCGTCCTGGATGTTCAGCCAGCACGTTCCCTTCATGCTGTCTGTGGAGACAAACGCAGAGAGTGAAGAGCTGTTCCCCAGCCTGGTGCTCACAGCTGGAGACTGCAGTGGAAAGGAGCTGGAAGACAGGGTCCCTGCTGGGAAAGCCGCCTGGGCTTGGAACCCACATAATGAGCGTTGTCCTCCAGGCCCGCTATCTCTCACATGTGCACACGCACACGGCAGCAGGGCCCATGGCTTTGTCCTGTTGTGCTGGGCTCTCTCTGTCACCACTGTGCGCTAATTGCTGGCAATGCCGACTGGCTACTGGCAGCTGTGCTGGGGCTGCCACCTTTCCCCTTCCTGTCCCTGTCCTGCCTGCGGACACAGGAGCCAGCCCTGCATGCTGTTCGCAGGTGGGACAGTGGCAGCTTTGCCTGAGGGAGGAGTGCAGGGCAGCCCAAAGAGTTTGGTGCAGAGCCATGTAAACAAAGCTCATGTCCAAAGGAGCATGGACGCTAATTTAGCAAAATGACCAACTCAGAGAAAGGGACGTAGTTAAACCTGCGTGTGAGCGCCAGCCTGCCAGTGCCAGCTCCTCTCTGCCCAGGGAGTGGGCGGCTCTGGGACCCTACTGCCGGGAACCTCACACCAGCTAACTCCTGCTGCAGCACCCGGAGGGCTTTTCTACACCAGGGTAGTGGCTGGGACACTGCTGGCTCCTGGGATGCTTTTGGGCCTTCCCAGCTGCACAGAAAAGTCACAGCTCCTGGCAAATTTGCAAATCTGGTGTGACAATGACAGGCCAGTCGTGCCTGTCGAGGGGAGGGGCTGAGATTGTCTCCCATGCCCGGCTCTGTTGCAGATGGACACTAAGCAGGGCCGCTGGCACCAGCAGTGCCTCCCCGTCACTGGCTCTGTCAGGAGCCCCTTACCCACACAGATGGTGCCACTGGGGTCCAGTTTGCTGCCCGGGGAGCACTCGCAGGCAAAGGAGCCGGCGTTGTTCCTGCAGACCCCGTTCACACAGGGGTTGGACGTGCACTCATTGATATCTGAGACAAGAGAGTGACTGTTACCAGAACAGCATTCCCAGAACCCGAGACCCAGCGCTCCCAGGGCTCACAGCAGCCCCAGCCTGCGGAGTTTGGAGCCAGCCACAGCCTGGATGGCCAGCCCTGCCTCTCCAGTGGGATGAGCCGTAACTCTGTGGTGAGCCCCTCGGCTCAGACCCAGTCCTGGAGCCGGAGCCGCAGGTAACAAGGGACTGGTGCTCCCCTAACCCACCTGTGCCCCTGGCAGGGCAGTGGAGAGGGGAGAGCTGCAGCAGTCATGGGATTGTCAAAAGGCCTTTGCCAAAGCCCTGCAAGGCTGCCGGAGGAGCTAAGCAGCCCTGGTGAGAAGGACACGGGGGAAGAGCAGGACACAGAGGGGCAATAACTATCCCATTAGCCAGTGAGGACCCCCAGGCTTTGTGCGAGGCCCTGTGTTGTTAGGATGTTTAGTGACAATCTGGGAAGGGGGTGAGCAGTGAGGGGGCAAAAGACAAAGTGATTGCAGTTAGTCAGGCCCAGAGAGAACTGTGAGGAGCTTCAGTGAGGCCCAGCCCAGCCAGGAGAATGGGCAACATGCCGGCAGCATAGGCGCCGACTCCGTGGGTGCTCCGGGGCTGGAGCACCCACGGAAAAAAATTGGTGGGTGCTCAGCACCCACCGGCAGCTCCCCGTGGCCCCACCCCCTGCTCCAGCTTACCTCCGCCTCTGCCTCCGCCTCCTCTGCGAGCCCGCCGCCGCATCCTGCTTCTCCCCCCTCCCTCCCACCCAGCGCTTGCGCTGCAAAACAGCTGATTCGTGGGGCAGGGAGGGAGGGGGGAGGAGGGGGAACGCGGCGCGCTGGGGGAAGAGGCGGGGCTGGGACAGGGATTTGGGGAAGGGATCCAATAGGGGCAGGGAGGGGGCGGAGTTAGGGCAGGGACTTTGGGGGTGGGGTTGGAATGGGGGCGGGGCCAGGGGTAGGGATGGGGTGGAGTTGGGGCTGGGCCGGGGGTGGGGAAAGGGGTGGGGGGGTGCGGGCACCCACTGGCGCCAGAGAAAGTTGGCGCCTATGGCCGGCAGAGGGATTCACTGCGGAGTGACGGCTCAGTGTGTGCTGCCCACATTGCTCCTGGCCAGCGCAAAGCCACACAAAGCAATGCCAGGGATGAGAGTGGCAGCAGAACGGGCCCACAGCCACCCACATGCCACAACATCCAGAGCTTCATTCCGGCAGAGCTGCTACTTCAGCTTGCAAGAAACTTCACTGAACTTCAACAGAAAATCGGGTTTGTGCCGAGGCCCGGTGTGTAAATCAGGGCTAGGAATGGGAGCAGGTTGCAGCTTTGACATGGGGTCATTCCTGCTTCTCCTGGGAGCAAAGGCAGCCATGCTCCGGCTCAGCCAGTGGGGCCCGAGGAGCCGTTACCTTCGCAGGTGTCTGTCTCCGTCCTGAAGACAAAGCCCTTGGGGCAGGTGCACGTGTAGCTGCCAGGCGTGTTACGGCACAGGCCATTGTCACAGAGTAAACGATTGATGGCGCACTCGTCGACATCTGTGGGCAGAGACAGGCAGGGCTAGTGCACGACAATGCCCAGGCCTCCCCAGCAGCAAGGGCTGGAAAGAGCTCCCAGGCATCAGCCTGCTAGTGGGGCCTGGTAGCCTGAGGGGCTCCGGCATGAGCCTATGGGCGCCGCCTGAAAGGAGACGGGAAAAGCTGCCCTGTTTGCTTCCCTGAGAGACAGATGGGGAGGCCTGGCAGCAGGATGGGGCAGAGCTGCAGGGCAGCAGTCGGCGATTCCTCCCCTCGGCCAAGGGACTTACCCCAAGGCTGAGTGTGGCTGGCTGGAGCTCGGTTTCCTTTGCAGTCACTGCCCCCAGCCCCTGGCTTGCCTGGGCTCCCCCACTGGTGCCCACCACAGTTCAATCTTTACACCCCAGCCTTGATAGGGCGTTAGGGTAACAAGCATTTGGGGACTGTATTAACTGGTAAACATACTGCTCTGCAGCTGTGTTCACCCAGGCTATACCCAGTGCCAGGGAATCAGCCCCAGCAAAGAACTCTGCATTCTGGGGCTTCAGCTCCTGCCCTAACCCTCAGCCCCACTGCCCAGGCTCAGTGCAGAACCCTGCCACCGACTTCCCGGCCTCCCGACCCATCAGTTCTGGCCTGTGACTGGCCTGCACAGCTCCCCCCAGCCAGCCACGCGCCCGGCTCTGAGCACAGCCTGGGCCCCCGCCCAGAGGCTGCCCACAGTGCCCACTGCCCGGCCGGAACTCACCCACGCAGTTCTTGCCCGTGGGATCTGACTCGTAGCCCAGGTTGCAGATGCAGCGGTAGCTCCCACGCAGGTTCTCGCACATGCCGTTGGGGCAGATGTCCGGGTTGAGGGCGCACTCATTGATATCTGCGCAGGGGAAGGAGCCACACAAAACGATGGAGCAGGAACAGCGGCCGACTCCCAAATGTCCTCCAGCCTCCAACACTGCACCCCCTCGTAACCATCCCTCTGCTGGCACTCCCTCGCCACCCCTCCAGCCAGCAGAGCGCATGGCCAATGCTCCCCAGCCCTGCCCCTACAAGAGTCTCCAGGGTTCAGAGTTGCAAGGGCTTCTACCCATCACTCAGCATGTGATGGACTCTTAATTCCTGCCCTGCAGACACCTTCCCTGTGGCACGGAAACGCTGCCACCTCCATGGGAGTGAGTCTGGTGCAGAGCACACACTGTGGGCATAGGGCTAGTGGGGGCCACGAAGTGCAATTCCTCCAGCCTGGAGAGCGCCAGGCTGATGGACACCCCCCCCAGGGGTACGTCCCATGCCCTGCACTGTGTCAGTGTGAACTCTGTCCACATCCGTCCGCTGTCCCATCAGTGCAGGCGTGGAGCTGTTGCAAGGGGAATAACAGCCCCCATCCAAGGAGCCATTTGCTCCTTCGATTATAAGTTGGATTCTCTGAAGACTCTGGCATCAATGCCCTGCAGCGCCCCAGAGCAGGAGGGCAGGAAACACCCTCCCACTGGCCTGGGAGTGCCAAGCCCAGTAGGCAGCAGGCGTGTGATTCACAGGCGGCAGTGCTGGGCATGAGACCAGGGAGCTGCCTTAGGGGATGGGAGACCCAGCCCGGTGTACTGAGCAGGTCCAGCCAAGTGCCAGCCATCACCGCCTGCCATTGGCACTCCACACATCCCCTCGCTGCCCCCCTGGCTGGCTAGGAGGGAGGAGAAGCCACTGGGTTGGAAGGGCGCCATCCAGGTGTCTTGGAGAGCAGTCTCAGGGCACCTGGGCTAGAGGCGGGCTCCCCTGCCAAATCCTTAGCCAGATGGGCAAGGAATGGTCCCCAGGCGGCACCCACATGCCCACTGTGCTCTCCCTGCTGAACTCGCCCACCCGGCTGGCCACGCGCTGAGCTCACAGGACCCGCAGCTGCCAGGAAAGTCAATTTCCTTTTCCTCTTGTTGCCATAAAGAGCTGTCTGAGCAGCAGCCCCTGTGTGCCTGGAGCTGACCGGGGAAGTTTGCCTAACATTAAGTTGCTGGCTTTTAAGGCAGAATCAGAGGCATGCAGAGACATATCCACTCTCACTCCCTCGACACATGTGCAGGCACACACACACTCACACGCATGCTCACACAAACGCTCACTCTCACATCCACATTCACACATGCACCCACATGAAAAACAAACACATGCTCACTCACACAGACACATGAGCACACGTCTCCTCCCACACAGGCTCATGCGCACACATGTAGTAACCCTGGCCCTGGCATTAGCATCTGCTGGAGCTGTCCTGAGGTGAGAGACAGCCAGTGAGAGGGCTGCTCGAACTGGGAGGCGGCTCAGGATCTGCCCGAAGGAAGAAGCTGCTAGAGACGAAGGGGGGAAGGAGAAGAATCTAGAGCCACTGGCGAACTGGAGCTGGGGTAGGAGGGGAGGGGATAAAATAGAAGAAGAACAGGAGAATAACAACAGGGGACTGGGAAGTGAGAAGGAGGAAAGAAGGAAAAGAGGACGGGTTTCAAGTCAGGAGAAGCAGAAAAAAATAGCTGTGGGTATGTGAGCAGACACAGAGGAGGGAAGTAGAGGGAAATAAAATCCACAGACATGCCAGACAGAGAGTCTCAAGGGAAAGAACTGAAAGGAAATCTAATTGGTGAAAAAGGGAATTGATCAAAAAGCTGTTTTAGAGGAAAACGGACCCTGGAAACAGTAAACGAGACGCCCACCCACAAAGGACCTACAGTACCTGATCAGCTGTTTGAACAGCTAGTGAAGGAATACAGTTCAAAGGTGCCTAATGGACAAGGGAGGGCCCAGTTGGTGAAGAAACCCGCCTGTGGATAAACTCAGTGAAAAGAGGTACAACCCCAGGAACAGTGAATCGAAGGAGCACTTCAGGCCAAAGGGAAGCAAAGAACAGGCCAGCGAGAGTGGAGCTGGACTTAGAGCCAAGGAGAGGAAAAGTCAGTTCTTCTCTGAAGTGGCACAGTAGATCGTTTACTAATCTCTTATGTTCACGTTAATCACAATGCACTGCACAGAGTCAGGAAGAGTAGCAAACGTTCATGTGCTGATAACCTTCAATTCTGAAGCACTTCGAGGAGAGGAAAGTGATCAGGAACAGTCAGCATGGATTCACCAAGGGCAAGTCATGCCTGACTAACCTAATTGCCTTCTATAACGAGATAACTGGCTCTGTGGATGAGGGGAAAGCAGTGGATGTGTTATTCCTTGACTTTAGCAAAGCTTTTGATACAGTCTCCCACAGTATTCTTGCCAGCAAGTTAAAGAAGTATGGGCTGGATGAATGGACTATAAGGTGGATAGAAAGCTGGCTAGATCGTCGGGCTCAACGGGTAGTGATCAACGGCTCCATGTCTAGTTGGCAGCCGGTTTCAAGCGGAGTGCCCCAAGGGTCGGTCCTGGGGCCGGTTTTGTTCAATATCTTCATTAATGATCTGGAGGATGGCGTGGACTGCACTCTCAGCAAATTTGCAGATGACACTAAACTGGGAGGAGTGGTAGATACGCTGGAGGGTAGGGATAGGATACAGAGGGACCTAGACAAATTAGAGGATTGGGCCAAAAGAAACCTGATGAGGTTCAACAAGGACAAGTGCAGAGTCCTGCACTTAGGACGGAAGAATCCCATGCACTGTTACAGACTAGGGACCGAGTGGCTAGGCAGCAGTTCTGCAGAAAAGGACCTAGGGGTTACGGTGGACGAGAAGCTGGATATGAGTCAACAGTGTGCCCTTGTTGCCAAGAAGGCTAACGGCATTTTGGGCTGTATAAGTAGGGGCATTGCCAGCAGATCGAGGGACGTGATCGTTCCCCTCTATTCGACATTGGTGAGGCCTCACCTGGAGTACTGTGTCCAGTTTTGGGCCCCACACTACAAGAAGGATGTGGAAAAATTGGAAAGAGTCCAGCGGAGGGCAACAAAAATGATTAGGGGGCTGGAGCACATGACTTATGAGGAGAGGCTGAGGGAACTGGGATTGTTTAGTCTGCAGAAGAGAAGAATGAGGGGGGATTTGATAGCTGCTTTCAACTACCTGAAAGGGGGTTCCAAAGAGGATGGATCTAGACTGTTCTCAGTGGTAGCAGATGACAGAACAATGGTCTCAAGTTGCAGTGGGAGAGGTTTAGGTTGGATATTAGGAAAAACTTTTTCACTAGGAGGGTGGTGAAGCACTGGAATGGGTTCCCTAGGGAGGTGGTGGAATCTCCTTCCTTAGAGGTTTTTAAGGTCAGGCTTGACAAAGCCCTGGCTAGGATGATTTAGTTGGGAATTGGTCCTGCTTTGAGCAGGGGGTTGGACTAGATGACCTCCTGAGGTCCCTTCCAACCCTGAGATTCTATGATTCTACAAGTAATTACTATACGTAGTAAGTACTTGGTAACGTTCTAAATTATTTATGCTCTTGATACAATCTTTGGGTTTTCCCTTATAAAGTTCTAAACATTTAAAATGATCCCTTTGCCCCTGCCTCTCCTCACAGTTAGCTTAGCCTAGCCGGGTCACTGCGCACACATACATACTTACCCAACCCATACGCACGCCCACACACTCATGTAAATGCACACGCTCAGTTATAAGCAACTGAAAGCAGGGGTTTACAATGGGAAGTGTTAGGCAACCTTAATTATGGGCAACTCCCTATAATACATTGCTTGGGGAAGCCCTTACCTCTGCCATCAGCTGTTATTCCAATGCCACTGCTGCAGAGTGCCTGGAATTCGGCTGTGGAGAGAAGTGTGACAGTTAGATTCATTAGCTTGTCTGTACAGCATTAACAAAACGAGATCATTTCACAACAGAACAGAACCGTTTCAATTATTAATATTATTATTATTCGCTGTAGTATCACATCATGAGCATACAGAACACTGGCTGTCTGTAATAATGCATTATACATTTTAAAAATAGTCTTTAATATTGCAATTACGTTCCAATGCAATGACGGAAGGGTCCCCATCACCAGTTCAGCATTGCAGGACCACCTGCAGAATTGCATTCCATACAAGAACCTAACCTATTGCATGACACAATATCAATCGAGCACGTGTTCAATGGATTAAGAACTAGTTGACTGACAGATCTCCAAAAGTAGTTGTCAGTGGCGACTCATCATGGAATGGGGCTGTTTCCAGTGGGGCTCTGCAGGGATCGGTACTAGGCCCGATGCTATTCAACATTTTCATCAAGGATCTGGAAGTAAATATAAACTCCCTGCTGATAACATTTGCAGATGCCACAATAGTGCGGATGGTAAATAATGATGAAAACACAGCTGTCCTACTGAGCTATCTGGAACACGTGGTAAGCTAAGCCCATTCAAATGAAATGTATTTGAACACAGCCAAGTGCAAGGTCAGACATCTAGGAACAAGGAATGCATGTCACACCCACAGAATGAGAGACTGTCCTGGAAAGCAGGGACTCTGAACAGGAGTTAGGGACTAGAGTGGACAAGCAGCTCGACATGAGCTCCCAGTGTGATGCTGTGGCAAAAACAGCTGATGTGATCCCTGGATGTATAAAGAGGGGAGTGGTGAGTAGGAGCAGGGAGGTGATTTTGCCTCTGTATATAGTGTTGGTGAGACAATACTGGACACTGTGTCCAGTTCTGGAATCCATGTTTCTACAAGGATGTTGCAAAATTGGAGAAGGTTCAGAAAAGCACCACAAAAATGGTTTGAGGGCTGGAGAGAATGCCTGACAGTGCCTGATCTGTTTAGCTGATCAAAAAGAAGATTGAGAGGTCACTCGATTATGGTGTCTAAGTACCATCCCGGGGAGAAATTCTGGGTTCTAAAGAGCTGCTTAGTCTAGCTGCGAAAGGCAGAACAAGAACCAATGCCTGGAAACTGAAGCCAGACAAATTCAGAATAGAAATTGGGCCCATTTTAACAGTGAGAGTGATTAACCAAGGGAAGTGGTGGATTCTCCATCTCTTGATGTCTTCAGATCAAGGCTGGGGGCCTTTCTGTAAGGTCTGCTTAGCCAAACCCAAGTTATTGGGCTCACTACAGGAGTAACTGCGTGAAATGGCCGGTGCTATGCAGGTCAGCCTAGATGATCTAATGGTCCCTTCTGGCCTTAACTCTATGAAACGATGGAACTCTGAAACCTCAGAGTGGTAGTGAGGCTGCACCCTCAAGCCAGAAAATGACAAAGGGAGGTTTCTTGGGTGTTCATGCACCCACACTGCACATCTGCTCTCTTTAAACAACAAACAGTTGCCCAGGAAAGTGTTAACAAGGGAAACAGAGTTGAGACTATTTCATACGTGCAACATGGCTGAGAAAACACTGGAGCTTCTGATATCCAACTGTGGCCAAATGCTGTTTGGAGTTGCCTGCCCTGGGAGTGTGACTGGCCAGCTGTGACATCGCACTCGGGAGAGTTTGGGCATTTCATTTCCCTGGCCCTTTGTGTAAAGAAAGAAAAGATGAAGAAATGAGGTAAAAGCAACCCAGAGTCCCCAGCCTCCTGCCTAACTGGCACCGATGGGCCTCTTGGCAGTCAGGAGGAATCACTTCTAGTACCCAGGCAGGGCAAAGATGGGGCCTCAGGAGAGGGAGTGGTGTGGGAGGGGGCTTCGGGGCAGAGCACCCCGGGGGAAAAGTAAAACCCAGCGCCTGTATCAGCAGCATGGGCTCTGGAGAGCCCCATTCGGGAAGCACTGGTGTAACTAGTCCATGATGCAGAGCATCCGTGGCCATTCCATGACACTTGTGATGCTTGTGTTCGTGCAGGCTGGGCTGGTACATCCCAGAGGGATCCTGCAGCTCCGAGCACTTTCCCCTTGGATTTCCACAAACACACAGACATGGAGCTCACCCGAGTTTTTGGCCGGGCAGGGCTGGCAGGGCTCTCCGAAGCCATGGTCGGGGTTAGCACAGCAGCATTCAGACTTGGTGACTGCTCCTGGGAATGGACGGGCACAGGTGCCCTTCTTAATGGCTCCGTAGCAGGTGCTGCGCATGTGGGTGTCCACGCACACCCGCCCGTCCACGCCGATAGCCAGGCCGCCCAGGCACTCGCAGCGAAAGGAGCCCTCCGTGTTAATGCACCAGCCGTTCATGCAGATGCCAGGGGTCTCGCACTCGTCAATGTCTGAGAAGGAAGCACATGGTGGCCGTTACCTACTGACTGGCGATAGGACAGGCGGGGAAGAGGTTCAGTTCCCAACAGGGAGACTTTCAGAGGCTCCGTAGCTTGAGGAAGGGCCCCCAGCACTTGGCTGCAGCACTCAATGTCGTTTGCCCCTGGCTCGCCCTGGCTGGCTGGGGCTAGAAGGGTGCCCAGTGCCCTGGCCTTCTCCAACTGCTCGGCGTGGGGCTCCTTCACTTCACCAGTTTCTGTGTGAAACCAGAGTGTTGCCTTCGCCCCTCGCACCCTCCAGCCTTCTGAGAGCAGGCCCCCCCCCCCCCCCCCCAAGCACCCTCCAGCCTTCTGAGAGCAGGCCCGCCCCCCGCCAAGCACCCTCCAGCCTTCTGAGAGCAGGCCAGGCCCACTCCCGCCCCATCCCCCACGCACCCTCCAGCCCTCTGTGAGCAGGTCTGTCCCCCCCAAGCACCCTCCAGCCCTCTGAGAGCAGGTCTGTCCCCCCCGCCCCTCCCTCGCACCCTCCAGCCCTCTGAGAGCAGGCCAGGCCCGCTCCCGCCCCATCCCCCACGAACCCTCCAGCCCTCTGAGAGCAGGTCTGTCCCACCCACCCCCATGCACCCTCCAGCCCTCTCAGAGCAGGCCCGTCCCCTCTCCGCAAGCAGACTGGCACTCCTGGCTCTGCTGCTTAGCCTGGCGGGAGGGCAGAAAATTCAGTCAGTACCACAGGTATATGGAGCCAGGGGCCTGGCCCTCTACTCCCCCCACCCACGCCCGCTGTACAGACACCCAGAGACACCCGGCGCACACCAGGACCGGGGGAGGGACCAACCCCTGCAGTCTACGCACCGACGCAGTAGCGCCCATTGGGAGCCAGCACAAAGCCGGGTTTACAGATGCATTTGAAGCTGCCGTCTTCATTGATACACATCCCATTGAGGCACATGTTGGTTGTGGCACATTCGTCATGATCTGGGGGACAACAAGAAACATGAGCAGAGCCTGCGAGGTGCAGCAGCGCTTCTGGGCTTGGCTCCTTCTGTTCCCTGCCTTGCTGTGTGAGCGCCAATCTGCGTTCACACCCGCACTACCGACCGGTTCAGAGCAGCCCTGGGCCTGCGCGGCCCCCAGGCTGCTCAGGAGAAGGCAGGACAGTGAGACCATCTGCCAGTGCGGTGCCAGGCAGAGACACAATCACTTCACAACGTGTGCTGACATCTCCTGGCTCTCTGAGGGGACCTCCGTAAGCAGAGCGCTCAGGGCCAGGGCTCCACACATACCAACAGCGAGAGAAAGCCCCCGAATCTGACTGCAGAGCCAGGCGCTGCCTCTCTGAACTGCATCTGCAGGGGTGGGGCCGGAGGGGCCTTGCCATGGACGGAGGATTTGTGCAGCCACTGTACAGATGCTGGGGGTGGGGCAGCAAGAGCCCCAATGGCTTTATGCAGTGACAGAAGCACCCAAGGGAGAGGGGCCACCCACTGAGCCAGACACACCCAAGGGATGGGGCCATCAGCTGAGCCAGACACACCCATGGGAGAGGGGCCACCTACTGAGCCCACTACAGCTTATACAAAGGACTGTTCGGACGCAAACCATAGAAAGGTTTGGTTCTTTGCTAACAACTAAATGAAAGCGGATGCTGGGACAGAGCAGAAACCCTCTGAACACCCAGCACCGTAGTAGGTCATCACAGTGGTCCAGGCACTGACCCTCCCAGCTGCCTGGGGAGCAGGGTAGTGCTATTCTCCCCAGTGGGGGGGTTGGGGGGTGGGCGGGCACTGAGGCCCACAGAAGCTGAGCAACTGGCACAAGATCACACAGCGTGTCTGTGGACGAGGAGGGGCTAGAACCCATGATGCCTGCAGTCTAAGGCAGAGCCCTGCCCATTGGGCTGCCCTTCCTCTTAAGGAGAGGAATGGGAGCTTCGCAGGCACAGGGTGGACTTTTCTGAAGCACGTGACCCCCCCCCGTTCTGAAGGTTTCGCCGGGTCCCCTCGGCAAGTGGGGCCTGAGTCTGGCAACAAAGGGAGGACTGCAGGAAATTGGGAAAGGAAGGTTCCCACCCCCTTCCCTCAGGCACAGATTCATTCCCCCGGCCCTTGTCAGGCATGGCGTTTATTCTGCTCTTTGTTTAACTGCCGGGGGGCTGGAGGCAGATGGGCCTTTTGGCCCCTGGAGAGGCGGGGGCAGTTGGGGAAGGCAGGATAAGCAGGTGAGTTGGATATTTCAACCACAACAACCCACAACGAAATCGTTAGCAATGCTGATGTTTAACTGATCCTTGTTGGGCTTCAGCGCTAACACCCCTGAGATGAAAATCCAGCTATCACACCTCATGTCCACCTCCTGTTGCAGGCTGCCGCAGGCCGACAGCACTGCCTCTGCTGTCATTCCGTTCATGGATTAAGGGTTAATACACAACTGGAAGGGTTTGAAGCCATTTTTTTAAGGAAAGTTTAAAATTTGCTGCAGATTCCTCTTCTGTGGGACCCAAAGACTGTGTACTAAGGGCAAGCTGTAGGAGCTAATGACGGTGCTGTGTACAAGTTGTGCCCCACAGAAAGGAGGCCAGGCCTGGCTAGTACTGGATGGGCCTGCAAAGCCTTTCCCAGACACTGAGATCCTTAAGAATATGCCCAGGTGCTGCAGGAATCAGCCCTGGTGATGCCTGGGCACTCTGGCCATGGAGCCACAGAGCTGACCTCTGCTCTCTCCTCTTGCGTGGGCCTCTGTGCTGCTCCCACTGCAGGCTCGCAAAGGCCATTAAAGCTCCCATGGCATGGTTCACAAGAGCTCTTGCAAGATCCCTCACTCTCCCTACTTACACTCAGGGAGCAGTTTCTACCAGGTCACTGACTCTTTCCTCCCTCTCTTCAATGGATGGGAGGTGTTGCTAAACTGTATTCACTGGCTGCATTTCTGAGGTGAGAGGTGAACTCTGTAAAGCCCCTGGGGTCTGGCTCTTCTGGATGAATCTGCTATATATGTGCATGGGATCACCGCTGCTAATGGGTCCAGTTCTGCCCTCCTTCCCTCCCTGCTGGAGTCCGTGGTGTGTGAGTGAGAGCAGGAACCAGCCCCATCTGAGGCCCGCAGCTGATCTCATGCTGAAGGAAGCTGCTCACCGACACAGTTCTTGCCATCAGGGGTGATTTCGAAGCCCGCGTTGCAGATGCACTGGAAGCTGCCGTCGGTGTTAACGCACCGGCCGTTCCTGCACATCACGCCGTTCATGATGCACTCGTCAACGTCTGGCAGGGAAACAAACACAGCCAGGTAGCAGCAGACACATGAGCTGCTTGGGCCTTGTAACCCCAGCAATGACTCTCTCTCCACCCAGCTGGAGCCAAGGCCATGTAGCCATGGCTGGCTCCTAGGAGAACCCATTCCCAGGGAAGGGCAGGATTCCACTCTCAGATCTGTGCGGCAGGTCACGGCTCTGACAGCCCTCACTCCCTCCCTGCGTGAGGTGCAGCTCCCTGGGGGAGACTCGCTCTGTGCTCCTGGCCGCAGCCCTGAACCTAGGGCTTGGAGCTGTAAGGTCTTGATCCCCCTGTGAAAACCCTTGCCAGCCCCTCTGCCCTCAGCTGCTTGATACGGCCCACGTATGGGCTTGATCCGTAGCTCCCTGACACCTTTCTTCCGACTGTGATGGGCTTTAGATCCAGCCCTTAGTCCCACCAGAGAACCCCGTTCCCCAGCCTCGACCTCCTTCCCTCCCCAGCAGTTACTCTGCTCTGCCCAAACAGAGCTTCAGCCTCAGCGCGGTGAGCAGCACCTGCTGTGGCATGGCTCGCGCCGCACAGCCCCCACGCGCTGCAAGGGGCCTCCCGGGCACAGTGCGCTGGAGTAGTGCAGGCAGCTGTGCTCAGTCTGTGAGGCTGAGTCAGTGGGCATGGGCCAGCTGAGGGTTTTTAATTGCAGTGTAGACAGGCCCCTAGGTTCCCCCGGCTCTTTGGGAGGTGAAATCCCTGGCAGAGGGACTGACTGACCTGGACACTGAGTGAGGAGAGTCTGCTAAGCCTGTGACTAGGCCCCAAACTGGTAGGAAGTGACCCACGGGGTAACCGAGTGCTTAGTAGCTGGGCTGGACATTCCGAGACCCCTGAGGCTCTGGGTGGGGACCCAGTGGAGTAGGTGGGCCTGGGTCCCCCCCACCTTGTCCCCCTCTCCTTTGCAGTGATCAGTTCTGAGGCAGCAATCAGAGCATGAGGGGAGGATTGAGGCTGCAGCTGGGGCCCCCTCTGGGACCACTCGACCGGCAGAACCTGTAAGGCCATGAGCTGACCACTAGGCCAGCTGGTCACCAGCCCTTCCCATTGAAAGGGGAGATAGGAACCAGGGGAGGAGAGGAGCTAGAGCAGGGGACAGCGGGTGAGGATAGAAGCAGAGGTGGGAGAAATATGGGCTGGTGCTGGGGAGCTGGGGAGCGGGTCAGGATAGGAGCAGCAGCAGGAGTCAGGTGGAGGGATGGGCGGAGGCCAGGGGACATAGCAGCAGACAGGGGATGGGGCAGGAGCTGGGGGGGGGGATAGGAGCAGAAGGAGACAAGGGGAGGCTGTGGGGACAGGGGTAGAAGGGTCAATTAGAGTATCCTCCCCCCAGAACTTGGACTGGAACCCAGGAGTCCTCTATGTTCCCCTGCTGTCAACAAGAAGCTGTGAAATCAACTGACAGAGTCTGTGTCCCACCACCCCCAGGGCTGGCCTAGGACAACCTCCCCCAGCCATTGGGTCCTCTTAGCTCAAGTGGCAGAGGTCTGTGAGGTGGCTCAAACGGTCCCCACCCTGCCAGTGACCCACCTGGGTGTCAGTCTGATACCGCAGGATGGAATTGCTGGGTTTCCCTTTGCTTTTTTAAAAGCCTAGGAAATGACCCACAAAACACTACCAGGGTTCCACATCCAGCACTCAAAAGTTAGGAAGTGCCAGACTCGCCCTCGTGTGTGTGCATTTCGGTACAGTCTTTAATTGCATGACCCCTGCATGACACGATTGCCACTGGGCCCCCCCTCGGTCTTCTCAGGCAGTTTTTCAGGGGATATAATGCCACGCTGGCATAGCTTATTCCTGTGTACGAAAGGGAACAAGCTGAACTGGCATAAGGCCCCTTCAGACTGATATAACTGTGCCCTCAGCAGGGGTTGTACAGGTTTAATTAGTTTGGTAAAAATCTCCCCCCGTAATTAAAGGAATTAAACTGGAACAGACCCTCTGTGAAAGCCTCTTTGTCAAAGCAGAGTGCGTGGTACTGGCCCATGGCTCGCATCATGCTTGGCCTGCATCACCCTCAGCACCTCTGGGGGTGCCAGCGAAAGCATCTGCTGCCCTGCAGCGAGCAGCTGATTGCTGAGAGTGCACTAGTGCCAGCAGCTATCCCTTCACTCTGTGGCCCTCGGGGCTCTGGGCGGGAGCTCAGGGAGCTCGGGGCTCCGCTCTGCACTCCATTTCTGAACCCGTCCTTCTGATCCGCTGGTGCATCTTGTGCCAGCCCTGAGACGGACATACCGATACAGGCCTGCTTGGTGGGGGTGCTCTGGAAGCCCTCATGGCACTTGCAGTGGTAGGAGCCAGGTGTGTTCACACAGTCACCGTGCACGCAGGGGCTGCTGGAACATTCGTCCACATCTGGAAGGAAAAGGGCATGAAGCTGGCAGCCCTCTACCCCTGGGAGGTGGAGCCAGAGCCTGGCGCTGCTCGGTAGCCCTTCACCAGGGTCCCATGGGGCCGCCCAGCTAAACGCCAGCTCAGGAACAGGAATGCTGTTAGGTCAGCAAGGGCCCGATCCTGCCAGGTGCTGAGCTGCAGCCCCTCAGTCCCCGCGCATTCCCTCAGGATCAGCACCACCCTGCCAGGCCAGCGTGAAGGAGACAGTGAGGTGCAGCAGGTCACATGCACGGCTCTACGGAGACCCTGAGTCGAGGAGCCACCTCCGGCCTGTCGTTGCAGAAGCCAGTGGGGCCTGAGGGGTCAGAAAGCCCTCGGTGCCCAAGGCTCAGGGGCGGCTGGGCACTATGAGGAGGACTTTGTGGGGCTGCAGCCTGGAGTTGGAAGACCTCAGGGCCCCTTATCCCAGGTGCTGTCTTTGTTGGGGAGGGGGGGTGTGGACAGAGAACACATGTATTTTGGGGCCCTGCCATATTCAGCAACAGGGAACGAAAGTGATGGCGACTCTCCTGCCCACCCATGATCAGACTGCAACAGAGGAGGGAGGGGTGGCTTCACCGCCTCACCCCGCCCAGCACCGCAGTGCCACAAGAGTGCGGCTCTGTGCCCCTTATCCCCACCAGCTGGGGGCAACCCCAGACCTCAGGACTGTTCCATGAAGCTCAGGCAGGGGTAGGGGGGCAGCTGCAAGCACCCCGAGGCTGCCAGGGCACCAAGGAGGAGCAGCTGTCTGCAGCAGAGCAGGAGTGGGGCCGGTGGGGCAGCTGGTGCCTTGCCCAGGGGATTTTCTCACCAATGCACTCGCCACGCACGTCCTGCTTGTATCCCATGTTGCATTCGCAGCGGTAGCTGGAGGGGGTGGGGATGCAGCGCCCGTTCAGACACAGGTTGGTGAAGTGCTTGCAGATGTCGATGGTCTGATTTAAGGTGGCAGTTCCTGGAAACCCCAGAGAGAAGAGAGCCTGGAATGGCAGCCCCGAGCCCCCTTCTCCGTTCCCCCCACCCCAGGAGCCTGCTTCGGGGTCACTGCTGTCTGAGAGAGGGGAGAACACCCCCGTAGGGCATACCTCCCAAAAGGTGTGCTGCTGCATGGGCCTCCCAGCATCACCTGCAACACACCGGCCATCTCCACGCCTCCCCCGACCAGGGACTGTGGGCAGGCCCATCCCCCTCTCCAAGGCAGGGGCACTGTACTCCCAGGGCTGGCCAGCCCAATGAGCTTGCTCCGATGCGGGGCCAAGGAGCCAGCACTGGCCTGTCTGCACGGACTCGGTTAAGGAGCGGTCGGAGGATGGAACAGGCTGCAAAGCTGGTTCTAGGGGATCCCTTCCCCATCCATTCCTGGAAATCTGGCCAGGCCCCAGCTCGGGTCTTCAGTCACTAGCTGTTGGGGGGCCTCGCCCAGGCCCCATGTGGTCACTACACCAGCAGCCTGGCCAAGCTGTGAGCCTGGCGTAGCAGAGGCTGCTGAAGCTCGGAACTGAAGGGCAGCGGCAGAGGGGCTCTGGCTCCTCACTTCCCAGAGTGCTCTTGTGATCCTTCACCCCAACCAGGGGCAACGTCCTGACCGGAGGGGCCAGGAATAAAACAGGCGGGGTAACTTTCTGACCAAGACCAATGTTAGCCAATCCGGGGGTCTGCACAGCAGCTGGGAGCGGGAAATCTCAGCACAGGCACACCCACATGCGCTACGTCTACCGGAGCTAGTGCATGGCTGTTGCAGCGCTGGCAGCGGGATGGGCTAGCCACCCAAGTACAATCCCGTCAGGGGCAGCTCCAGGCACCATCGCAGCAAGCGCGTGCCTGGGGCAGCAAGCCGCGGGGGGTGGCCTGCCAGTCGCCATGAGGGTGGCAGACAGGCAGTCTTTGGCGGCTTGCCTGTGGGAGGTCCGCCGGTCCCGCGGCTTCGGCGGCAATTCGGCGGCGGGTACGGCGAAGGCGCGGGACCGGCAGATCACCCGCAGAAATGCCGCCGAATCCGCGTGACCAGCGGACCGAAGGCCGCCTGACTGCCGTGCTTGGGGCAGCAAAAAACAGAGCCGTCCCTGCGTGCCGTGAGTACATCCCAACTCCCAGCGGGAGGGGAAGCCGGATTGCTGCTCCCCTCCTCTAGGCTAGGTACAGTCCATACAGCTGTGACCCCGGCTCACTGTGCGGATGGTGTGCGGAGCGGGAGGCTATGGGAGCACCCCTACAGGAGCCTGTCCGGACAAATGACAAAGGCCCAAAGCAGCAGCTTTCAGTGTTATGATGAACGGGCAGCTCCCCAGCTCAGAGCTAGTGTTTCAGGCACCCACAGACTCAAGCAAATGTCAATGACCTCATTAGCTATCATTGGGTCACACTCTCACGCTTTTCTTTGCAACGACAAGGGCTAGACACCGAGGTGCCTATCTGATCCCACAACTCTGTTCAGCACACACAGCGCAGCAAAGCCTCTCTTGGAGCCGGGGAACCAAACAGAGGGATGCAGCGCTGCCCCTGCAAGGGGTGACCACCTTTGCCTGGCTGCAGAGACCCAACCCCTACCAGCAGGCTCCCAGCCAGTTGTCAGAGCGGACTGTAAGTGACTGGCCCAAGGGCACACAGCACATCAGTGGCAGGGCTGGGATTAGAACCCATGATATCCTGACTCCCCTCCGGATGCTCACTCCAGCAGCCAGCGCCCCACACCCCGTCTGGGTCCTCTGGCTGGCGGAGCTGGGCTCTGCCATGCCGTGAGACGGAGGGAGAAGGGGCCGCTGAAGCTCTTTTCCAGTTCTGTAACTAGAAAGACATTTTTGCTGGACAGCAGCCTGCCTCTTTGGCACTCGGAGCCAGACGAGGCTCCTTGCTGTGCCAAGAGACGCCGTGTGATTTGTGTGCTGGGCCCAGCATTCTGCACAGCGTTAGTGTCACATCCCATCAGTCCAGCAGAGTCAAAATAACCCCAGCGTCTGGGTACCGGCGCTGTTCCCAGCGCACGTGCAGTGCAGGGAGGCACTCCAGGTACACACACAGCCTGGAAGAGACGCAGCCAAGCTGGTCCAGCGCTAGCAGAAAGGAGATTTAATTTACCGATGCTCGAACTTCCAGGGCCCATCCCAGGAAGCCCCGGGATCCCGCCTTGGCCGTTTGCCCCATTTGGTCCAATGCCTCCAGGTCCGCCGATTCCAGGCCCGACACCGTTTGGCCCAAACCCAGGAATCCCAGGGAAGCTCCCAGAGAAGCCCGGCACGGCCGGGAGCCCTTCAATGCAGAGCCTGCGGTACTCATCTGAAAGGAAACAGCCGCCTGAGCGTCACTCCAACACCACAGGCCAAGTGTCCCTGCCCGTCTCACATGGGAGGCGGAGGTAACGCTGGCATGAAAGCAACAGTGGCTGGGGGCAGGGAAGGCAGGGGGCTTGGAGCAGGGTGGGCTGGGAGAGAGCTTTACTCCCCTTCATCAATGAAGCCCAGATGAGGTGGGTCTTGTGGTCGCATTTGGCCAGTAGCTCCCACACTGCAGTGATGGGAAGAGCCCTCTGCTCTGTGCAGCAGGCACGGAGCTACCCAGAGGGGGAGGTGGTCGTTGTGCTGCTGCTTTTGGCTTTCCAGTGGCAGCCCCTGTAAGGAGCTTGGCCCTACTTTCTGGAGGGGCAGATGGAGGCCTGAGAAGAGGAAGCCCTCTGCTGCAGCCCTTCGCTCCTTCTGATCTCTTCCCAAGCCCAGGGAGCCAGGGCAGGGCTGGGGTGGGGTGGGGAGTTGCTGCCCCTGCTGGACCCCTTCTGCTGTTCTTTAGAAAAGGGGGAGCGGGCCAGGGGCCCTTACTCCTGAATTCCCTGGCTTTGTGCGATCGCAATGTGACCCTCATCGACCTTTCCCCCCCAGAAACACTCACCAGCACAGCTCACGGATGTTAAGAACAGGTCGCACTCAGTGGGGCGCTAGTGGCTTTCCCATTGTGTTGCTTACCGGATCCCCTGACGGGACACATTTCAGGGGTCTGCCCAATCGCCCAGCAGCGCCCGGAGTCGCAGCAGCACTGCATCTTGGTGTACTGGCCCGGGAGCTCCCCAGCGCAGCGCCCGCCGATCAGCGCCGAGAAACATGTGCCAATCCGCTGGTCTGCAACAATGAGGAGCAAGAGGAGCCACAAGTGAATGGGGGGTGGCCTGAGAAGGGAGGGGCCCCTCACCCAGCCAGTCAAAATCAGCCTCTCCGAGGGAGACAGGCGATGTGGAGCAAGAGAGGCATATTTCTGGGGCCCACTTCCTCAGGGCTGGATTACAACTCTGTCAGGGATGGGGGGACTGGCTCCTGAGAACAGCAGCACTTCCCAGTGCCTCCTTCCTGAGCATTTCCAGTTGGAAAGGCCCAAACTCGGTGTGATGTTATCTGATTAGAGCATGACCATGCAAATCATTGTTGCTACCACTGTTATATAATTGCAACGAATCTTATACAAAGTGTGACGCATGGCTAGAAAGGATTAAGCAGCTTGCAGGCTAAATGACCCAGAGCCAACCTTTAGAGACATGTTAGAAAAGTATGGGAATGGTCATTAGGGCCATTCCATGGTAGAAAGGCTAGAATCTTTGAAATGCAAACCTGTATTGTTAGAAGTTAGAGGTGATACTAATTGTATGTGTGTACTCATGTCTTGTTAGAGGATAACAATGTAGTCAAACAGTCCCAGTCTATGCTGGGTTCTGTTAATTCAAAGATCAAAAGGAAATATTAACATTTAAATGAACTGTAAACATAGGATATGGCTCTATTCATTTCCTTTGAAATGTTTAGCAAATCAACTGCGAATGGTGGAAAACAGGCAATTGCCTTATGTTAATCTGTGTAGCTAATTACCGGTGATGCTTAGGAAATAGGTCTACTTCAAAGTCTCCATGATTGTCTATTATTCACCTAAGTCCTCTGACCTGTCAAGAGAAGGCCTGGAACTGTATAAAACCCCCTTGGGTCCTGATCCTTTTAATCTCAGATCTGCTGGATGCTTCATGCAGGGGAAACTTAAGCCATAAGGCTGAGAGCTCCAGTCCTAACTGGATCCCCTGAATATGGGCATTGGACTATAACCTATGGACTAATTCTGAAAGAACTCTTTGCAGCTACGAAGCTCAACATCTCTACTATGAATCTGAGCTCAGAACTGTACTCATGTTTGTATGTAGACTAATCTTTTAACCAATACTCTCTCTCTTTTCTTTTAAAATAAATTTTAGTTTAGTTAATAAGAACTGGCTGTAAGCTTGTATTTGGGTAAGATCTAGAATATTCATTAACCAGGGAGGTAATGTGCCCGATCCTTTGGGATTGGTAGAACTTTCTTATATGGTGAATAAGATTTTCAGTAATCCTCATCATATTTGACTTGGGTGTCAGGGTGGAGGCCCAAGGCTGGGTTGCTTTAGGAGAACTGTGTTGTTGGCTTCTGGGCAACCAGTAAGGCAGGGGTAGTCAACCCTTCAGAAGTGGTGTGCCGAGTCTTCATTTATTCACTTTAATTTAAGGTTTCGCGTACCGGTAATACATTTTAACGTTTTTTAGAAGGTCTCTCTCTATAACTCTATATTATATAACTAAATTATTGTTGTATGTAAAGTAAACAAGGTTTTCAAAATGTTTAAGAAGCTTCATTTAAAATTAAATTAAAATGTTGATCTTACGCCGTCAGCCTGTTCAGCCCACTTCCAGCCTGGGGTTCTGTTCACCTAGGCCGGCAGCGGGCTGAGCGGGGCCTGCGGCCGGGACGCCGGCTGGCAAGGGGCTGGCAGCCGGGACCCCAGACCTGTGGGGGGGGGGGGTTCAGGGGTCAGGGCAGAGGG